>CM037831.1:8098953-8462212 GCA_021234535.1 Stichopus chloronotus
TTATCTTTTACTCACATTGAAACTTTCCATCCACCCTTTTTTTTGCTTCTTCTAGTTTTTTGTTTTGTTTGAATTACGTATTTTGTCTTCCGTTGGGAGAAGCATTCTTCACATTTAGGTCACTAGATCTGCTTTTGTGTAAAGAATGTGGAAGGATTGATGTCGCTTGTGAATACCTACAGCAGTGACTTGCGGGGAATTGGTTGCACTTGCCAAGTGAAGTCAATCTCTCCACAGTTGGATGGAGGGTGTTTGGTGGTTTGGGGTCATTGGTGAGAAGTTTTCCAGGTGTGTTTAAATTATTGGTAATTGATCCATAGCATTCAGCAACTGAAAACAATAAAAGAAGCATTATCAATGGATTACTGCAAATGTGTGCTCATCCGGAAAAGTTGTTGTCATACCCGGAAACCTCCTGCTGCTGATAGCACATTTGCAACACTTTGACCACTTTGGGCAAGTTATAATGTTCGGACTAAATTGTCAGACTTTCAAGTGAAGCATTTCACTGAAAGCGTTATAAAAAGCTCTACAAAAGTCATTGCTTCTGGAAACTATGAAAAACTGTCAAAAATAATAGCATTGTCTTGCCTTTTCCAGCATTCTTTGGTGTTTATTCCTCAGAATTCAAAGTTCTAAAGATTCTCTAAGTTGAACAAATGAACACACACAAAAAAGGGGTTAGCATGTGTTTATAGTATCCTATAGTATATTCAGCTCTATTTTTGTAAGCAACTCAAGATACTTGATATGTTCAGTCAAGGACAACATCATCACTTATTTAAGTCAGCAGTTTCATGTAACGAAACTTTCATGCCATTGAAGCACCTCCAATTTCCACTTTTCCTTTCTTGAGCATCTTTCTCATTTACACCAATTGCACCGCTTTTTTTCTTCAAGTGTCCTTCCGTGCAAGCTTCTGCCTCCCTTTTCCTCTTATACCATTCACTTCTAGATCCCATGCTCTTTTCACAGGTTCATCATTTTTCTTTCTCATCACATGACCCATCCATCTCAAACCACTTTTCTTTACCACATATCTTTACCACCCCCCTCCCTGCAATAGTTTTCTTCCAGACCCAACCTATCCATGAGCTCACATGTATTCCCTCTCTCCCCCCCTCCCCCCCCTCTCTCTCTCTCTCAGATAGTTTTGCATCTTTATGCAGGTAACATTGTGATTGGAACAATTGCTCAATGATGACCACAAAACCAAGTTAAGACAGTTTTTATGACCAAATCTTTAAAATCTTGTTTATTTTCAATTTTTGGAAATATCAAGTACCTTTTGAAACAAGTTTGAAGTTACTTTGTCCTGTTTAAGATTAGCTACCATCTCCTGAGCCAAGTAGATTACATTTGCTGTGAGCATAAAACACTTTCAATGCTGTTTTGGTAACCAGCTCCTAGTTAGTCCCAATTAATGCCCTTCTGCATGCTCTCATAATGTCACTGTGTCATACCAATGTCATGTTCATACTTTCAGCATGTTTTTATGATTGTTGCTGGCTTCTTGTACAGAAATGTTTCACATAGATATGATGTTATAATGGCGATGCATGTGCCAAAGCTAAGACCAGTCTTTATTTCAACATCCTTTGCACACTCTGAAAGACACAAGTCCTACTTATTAGTTTACATGGACACCAACCAAAGTAGTTAAAGCTGCCTCCTCCTCAGCTCTTTGTGAAGTTCGATGAGGGGAAATTTGCATCATGCAGTGTACATGGTGTGACACATTTAAGAGGAAAAAAAATTATTTGTGGCTTGAATACTCCTCCAATTTATGCATTGGTGTTAAAAGATTTGCCATGGAGTCAATTTCCTGCCGACTTTAAGCATGATAGAGAAGGTGGTCTGTCTATTTTCAGAATTTTTCATTTGAAAAATGATTTTTTCCATCAAAGGGAAGCTTAGTCTCTTCCATCTTTTTTCTTCCCCTGTTTTGCATAACAATGGTTTTGGCTGTTCTAGTCACCATAGATGGTGTCCTTGGGGGTGTTGCTATTCCATGTTCTGTTTCATTATAAAGATTTAGCTGTATATATTTGTTTTGTTCTTACCATTATAGAGATCTATTCAGTTTTAAACCTGTTTGTCATTTTGCCAAAAGAGAAATAAACTTCTCAAAATCACAGAGAGTAGTGCAAGGTAAAGGAATTGTAAAAAGATAATACTTTTTTCCTGTCGGCAGAGTTGATTTTTAGCACATATTGGACTTTTGTTACCTCTCTTTTTTTTTTTAATTTTGTCTTGCCTCAGAGTAGAAGGATATAGTATACTAAGTTGCATGCCTAGTTGCCAAACCACTGTTGACTCAATAGATGTGAAAGTGTATCATTTTGCCAAGGAAAGCTCATCCTTGTGAAGTCATTCAACTTGAATCAGTGCTTGAATTATTCAAGTCTGAATTGCTTGACTTCTGTTTCAACTTTTGTTTGAATAGTTTCAATGATCTGTGGTTAGAGTATCGCTTCTCTTTCACTAGCCCAAGGTTTTGAGCATAGTTAAACTTTAACCATTTGTCAATTATACAGAGTTAAGTATAAATTCTGATATCAAAGGCAGGTGTGTGCTATTTTTCACTTCCCCTTATGTTCTGCTTCTTGCACCTGGACAGAGCAGAGCGAGGAAAAATTGTCCAGTTATGTGTAGGAGTGGTGGTTGAGGAAGGATGTAAAGGTCTTTTTGAAGAGATCAACAGATCAGTGTTTGTGACATCTGGTGGTGGACATTTTATTACAGTTATAACATGTGACCAAATTGTGCTCTTTTTTTTTGTTTTGAGGATGAGGAAATGTCATCCTATACGTACAACTGTCGTAATCACAATTCGATCTTTTATCAAGAGAACATGCTCTGAACTTAATCTTAATTAACTGTTTTAATGACCCTGCATTCACTATATGACTGGCTTCTACCAGTGACTCGTCCGATATAAAAAAGAAAGAGTCCTGTGAAGCCATAAATATATGTTAAAAGGAAGTTTCATATTTGTTTTTTGTCTTCTTGATTATGTGTATGTGAGTCTTGCCCATCAGATATTTTGCAAATTGGATCTCCCATCACTGTCAGTGGATGAAAGTGATGAGGTGATTGTACATATGTAAACTGCCCATGATGTTGGGTGCCACAAACATGAGCAGCTTCCTCCTGAACCTAATCACAATACATTTCCCAAAAGAATCAACGCTTATCAAGGTATTCAACTTAGAGCATATTGAAGGTCAACTTCAGCTACATGCCAGACATGGCTGACATTATTGAGGGACACAACAAGAAGATTACTAACAAAAGATTACCTAACTAAAGTTGAAACACCCTAGTGGTCTCAGGGATTCTGCTGGCCAAAAACTTAAAAAAAAGGGGATGGGGCAATTTATGACTGCTAAACCATGATTACAAATGAGATGCTATTGCTGGCAAAAGTTACAAGTGGGTTCAGGTGGACAAAAGCTTGCTTCTCATGAAAGGTGCAATGTGAAGGGTTTTACAGGCCATTTAAGTTAAAACATTGCTGCAAAGTGTCCTCTTCCTAAGTAGCAATTAAACCCAGGGATGTAAGTTTTCCGTATTAATACGGAATTTGTTATTTTTTAAAAATTGGCGGATACCTAGGTATTTCCACTGTATTCCAACATTTTAACAAAATTATATGTTACTGTACATATAACAGTCTAAATGAACCAAAAATACCATAAAAATGGAATTCTCTGGGGCATGAGTGTATTCCAAATAATGAATTTACAGTGCACCATTTTGCACCTCAGCTCTCTCCTGACCCCCCTCCCTTTATACCCCACCCCCAGGATGGCATTCACCTGTACAACCTATTTTCAGTATTTTTTTTTTACCCTGCACTTACATCCCTGTGAACCAAAATAAAATACTAACATTTTGTGGAAATAAAAAGGGGTGGGGGGGGGGGTTTGCATCTTGTCCTTGAAAGGGGGGATAAATCCCCTTTCCTCCTTTCTGGCAGAATCCATGGGTCTGAACGTGGAAGAAGCAGCTGTTTACAAGTTAAAACTCCATCTGAGAAAGGCTTGTTTCAACCTTTAGATGTACAGAGAAGATTAGCTCACTTTGAAAGTTGTTTCTTCCCATAGGAAATACATAACATGAGTAATTTGCAATTTTTGTAGGGCCTGTGATAGGAATTTCATTTTTCTGATGTAGTTCCTCACTTCAGGAAAATTCCTCTTTTCTAGGCAGGAATCCCCAAGGAATTTGCACAAGGAATTGTGTTGTCCTGTATGCAGTATTGGGCAATTTTCTATCCTACAGGAAAATCCTTTTTCTACTGAAAATCCTGCAGGAATTACACTTTTTCCTGCAGCAAGTTTTTCCCTTTATTTTTATTTTTTTTGGTTTTATACAAGAAACTTCCACTTTCTATGTGGTTTCTACATAATTTGTAATATTTGTCTTAAACTATTAGAAATCTTGTGAGATTTTTTTTATATGGATACGAAGGAGAAAACAAAACAAAGAGAAAACATGAAAATCATACACTGCAAAGAAAATGTCAAATTCAATGATGTGAAAACTTAGAAACCTAGAAAGGAGTAAAGATCATGAATAAAAATTTTAAAGTTTACCTGTTGCCTATTCGTTGTTCTGATAGTTCGCCACACTGGTCATACAGTTTTGCTACAGCTGTTATTTTACTTCCTTTTCTCTCTTTTTTGGTCTACTGTAATGTTCTTCTCTTTTTGAAGTACCTAGTTGTTTACTAAACAAAAAAGAAACGTTTGTGGAATACGTAATGGAAACGCTGAAAGACTTCCATAGAAGATTTCAGAACATACATAACATTACAGGTACGTTCCTTTCATATACCGTACGCACCGATAATTTAATACTCAAATCGCGTTCCTTACACATAGTTGGTAATGTCTTGATCCAGGATCGGCTAGTCAATAGGACAAAATAAATTTCTTTGGGGTCAGTGATTAATAATTTTTACTATAGATTGATGCGGAAGAAAGCAGAATATTCTTCTCTGCTGCTGAAAAAAAAAAAAACAGCACGCAATCTGAACAGAAGCTGACAGTCGTGAGGAATTACAACTTATACTAGTTAGGCCCCTTGCAGGTAACTAGTATGCTAGTAGTAGTATATAAGTTAGAGGCCTAACCTAGCCAAGGGCTAACGTTATTGTAGTGAAAGTGCAACTAACTAGGCTAGGCTAACTTTCGCAAATGTAGTTCTCCGTAGGCCTAGTAGTAGTACATACTAGCATGAAACAGGAAGCCCCTATTTTCTTTTCGTGCAACAAAGTTTTAAAGGAACTAGCAATTCCCTAATTGAAGTAAGAATGCAGTGGGAAAGTACATGTTTGCTGACACTTTGACCGGTTTTCAGTTTTCTTACTTTCGTACTTCCTTGGACTTGGAGTTGAAACTTCCAGTTGATGCTAAAACGTTTGAGGGGACAGAGATGTTAAAGTGACTGTTTTTCAGTACTGAAAAACCAGAAGGATAAGATTATGTTCGATCTTAATGTTTTCTTTATTTTCAAACGTTCAAGTAAGGTCGTACATGGACAAACTATGTCTTTCATGTCACTGAAGGAAAATGACAGTGACTAGGCCTAGGCTATGTACTTTGATTTGAACAGCAACGGGAGCAGCATAAACACAGCAAAAAACAATTCAATTTATTTATTCCAACATTGAACAATACAAGCTAAGGTGTAAAATGACATATACAATAGGACAGTAATAAAATGTTGAATAATATCATTGCGTGGAAAAGGAGAAAAAAAGAAGTATAAATACTTAGTGATCGTTTTTCCCCTACCTACAGAAAAAAACAACCAAACTATTACAAACAAAAAATCACAATAGCAACGAAATAATAGGGAACACTTAATGACAGCACTATAGTAGGAGTCTGGTAACTATATTATGAGTAGGATGTAAACAGTTGCTCTTTCAATTTTGTTTTAAATTTCTTAATGTTGTTGCAGCCTGTTTAAAGTAGAGAAAAGGAATTCTATAACTTTACCCCTGAAGACAACATACAAAATTGCCTTTTCTTAGTTCTGGCAAATCTTTGATGAAAATAATGTTTACGTTCGGTATTAATACAATGTGAGGTAGTAGAATAAAGTTGCAAGCTTGGTGGTAGAAACTTGTGGTATGGTGTATACATGAAAATCCTAGTGTTGAATTGAACTAACAGGAATCATATTTGAAAATTTAAAGTTCTTACTATTAGCGCCTACATAATGAACATACGCCAGGACAGGTCTCACTGGTGTATCAAAAACATACTACTCAGCTCGTCACCCCTTGGTCGGTATTGGGAGTTGAAGTATTGAAAATGCAAGGTAGCTATCTGCCTGGGCTTGTCAAGCACGCCTCTAGCCTAACATTTACAAATCACAACTTTTGAAAGCTTAGGTTAGGCAGATTGAAATAGTTCATTCCCATATTTTTGTGCACCTTAAGGACATGCAACCTTTTTAATTCATAAAGGTACAAATTGAAATTGACCTGCACACATTAAATATGCTTGAACTTTCTGCCACTAGTACAAAGGTTTGGGTGGAAGGACATTCGCGGAAAAATATGGCGAATTCATTCAGCAGGGTAGGTCTATTCTGTTGTGACACCAAAACTACTGTAAGGGACACGCTCATACATTAAAAGTAAAGGTATCATTTCATGGTTTCAAGTGAAGTGTATTCATCTTAAATTAGGTCATTTTGAAGGAAAATAGTTGTGGGTCAGTATAGTACCAAAAGGTCTTTTACAGGTATCCGCTGTGTTGCACATGAAGAGCTTGTGACAAATTTCACGAAAGTAGGGAATACCCCAAAATAGGGGAACGTATTATACAGCTTGGGAGCCCCTATTTTCATGCAACAAAGTTGGAAACTAATCTGTATTTTCCCAGTTGAAGGTAGAATGCAATGGAAAAGCACATGTACGCTGACACTTTTTGACAGCTTGTCTTACCATGTTCAAGATAAAAACTTTCAGTTGATTTTAAAACATTTAAAGGGAGGATGCAGTTAACATCTCATCACCCTATCAACAGTGCATATGTTCCCATATATTCGTTCCCCTTAATGATATGCAACCTTTTTAATGTTCATTAAAAAAATACAAAGTGACCCCCGAATTGCAAACATGCATTACTGTATGCTTCATCCTTTCTGCTACTATTAGAAACATTTCGCTGCGGGCGGAAGGACTATCGAGGAAAAGTACAGCGATTTCATTCAGTAGGCTAGACCTGTTCTGTTGTGATACAAAACTAAGGGAACACAATCATACATTAAAAGTGAAGCATCATTTCATGGTGTCACATGAAGGGTATTCACCTTAAATTAGGCCATTTTAAAGAAAAATACTTGTGGGTAGCGTGAGTATAGTATTGAAAGGTCTTCTGCAGGTATCTGTTGCCACGCACACAAAGAGCTTACGTGATAAATTTCACAAAAATATGGGAGGAACGAAATAGGGAAATGTACTATACTAGGCTAGCCTACGTTAGTATCCCTTTCTTTTGATTTCGTACGTAGCAGTCAGTGGCACTAGTTCAGTACGGTAGTTGTGCTGATTTGTAGTTCGTATGGGTTAGACCAGACCACAGAAATGAGACTTTGTCTGACATAGCCCTGAGACTGATACAAATCTCAGCATGCCTGTTTCAGTAGAATTGTTCTATGGTACTGTAGTTGGTACATTCAGTTTGCCAAAGTAAAGATATCTTGTTCAATTACTGTACAGGGAAAGAGATGTTTTTTAATTTATGGATCTGCTGTGTGATAGGCCTACTGTACTAGATTTTAGATTATGAATGCAAAATACTAATGTGTTAGGCAGTACACCTCAGTGTTCCCTCAAGACAATAATCATTGTGTCACACTGTAGTAACGAATTATGGGACATGGTGGAATGAAAAAAAAATATGGGAGAGAGTTCTAGTATACCAGGAGGAATGAAAAAATGTGGGAGAGGCGTTAAATTAAGAAGTATACCTGCAGAACCTGAGGACTAACATGTTATTGATTTACTTTATTTCCACTGCTCAGTAATAATATAAGGGTAATTTGCAAACTTTTCTTTAAGGTACAGTAGTGAGGTATTCTTTTAATGTTGAAGTAAAAGTTGTTCTTTACAAGTTGTATTGATATGTTAGTTTTATAGCAGCTGTCTATGTCTATTATGTTGTTCAAATAGTTTTCTTGTTCTCCTTAATTGTTTGTGTATTTATTGGTCAGTTGTCCATCTCTCTAATTTCATTGTTTCTTGCTGTATGACTTGACACATCTTGTCACTGGAATATAATTTAACTATAACTTTGTACAAGTCCACGCTTGCCATCTCTCCGTGTTTTTCTCTGGCGTGTGTACCCTACTCTGCACCCACACATACAGTTATTACTAAAGAACTCGCCTGTTGGTTCCTCCACCAGCATTACTGGTGCATAGCCAATGTTACAATAGCATACAAATAAATTGATTTCACAATATCTTTACGTGGAGTGCCACCATTAGGCTTTGAGTTCATGTGAAGTCCTGATATGATATTTTGCTTTGCAACGTGGTACAACACCATGCATTTTGCATACTGTCATGGTGATGAATTTGTTCTTAGACATAGGCTGAATTTTGTTACGTACAGTGTATGGTACTGTAATGAAAATTTGGATCTGAACCAGGTCCTGAGGCTGAGTCCTGACATCGTTGGCCCCTTACACGGGTACCCAGGTTATGCTGATGCAAAGTCTATAAACTGAATAGCTCAAAAAGGCTGCCAGTTGTTTTTCTTTCTCAGATTCCTATATCCTTTCTACTTTGTCTTTTTATATATAAATTCCTTGATGACTAAAAGCTGATCTTGTTTGTCACTGGACAGTACTACTACACCCACAATTTATGTTACAGTACCATTCTTTTACAGTGCATCCAGTAATTCACAAAGAGAGCGGCTTACACACAGATTAGTCCTGTGTGCTCTTACGCTGTCTGCAGCATGCACCATGCCCTCAGAGTTCAGTCAGAAGCACCCGTCAATCATTGTTTGGTTGCTTACATAGTACAGTAGCTGTTTGTCAAGATTGTCATGATCTGTGATTGGCTTCCATGTATGTCCTGCGCAACCACACAGTACAGCTGTTCACCATTTCCGTAGTGTTGCCTGTTTCTTGCAGTTTACGAAGAATAAATTCTTGCGAAACAAATTTAGAGCACTGTACTTCTTTTTTTTCTGATATTGGAGTTCCCCTGAATAGAGAGTGATAAAGCTGACAAGTTCCCATGTTTGTTCTCATCAAACTTCGTATTCAACATCAGTTGCAGAATCTGTCAATCAATCGCCTGCATTTTTACACTACAGTATGCATATATACAATACACTTCACCCTCCCTGCTTCAACATTCAATTGACAAAGAAATTCAACTTACTCGGTAAACTTTTAGGCAGTTGCCGTGATCTCTTGTGGAGAATTTTCTGCAGCATACGTAATTCTACCTGCCCAGTGTTTGCAGGTTGCTTATTGTTCGTAACCAGTGTTCCTGTTAGCAGCATTATTAATTATTACAATTATAGTCAAGAACCCTAATTTGTTGATACAATTTACTAGTCTATTTCTTCAAGTAGTAAAAGACCAAGCTATTGTTAGATTATTTTTTGTTACTGCAATTTTGCAAAAAAAACCCCACAATCTTTTGTTTATGAGAATGACAATGCCAGGACAGATTGACTGGCATTCATGCTAATTAATCCTACTACAACTAGGTCTTGCATGACGAAGACAGGCTGACTGATGGTGAAGTCTTACGAAGGTATGATAAAACTCTGTACTCAACCATCTGACCATAATGACAATAATAGACTATAAACATGCTGACAACATTGCCCAGTGCAATGTACTTCTACTGTGTGGACTCCATCTCCTGTAGTACAGTGGCATACAGTATCTAACTGATTCTACTGTAGTGAGATAGGGAATTCCTGTGTGACTGAAGGCCTGGATGACCCAAGGCCAGGGAGATCGAAATGGTATTGTCCAATCAGCGCAAAATGGGGAACAAATTGACATGAGACCAAAAGTGAAACTTGGGGCATCGGAACTCTTAATGGCTCTGACTCAAAAAGCATGTCTAAAAACACTTTAAAATACTTGGTTTCCTTTTAAAGTCACAAGCAATGGTGTACAAAGATATAGCTAAATTTAACTGACAGTGTACTGTATCTTGAAAATTACTTGTAAATAAAAATCCCAAATTTTCTGTTTTTTTTTAACCACCAAGGTTTCTTTGGGTTGCATTGCAATAAAGAAGACATCATTACAATGCCAACTTGTTGCTGCTAGAGGAGAAGCTGTGTTTATAGTCCATTCCCTCACTTCACATTTGGAGCTTTGTCCCTATACAGTAGACAAGTCTTGATGCTGCTGCTCTTTCCTAAATGTAGTGGAGCAATTTCTCGCATATCTTTGGTCCTGCGGGCCCTTCGGTCTTGCAGGCATTCGGTTTTGAGGAATATCAATCTTGCTGGCTGTAACTGTGAGAGCTGCTAGTACAACTATTGCCAAAAAAAAAAATATGCCGCAGTATTTGGTACTTTGGTAATTTTTGTCTGACAGATGTGACATCTGTTCCTACGGTATGATTTGATAGTGATATAATTTACTTTTCACTTATTTTTCACTTGATAGCATAATGGGGGACAGATACAGGCCAGAAAGAAATAGACCATTTTCATCCCGGTCTTACTATCAAGAACCCCTCCTCGATGATCCTGAAAGTCAACAACATCGTGACAACCGCCGTAAGTATAATTCTGTTATCGGCCAGAATAAATGATTTTTAACCGTTGTCTGACCTCCCAAGGTCTGTCATTTTTTAATTGTAACAGATTGATGAGTTTCAAGCAACTTCAGGCGTCTCAGGTCTCAGTTATGATGCTTTCGTCATTGTCAACAGTCAAAAACGCATTAGATGCTGCCCAGCAACTGGAATATTTGACGATCAAAGTGCAGCAGATTTTGGTAAACTTACCAAAACTTGCTTGTCTGAAAGTATAGAAAACAATTTGTCACTCTCTGTAATGAATCCTTTCTACAGTCAGCTGTGATTTTTCTCCGCAGTGTGTCATTCATGTTATGGTGTGCTCTAGTACAGTACTGCATTGTTCCTCAGTGTTTTATAGATTGTTGAAGTACTACTGTATACAGTGCAAATACAGCACTGTATGCGTGTTGCATTCGCTAACACTGTATATGTCATCTCACCATTGTCAACATCCAGAGTGCGCCACTGTTGCACCAAACCAGGTCTTCAGTGTGTGTTCCTACCTGCTTTTATTTTTTCCATAAATCTAAATGGGTTACTTCTCTCATTGTTTCATATTTCATGTCTCTAAATGTGGCTCTGGAGTGATTTTCTTTAGTTTTTCATTTTTTAGTGGAACTTTTCCTTTCAATGAAACAAAGCACAATGACCCTTTTTGAAATCTCCATCATTTACAGAGCAAGTACGTATAACTTATTTGTGCAATACATTTGCAGCCCATGTTTCATCAAACGTACACACTTACGAGCCTGTCCTATTGAACCAAATCAGATTTGTAATGTTGAGTTCAGAGGTTGCATAACTTTCAACATCAAAAGAGAAGTACCCCCTCTAATTGACAGAGCTTGAAATTTGGAAAAAAATATACCACATATGTGGAGCTTTTGCTGCACAGTCAGAATTGAAAAGTTAATGGGAGACCAATGTAAAGATCAGTATTGTCAAACTACAGCATTGTACAAAAGTACAGTAGCAATGTGTAATGAATTTCATTTATTGAATTCAATGTAAAAATGTAACATTCATGCTGTGGATGAACTGAAATGTGTATACTATGGTACTGATTTACTTAACTGGCCCCTCTTTATCAGGAAGCATGCTAATAGCTAGTTTGCCAGTTACCTTTCCAGATTACGTTATCAGTCTGTAATGCTCATGAGATGACCGTTAGGAATTGAACCTTACAAGCTAGCCTGCACTGCCTCTGCCATGTTGAAACCCTCTTTTGTGTACAACCACATTCGCAGAGCACTCCACTCTTGAGTACTGTAGAAGTAGACCGTGAAGACCATTACATGTGTGTTGCACTGTTGTACCTTGGAGCACTGTGACTACCATAAAATCATGCAAATCATAAAAATTCTTCATGATAGGATGCTGTAAGTCTGTACCTTTTTGCGGTCATTACAGCAGAAATTAAATTGTGGAAATATTTGAAATGATTTTTTTATTACTCTTTCTTTTCTACTTTGCTTGTACTGTATTAAACATTGCACATTGTGTGAAGTGTAATATGGTCAAAACTTTGCATTTTGTCAAAGTATCTGCATTTAATGTTCTCTAAAAGTTTCTGGTAATGTCTGAATTCTGGAAAAAAAGCAAAGACCCCACAGGAATCAATGCTCATCAACATGTGATTTCGTCCCAAGAGAAGGCATACCCGATACATTTGTTCTGCAGTGTCGATTCTATCCATGGACTAATGCACAGTTTTGTGTCTAATTAAGTCTCCTAGTTGTAACCATGTTTTGTTCCCCGATATTTGCCACCAGAAAATCACAACTCACTTACCTGTCTCAACACTACAAATGCACGCCCATCTACTGTGCCAAGAGCACTGATAACCTTTAAAAACTTCCTATGGCCTCCACTTTTCACTCTGGGATAATTATAATGGGCTAGAATCTGAGTGGCGGTTGGAGGAAACTTCCTCCATGTTTATCACTGTTTCTTGGACCGCTGTGCACCATGCTGCATTTTTTTGGCATTTTATGGCATTTGTGCCTCTGAACCAATTTGCACGGAAGGTACAGTACCTCTGTTTACTGCACTTGGTGCCCCTGATAAGGTTTTAAAATTGGGAACATCCCCTGTACAGTGCTTATCAGTTGACATGCATTAATGCAACTTCTGTACTGTTATTACATGTAGGAATAGCCTACTCCAAACAGCACTGAATACAGTATGTGAGTGATAAAGCTCAATGTATCAATATGCAGTACCATTAATTATCTGAGATAAAGGAGGTCTGCTCCGTGTGATACAGTATATGCTATCATCAATGGAAGTCGAAGTTCATTAAAAAGAGCAAGGAAGTACCACTGAAAACAAACAAAGAATGAAAGAAGCAGTCGTTCAATTACTCTGTCAATATTGTAACTTCCATCACCGCTGGTACTTTGTGATCACACATGTACACTCTTGAGCCATTTAACCCAGTGACAACATTGTTTTCCAACCACAAAATCGAAAGAGAGAGCGTCGGGGTTCCCTACGGCGGCGTCGGTTGGATAATTCATCCTTGTAAAGTGGTGATGCGACCAAACTGATTGTTACCTTTGAGCGAGAGGGGGTACAGCGCAGTGGAGAGATTGGACAGAATCTGTGAAGTGGGAAATACTGGCAGTTTGTGCAGATGCTGCCCTTAATTTGTGTGAATTGTCCCGGCTTGACTGATAGTGTGAATAAACAGTGTGTTGATGTCATTAAAATATGATATCATAGCAGACAAGCTGGTGCCGGTCGTAGTGGTCGCTAAGCGTTAAAACAAGCAGTTAGAGACTTCAGAGTTTAAGGAGTAATCCAAAACTCAAAGGCTGAAACCATCACAAAATGAGAAGTTGGCACAGTAGATCCTTCCCAACTGTGCATACCAGTACCACTACCATATACAGTAGTTCCAGTTGGAAGTTTGTGTCGACTTAATTTTTATAAGTAGAATGAGTCGGTCCTACAGTGCATCATGTTTGCACTGTGGCGGGAACGACGACAACAGTTTTGAGAATTGTCCCCTATAAAATCGTTGGAATCAAACGAAGTCGTCATTTTGGAAAATACCGGACAGTGTTTTTCATTATTTTGCACCCTGACCAAAGGAGTTGAACCTGTAGTATCAACTGGAAAGACCTATTTGTAGGTACCGTATTCAAATCCACTCGATCTCTGTCTTTTGTAGTGAATCTTCTAGATAAATCAGCGTTCCTTGCCGATGTCCCATTTGGTGAAGGTCCATTTATTGTTCATCAGAATGGATTCCTTTTGTTCAACTGTTTGGTGCAATTGCTAAAGTCCAATCTTTGACTGGGAGAAGTTCCATGTCTGTGCATCATCCTTCCTTCGTTTTCTTTTCCTTTCTCCGTGGACTGAGTCTCATTTCAGCTGAAATTTCAAAAAGAAATTTGTCGTGGAATAAATTCGGAAAGTAAAGCTTTGATAAATGTGTCGGGCCGTCGAAGATTTCCTGTTGCAATAGAACAGAAACATTACATGACAGTGATGATCATGGCCCAACGTCGACTTGTTGATATTTTGTCCCATCCTTTCCCCACAGCCTACTATGGCAGCGATGCTGGAATGAACGACAGACCATTGCAATTCAATGGGAGTCACATGGCTGGAAACCAAGGTATGTCACATTTACATTTCTGTTATATATCCCATCTGTCTCTGCACAGCCATTATTCTGTATGACGTTGAAAATACTGTAATTGTGAGTTAGGCACTGTTTGGTGCCCATTACCTTTCATACAGCACTGCACTTGTAATATCCACGAAAGTAGAACCCTTTCGACCTGCATTTCATTGAACATATAGCTCAGAAGCTTTTTAACTATCAAAGTGCTACCTTTGTTCGCTGGTGTTTGTAGTGGTGGCACAAGGATTTTAAATATGGGAGAAGGGTAAAAGGAGGGAAAAGAAAATGCTGGTGGCAGGGAAATTTTTCAAGAAGCACAAAGTAGGCACAGTGCATGAACTTTAGCAAGTGGGATCTTCAGTAGTGACCCTCAGTAGAGCCCCTGTTGGGGTCTAGAGGCAAATTTCATTTCATTTATTTGTTTTTTTTTTCACAACAAAACATAGATACATGTGCAAGTAACACAAATAACAATAAGATTGGTGTTGTGAATGGAAGTGTTCATTAAACAAAAAATGTTCTGGGCTTGAAAAACAAGGACACTCCCTGTGGGAATAAACAAAGTTGTAAACAAAGAAACAAAAACAAAATCCCTTCAAACTATGGGTAAAAAATTATTAAAGTCTGATGATAGGTGGATCTAGGTTCATTCAGTGGGAAGCTTGTTAATGATTCTAATATATTAGGGCTATTCCTTCACATGGACAACATGAAAACTTGGAAACAGACCCTATGTAAAAGGTAGTAAAGAACAACTTGTCGATACTTGTTAGCCTTTGCACATTTCATTGTAGTAGGTACTTTGCCGTATGAGAAGAGATCTATGGTTTGTGATGTCTCTGTACTGAAGCTGGGTGTGCGGAGGAAGGTAACTAGGGGTAATGGTTTTGATGAGAAGGCATTCCACCACCCCTTCTTGGTACCAACACTGCCAGTCCGTTCATTATAATGAAACAACTACAGGATCACACTTAAAGTATGCTATTGTGCTATACAGTACGTGTAATACAAAATGATGTCACAGAATAGAGTAACAAATGGCTCATGCAGAGCCATTATTTCTCAGAGTGAGAATGTAAGGTTAATTGTTTAAATGTATATCAGGGTACAATCCTCTACGGTAGATTTCTCCCTGTATTTTCTGTTAAATACAACAGGTTTTTTGACAACAAACAGCTCAGATTTGGCAAATGCCACCATCTTCACAACTGGGTTGCCTGTCGAAATTGTTTGTTATTCACTACTTACTTTCAACAAACTGTGATACAGTTGTAAAATATAGATTCATTCATTGTTTTTGGAAGGTCAACCATCCCTGAAGGTTACAATATGAAAAAAAGAAAACAAAAGGAGCCATCATTTACAGAACATACAGTGCAAATATGTTGCCATGTTTTAATAACCTCAAGGTACAATTATTGATCTTTAGAATTAAGAAAGAAAATTAAAAAAACAAATTTTCCTGTTTGCTGGTGCCATGCACCTTCCATATTTGGTCACCTCATGGTCAATTGTTTTAGTGCTTGCAGCTGGTGCCTCGGTACCTGACCGATAATTCTTAGGATCTGGTTCTGAAGTACTGTAGTTACCTAAAGTACATCTAAAGTTTCATTAAAGTGCGGCATTGCATGTGTGACAACATAAAACTGAAAATTTTCCTTTTTATCTCAAAGGTTTGTTTTTCTCTCCAGGTTCCATAAAATGAAGCAGATTTACCTGGAAATGTTTTGATGCCTTAATAGTTCATTTGGTATTGTCCAATCGTATGATGTGATAATGTTACTGTAATGAATAGTTCAATACACATATATATATGAACTACAATTACCAAAAACTTTACCATTTGCATTGTTCATTGAACAAAATTTAGTATGTTTGTCTAACCATGGAGCCATCACAGTACATGGCTTACTTCATTGTCATGCAAATTTGTAAGATACATGGTGTCATGTTAATGTGTAGAAGCAAAACATCACATTGTTTTTACTGCACAACTCATATTGTATTATATTTTGGGGTACCCAGGTACCTGACTAGAGATCACAGAATGGCATCAGGGAAGGATGCAGGTAGATGTTTACCCATGTAGGGGACTAGGGGATAGATAGAATGAAGGTGTTGGGTTAAGTTTCAGTTAAGGTTCAAACAGGTTCAGACAGATTCAGATTACAATGTGCAAATGATTTCTTGATTAGATTAAAGTGAAAATAAACTAGAAGCTGAACTAGTTAACTTAATGTAACTACAAGGATGGTACCAGGTTAGCTGGTAACAGATGACAGCTCTGGACTGGCCTTTAATTTAACTTCACTCTTGACTGCTTTGTAGTAGCTCTGTAGTCAGGCTAGCTGGGCAGGATGCCAGGATTACGCTAAGGATAATGTGAGGCAGAGGGTGGTGTATGAAAACACAGTCTCTTTACAGAATTGATTTAAGGCATCGGACAGCTAGGTCAATGATAGCCGGTACCATGTCAGATGGTTAAGCCTTGAACCGTTGAATAAGAAGCATCCAAAGTAGGCAATAGAGCTGATACAGTTAAAAGGATGGTCTAGCCCCAAATATAGCTTTGATGTGTAAAAGAGTAAGTAAATCTGACCATTTTCGTGAAACTTCCATTCAATTCCCATGTGTGGTTCCCGAGATATTAGCAGTTGAAGTTGCCACTTTTGTCACTGACAGTTAACTTGAAGCAAGCAGGAGTGATGTCATCTACCCACATTCATAAAGTATTTCATGTTTTTCTATAAAATATACACCAAATTTAATACTTCAATATATTGGGTTATCATAATGTGAATGTAGGAGGGGTATGAGAGTTTTGTGACCTTCACGTAAGCAGTATGTAGGCTGACCACCTACTGATTTCAAGGTCAAAATAATAAATTCAAAAATGAAGAAAACAAAAGACTCTTTAGCAATGTGAAGAGATGATGTCACTGCTGTTTGCTTCAAGTTCCCAGTTGGTAGCATAGGGGGTAACTTCAACTGCATAAAATCGTGAAAACCATGCATGGCAACTGAGTGGAAGTTTTACCATAAGGGTCAGATTTTCTTACTCTTAAACATATCAAAGCTAAATTTCTGGCTGGACTATCCTTCTAAGCCTCGTTGGGCTATTGAAGGCTAGGTGTCGGTGATGATCATTTGTGACAGTTGACGAGACAGACACAGGACCAGTCAGGCAGTGACAGGTTTTAACGTTACTCATGAATCTTCAGATCAATGGTTTAGAGATCATTCCATTGCTACCAATGAGAGTTTATACTGTAAAAGCCAAACCGGTGATTTATTCCCAAATTTTCCCTTCAAGCATTTCCCAGAAATGACCTGTTGATGACACAACACCAGACATAGTAAACCACAGTCTAGGCAGTCCTTTACAGAATGTCGAATCTCTCTCCAAGCTAGTTGAGGGCCACCATAGAATATTGCCATTCTTGTTCTAACATCACAGTTTGTTTGTATAGCAGTGACCCACTTTACTCTCCTTTCATCTATGAATTTTTGCCCTTCTCTTTGGATTGAATCCTACCTTATGAGACATATTGTATCAACAACACAGCTACGTTAGTCCTCACTTACCCTGTACCTATGTCTGCCCAATGATTGAAGTCCATTACTTAAAGTGATTGCGTGTGTACTGAAAACCATAAAGATAAGATTATGTTTGATCTTAACTTTTTCTTTATTTTTAAATGTACACGCGAGGTTGTACATGAGTAGACTATGGATTTCAATGAAGGAAAATGACAGTAACTACTTCGAAAAGCAACGGGATTGGCATAAACACAGTAAAAAACAGAATCATATTTGAAAATTAATGGTTCTTACTATAACCGCCTACACAATGAATATGCAACAGTACAGGTCTCACTAGTGTGTCAAAAACGTACTACTCAAGTCGTCACTCCTTGGTAGGTATCGGGAATTGTAGTTTTTGGTGAAAGGAAACACCGTATTTACAAATAACCTACAGGTACGAACTGAACACAACCTTGCTCGCGGCGTCAGTGATCCTGAGTTGTTAGCTGAATATTCAATACTAGTATACTTCCCATTGGCTTACTCAAAGAAGCACACCGTTGATTTGAATGAAAACTGTCAACCACTACATTATCGTATTCTACACTTTTTGTCATTACGTTACGAGAATTTGAAATCATATGGCAAAATTAAACAATTGAAACCTATTTATTTTCCCAGATTGTCTGAATGGTGTAATTAAAAGCCTTACCAAACTTTTGAAGATGAAATTTTCAATGTTTTTACTCTTTACCCTATGCACACGATCACTTTAATGTACTACAGTGTAAGAATGAGGTATGGAGATCGTGAAATAACGGTTAACTTGCATTTTTGGGTGGTAGAATGACAAGGGGATGCACATCTAGCCATGTCAGCCTTTTAATTACAATGAGAAAAGAAAGAAATAATAACACTGTAGAATAAGATGCACATGCTAAATGCAGAATAAAATTATGTCAGTTGCTACAATACCAGTGAAATTACACGGTAGTGAGAGTTGTAAACCTATTTTTCCACGTTTGTTGATCTTGCTTTACTCAAAACTGGAAAGGTAATTGTAACCTGAACTGGTTTCTTTTTTCCATTTGCATGTCACATTCAAGTGGCGTTAGTTTGATGACTTTGATGGAAGTCACGATTCAACTCTTGATTCGCCATCGAGATGTTTTTGACGTACGATCGTTGCAAAATTGAAAGGCTGTGCAAACATCAAATGTTCCAATTCCTGTTTGATCAAGTTATCATTCTTCTTAATTGTTTTGAAAAATATAGCAGTACCAAAATAAAATGGAGTTTAAATTTTAGGGTATATCAGATGGTTTCTGGAACGGCAGCAAGGCAGCTCTAAGTGAAAAGCATTCGGAACACAGACAAGTATATAACTTTACCATCTAGGCCAAATTTAATTAAAAAATGGTGAAATTTTTTTTTAGTTATGACTGTATACTTTGGCAGGTGGAGAGAATGAAGTGTGGGTGGAGATGCTGTATGCATCAAAGCAAGTTCCTTATCAATATTTAAAATATTGGTCCAAGATTTTTGTTTTTCTGGAATTGTAGTAGCAGCAGAGCTGCACACTGCTTGTCAGTTTTATTATCTAGCCTTCTATTTATAATTACAGAAATGTTGAAAAGGAATGCAGTGACCGGTTTGTACAAAATGGCGTCAGTTGCAACTTATTTGTCCCTTAATGACTGGGACTAAAGTTTAGGCTGTGAAAGAATTGGTCATTATTGTCTGTGTCTCCCTGTATCAATATCTCAATCCAAGCTCATTTATGTAGCTCTTTACACATGAAGACCTTGTCTCAAGTTAGATTATCCTACATTGCTGCCTAGCAACTTGGCAAGCACTGTTGCTGTAGTGGAGTCTAGATTTTGTTTGATGTTGTTGGGAGGGGACAAAATGGCAGAGCTGCAGTATGGAAAAGGGCAAAGGTCAAAATTCATTTGGTATTAAAAGTCAAAGATAAATTAACGCAAAGGGAATATAAACAGTTATCCCAACTTTATTCTGAGGAATCTGTCTGTATAAGGTAAACAAGTAACTAGCATCAATTTGGTTGTCCAAACAAATATTGTCAAATATAGTATATAACAAATATAGTGTATGTCAAATATTGTCAAATATAGTTACAAATACTGTATTGTCACTTGATGTAATAGACTCATCCAGGTATCAGGATAGGGTACTATACTACAGTAATATAAATTGGGGCAACTCCTTATTCCCATATTATATCTGCTAAATGGTATGTGACTTGTTGCTCTACCTTTTGCTATAAGTGCTTTCTACTAGGCCTACATTGTAGGCCACATGTGGTATCGGCTAGCCTTGTAGTACAAATGCTGTAGTATTGAAAGTGCCATTGCACTGCTGTGGAGAACCTGAGTATACCGTCATGAGGAATGGTTAGCTTTCTAAGTGACCAATTAGACAATGAGATGAGGTTGCGCCTCAGAGATATTCATGGGTTAGAATTCAAGTATATGCCTGCCTCGGCGTGTTCTCTGGCTATCAAGCCAGGCTCATAGGCTAGGTCATGTTTAGTTCAATTTCATTCTTTTCACTCAAGCTGTGGATCGATACATATTCTGTCTTGTGTCAGCCATCGGTCCCACGCAGACGTGACGAGTAAGCAGTGCTGACTGGCATTTTGAATGTGACAAAGCTCACAGAAAATTTTAAGTAGAATAAAATAGTAAATACTGAGGAAACCAACTTAGTAAAGGATCTCCTTCTGGCAGAGATGTACATCCTATTGTTGTCTCTTGCACGGGGATCTTCTCCGTACATGTAGATATTCAATAGGACTATGCTCAGTGCTCTTGTCACTTGATAGTACATCTATTGTATTATGTGACATCATGATCAATTGATGTATAGAACTTACCAGTGATATTTGCTTTTTCACATGTTAGAGTAGAACATTACTGTATATATTCTTTCACATACTGTAGAACTTATTTCTCTCTTCAAAAGCATTGGATGTCACTGACATTCACAGTCCTCCCCCCCTCCTCCTCACTGATTAACATCTATGCCCTTTGATGTTTACATCATCCATACTAGCTCTTCACATTATCTTGTTAAATGTGTACGTTACATACAGCAAATAGCAAATGCCAAGGATGTGCCTGATGTGATGCTAGATATGTATGTCAGCCAGCTGTGATTAGCACGACTGAGCTTAACAGTGGTACACAGTGTTCTCTTACTTTAAAGGGATATGGTTTCCCTCTGTCAGAACTGTTTCACCACATTCATGTAGTTGCCTTGACAATATCTATGCAATGCCTGTGATCCACAGTTTGCCCCTTTGATCTTCTAACCAACCCTGACAGCTGTTCATTTTTATTTCGTTTTTCTGCATGTTACGTACGTACAGCTAACTCCCAGGAAATGCCTGATGTGTATGGCAGCCAATCTCGATATGGCCCAAGTCATTCACGAATGCCCAACAGACCGTTGATGGGACACACGGGGATGCAAGAAATCATTCACGGCAATGGGTATGTGGTGTACCCACCTGACGGTATTGCATGTAAGTTTTTACACTGTTCTCCCTTTTCTCTCCCTCACTCCAAGTTCGGATGCAACAGCATTTCATAGGCACTGTAAGGAGTACTTGTTTCGTCAGAGTGCCTCTGTCCCTTTGTGCAGCTGATAAGCTGTGAAACGATGGTTGAAACACCAGTAGTCATTGGAAGCTTCCATTCTGAAGCAAACCATGCTATACTGGGAAAGGATTCTGTGAGAATGGAATACTGAGGCTTGGAGAATCAGAACCAGACATTCTAAGAGAGTGAATTGATTCTCTGAGAGGACAGAGAATTCTTCTGTGGGAATGGTTTGACTCTCTCTGAGAATGGAAAGACTCCTTATCAGAATGGGATACCTCTTTGTTAGAATGGTATATATTTGCTTCAGTTGTTCTCGTCGAGACAGGTGAGTGACGTCATATGTGTCAATAACCAACTAAGCGAGTTTTAAGACGACCCTGTGAGAGTATGGGGTGACTCTCTGGTGGGATGAGAAGATTCTCTGACAGATGGAAGACTCCCCTGTTAGAATGGACTAGAGCCCTCTGTCAGAATGGAATATCCTCTCTGGTTAGAGTTGTGTGATTCTCTGCTGGAATAGGATGATGACCAGAGATTGATGTGACTCTCAGTAAGAATGGCCCCTCTCTGAGAATTAATGACTCTCTCTCTCTGAGAATTGTAGAACTCATTGTGAGAATAGATTGACTCTGTGAGAATGGTGTCATCCTGAGAGGATGGAGTGCCTTTCTGTGAGAATGGTGTGAAATTCTCGGTGAGTATGATGTATTAATTAATTAATAGTAGTCATTTATTTTACAGTAATATTTTAGACTTAATGTCTGCTGGTGCACACCCCAAAATGTATCAGTTTCGACTCTTGTAGGTTTCAATAAACACGAAAAGTTGATATCTGCTTTAGTAAATCAGTAAAACCTGCTTCCTGCTGTAAAATGTGGTGGCTTGTGTTTATTCAACGGATAAAGTGCTGTCGCCAAGCAGATAACTGTGGTGATATTTGAAGCAAAAAAGTTTAGGCAAGCAGGAGATACAGGGCCTGATCCCCATTCCCCAGTTCGGTCAGAGAAAGATAGGTTTTCCATCCAAGAGTAATCTAAGTTTTTCCCATCTGAGTTGCCCTTGTGAAAAAAGATGCCAACTTTGATGTAACATTGTTGAGTTGGTAGTCACCGGACATGGCGTAATATATAAGCCACAGGGCTTCCGAACCCTTGTGTGGTCACTAAGCATCATAAAATAAGTGTCCTTCAAGGCCTGAAATTGAAAGTATTGCATGGATGGATTTTCATTGGTGTTTGCATTTGAACAATACGTATGTGTCTCAAAGGTGGTAAAATATTTTCTGGTATTTTTTTTAGTCTCCCAGCAGACAAATACTTTGATGATTTTATGATGTGTAACACTGTGTTGAAATATATATGAAATAGAGATTTTAAGGTATGATTAAAGATCGACCGATAATTGGATCAGACATCGGATCGAGCAGACGTTCACCACTATTGGCAAAACATCGGATTGGTGATACTTAGATGCCAGCCCATTTTCAGCAACCTGAAAATATATTCATGCCAAAGAATGCATTAATCTGTGAAGCAGGATTGGAATTGAGAAATGCACTGTGAAAGCTATTTTTCATCTGAAGGGTAAAAATTACCTTTAAAATTTGTGATGGTATTGGATCGATGATAAAAGTTCTCCATAGACTACACACAAAGCGAAAGTTTTTCAGGAAAAAACGTGATCGACGTTGGAAATATCGGATCGGAATGGATATCAGCTGACGTTATGATGAAACCATCCGCCATCGCACTGGCAGAGGAAAACCACATCGGTTAGCCTCTACTATCATTTCATCATATGGTATGGTCTGGGTATGATATTAGCACTGGCTATCTGTATTTCGGTAAACTGTGGACATACCTTTCAATTGTCTCACCTGTGTCGTCTACATAGTGTGCACAGACCCTTTGGTGACCCCACTTTTCGGGCCCAGATCCCCGAAATTATGCGTTCTAGAGTTTTTCGTGCAACCCTTCTCGAATATATGTTCAGTTCAGAATGCAAAATAGCAAACACTCTTATTTTTTTTTTGACTTTCTCTACGTTCAGCCTATGTTTTTGTCATCTTTTCCCATCAGCGACTCCCCTGCCCAGCGAAAGACCGATGGGCTGTAAGACGGTCATTCTCTCCGACATACCGTTCAAAATGACGGTGGATATGGTCGTCGATCTCTGCGAGAGGGTCGCGGGGACGGTGGAGTCTTACGAGATGTCACGGGGGCCATACTGTCAGGTCAGGTTTCATGATCCGGGGGCCATAGATAGAGTATTTTCACTTCATGGTAAGTACAATATTAAAACTTTGTTCCTCTCTCACCTGTTTTGCATTACCTCATGCCCCCCACTGGTGTGTGGTTGGACGTGTATCTTTACCAGGAAGGAAAGCAGTTTGCAGTACTTTTCATGATTTGATATCTGAACTCTCGACTCAACTGTGAACTCTCTAAACTCTCACACAAGACATGTCATGTCTTTGGTAATGGTGTCACTGCTGTAAGGAAGGAAAGTAAAGTTGACTTTTTAAGTTTCAAACTGTTGAATCAATCATTGTATTTATTTATTTATTTATTTATTTTTTTTGAAGACTGGGATATTGCCAAATCCTCTTGGAGGAAAGGACATATTCAAATTTTGAAGAAACTGGACAAGATATCACAATGTTCACCATGTTTACCATGTTGATGGGTTGGCAGTTGATCAAATGATGTAAAAGTTAAAAACAGTGAGAAGTAGTCAGAAGTCAAAAGCAATTTAAATATGTGACCAGTACCCCATTTTGGTCAAGAATTGCACTGCATTTTCTTGAACAAATTAAGGTATCGGAAAGAAGGACACATTCTCAAAGATAAGTCAGATGACTTTAAATGATTGTTTGTTTCACAATTTAAGAGATGGTTCTATGTTCTTATCTAGATCTTTGAGGTTGAAACATTTTTATGTCACCCACATCTATGATTCTCTCTCTGTTTGCAAAGATGACAAATCTCCCTTTTCACCTTGAGCAAATCATTCAAATTGAAAGAATAAGCAGACTTGACGATGTGTCGTTCATCCTTTGTTGTACCAATGTCTGGAAAAACTGATGGGGCTGCACAGTTTATGTTCACATCTTCACTCATGGCAACATCTTAGCCTTGGAGAACAGTTAAAGCTGCTGGACCAGAAACTCTTCGTCATGAACCATTCCGACCTCAAAACTACCCCAATAGGTAGATGTCCCTCAGGCTCTTGTCCTAACTGCTTGCTTTCTCAAACTTTTCATCAATTATGTATTTGAGCAAATTGAGGTGAGGATGCCCTTGATTTGCTGACCTCTGTCACTTTTTTCCCAGGTATGCGCATCTGCGTCAACAACAACAAATCTCCCTCATTCAGCGGGAGGCTCCTGGTGGACTACGTGCACAATCCGGCAGATCTACGGGATTATGAGATGGAGCAACATCGCATCATGAGGGAGCTCCGCCAGGAAGATGAGAATGATGAGAGCGGTGTGGTAGATTTTTCCAAGCCATTCATCGACGAAGTAACCGAAAGAATCAAAGGTTCGAAAAAAATTAATGGACTCATGCCATATTAAGATTTCTTTAGTCTACTTCACCCCCCTCATGCACCTGTCTTTGCACAGCAGCTGCACTCTCATATAATGTGCTGAGAGTTCTGGTAACCTTTAAAGCAGCATTAATTTATAGCTTGTCCAGTTTAGGCAGGACAGCATTCCAGAGGATGTTTATAGCTTACCAGCATTGAATGCATGGTAGATCGGAGTGCAGTTTTCCTGCTGTGACAAGTAAGAGAGTTAACTCATCAATAACCAAGCCAGGTGAATCCTGGTACTATCATCTTCAACGCTACAGGCTCACTACTTTCAGGGGTTTTCTGTGTCAAACTATAAAAGTCCTTGAAGTTACAAAGTTTGCAGAATTTCACAGAGTATGTATTGTTGCTACTGATGCCCCTTTCAATGTTTCATGTACTTTACAGCCTTATTTTTCTATTCCTCCTTGAAGGCAGACAAGGAGCCTATGCAATGGTGATGGCATATGTATGTGAGGTTTTGTGTGGTTGTGATGCTTTGGCTTGTAAATACAATATCTCAAAAAGAGAAAGTGGCTCAAAATTAAAAGTTGATGTGTTGTTCCTCCATTGTGAGAAGATAATCCATAGAGTTTTTCATGGAGGTCAAAGGTCATTTGAGGTCACCAGAGGTTAAAGTATGAAAATCTATTAAGGAAGATATCTCAGCAACTAAATGTAACTGGAGCTTCAAACTGTTAACATTGGTAGAATGTGACTATATTTAGAGTGCCATCATATTTCAATAGATAGTGGTATTGTAAGTCAAAAACAAGATTCTCCCTTAAAAAAGGAAAAAATTGCCTCTATTTCATAAGCTGCTACTTGTCAGATTAGAGGAGAAAATAGTTTCAGCCTTTGTCAACAATTTGTTGTTTGGCTTTTTTTCTTTCCCAGGTGAAAACATTGCAGGTGGTTGCATCAACATTTTGATAACTTGGCTGGAAAGAGGCTTTTGCAACAAGAAGACAGCTGGTACTTTTTACCGACTGATATCTCTCACAAACAGGTAAGGTCCTCTCTGGTGAAATAGTTCTGTACAGTAATGCTGGAAATGCTTCATCATTGCCACAATCCAGAGAGAGAGAGACGTGGCTTTGCTTTACTTGTTTTTTTCCAAAAGCATTTTATGTCAGCACGGTCGTGATCGTATTTCCCCTCTGCCTCTCCCATTCAGCCACGTGAAGCGGCTTCAGAATGAGAAGATGCAAGTGGAGGAAATCTTCAATCAAGCCAGACAGCAGTATGTCGCATCCAAAGGGAGCATCGTCATGCAATGTGAGTACAGTCTGCAAATTTCGTCTCGTTTGATCGTACCCGGGCGTAGGGTAGTGTCGGACTAGGGCTGGAAGTATATTAGCGTCATGTCGTGCGAGTGCAGACGCCTCGATCCATTTCGGATAAGAACAGCCAGGTATTGTGAGAATCCCCTCAGGGGCGAGAGAGGTTCCGTCGTCATCTAGTGCGCGTTGAAAGTCTGTCCGAGTCAGGTGTTCCCATCATCAGTAACACCAGATGAGGATGCTAGATAGATTTAGATGCTAAATTTATTTTGTCATGCAGTTTAAAAATGAAACAACAAGCAGGGTCAAAGTGGGTACAGACATCATTAAGAGATATTTACGTTTGACCTTACGAAGGCAACAGCCTTAACCCCAAAGTCCTTATGGACAAATTTGGTTCCCCTCAACAAGATATCTTGCCAAATCCTGCATACCTCGTTATCCGCCATCAAAATTCCTCTCAGCATATGCACGAAGCAAAAACATATGATCTGGAACACTGAGACAGCAAAATTCCAAACTCCTTTCTGTTTGTTACCAGGTAAGTGGTGGCATGTAGCTGGAATGACAAAAAAAAAACTTTGTCAAAATTTCCTCAAGGGAAATGACGAAAATGTTCTCTTTGTTGTGTCAGGTTAAAAGGCTTGTTCATTAACCTAAGTTGTAACTTTTTTAAGGCTCAAGAAAGTGAAAGTTGCATTTTAAGTGTGACATTAGGTGCCATGTGGTTTTATGGGTTGGTTTTGTGATTGTAAAAAGCATTGAATTTACAGAAGTGACTTCAATTCTCGAAAACCCATCAGGGCACAGTTTGACAGAAACAAGGGAAGAGTATTATTAGCCAGTGGTTGGTACTTTGTTTCACCAGTCAATGGTTTGGAAGTCTCTCCACATGCTCATGAGCATTCAAAAGTCTTGTAGCTGTTGTAAAATTTTTATCAGAATTGTTTCTCTGCATTGGAAATGTTCAGTCATAATAGCTGCTTCGGTTTCAAATATTAATGGTATGTGGTAAGAGAGAGCAAATTTGTGAAACTTGAGGTTGTGGTCCTTGACACATGTTGTGGTCTACCTATGTTGTGAAGTTGTGCGACATCAGGGACACAACCAGAAGGACAGATGGTAAACTGGGAACAATCCATTGTGTTCAGGGGGTGGTATGAGAGTTAGTGATACCTATGGCAGTGTTTGTGATAGGTACAACACAATCACAAAACCATGTATTGTAACAGCAGTGCTACTAGGTTATCTCTACCTTCTCTGATGTTAAGAGTTAAGGGTACAATGAGAGTGGCATGCCAGGATGGCACAATTCCGCCGCATAAAGTAACTGTTTCACAATGAAAGAGTGGAACGCAGTGCCCCGTGTTAAGGAAATTGTTACATTTGTTGTTTGAGGTTAGTACAAATTCACAGTGGCATGCACAAGTACGTCACCAAGTCAGCGGCACACGTGCCATCAGTGTAAGGTGTCGCTCATATTGGAATGTGAGACCACAATGGCACCATCACAAAGGAGAAAAGTCATTGTTAGCGAGGATGTAAATGTAGTGGTCTCATCCATTGCCATGGAAATAATTCCAATATAGTAAAGTGGTATCCATTTGTTGTGATGCTCATTTGTGGAGTAGAGCGATGGTGCCATTTGGACGAAGTGAAATATGGTTACAACCTAATGGTGGAGCTCACTAGTCTCCATAGCAACAGCTAGATTCAGTGCATTGGTTTTGTCTCAGTATCTATGCAGCCAATAAACATAAAGTGTTGCTAGTATAGCAGCCAGTATTGACTAGTTAAAGGCAAGGAATACCTATAATGGTAACAGCTACCAGAGTGCATCCCTGTTAGCCATCACCACAGGGTGGATTTAGAATTAATGCTTGGCATTTCGTTTCTCGTTTACAAGATCGCTATCACAGTATCCTTGGAACCATTTCATACAGCTGCATTGTTTATCCTGTAGCTCAGCCTAGTGCTGAAATGAAAATTCGCTGCACCAATGGCTTGCAAACCAGAAAGCTGTGGAACCCTCTCCCCCCCCAAAAAAAAAGGAAAAAAAGTTGCATCAGCATACTTTTCAGGTACTGAACACTAAGCATACTGCGAGCAACAGTATAACATATACACTAAACATCTTGAACGTTCACACCCACACAGGATTCCATTTTTTAAAAGTTGAGTCAGTCAGCAGGGTCACCCCTGTCGCCGCATCAACACCTCCGGTTAAGTGTATCGGTTTGTATTTTGTTCAAGTGCTCATTTACAAGAGCAGCTATTGTATCTCCCTGACAGTAACGCTCATCGAACAAGTCTACACAAGCTCGTCTAAGAAAAAAGTTTGGGACCATTTCACGAAAGCTCAGAGGAAAAGTTTGGACCAATGGAGTCAGGCCGTAAAGGTAATGTCAGCGCAAAGGAGGCAAAACAGTTGGAAACTTGAACCACTGGGCGACGTTCTCGGTATTTAAAACAATCAGGCTGTCGGGTGTCATGCTGGCACATTCTCACACAGTCACTTTCATTCCCATGGCAACAGTATGGTCTATACATCTGGCTAAGTGATTGTACATCTCTTGAACTGTTTTTGATTACAATTCACTAATGCTTGTAGTGTTCAACACTGATATAACCCTCATTTAAATAATAAAAATGAGCCAAGTTAGAATGGTTTGCAAGAGATTTTCAGATTGTCACAGCGGGTATCACCCTGGATGACAGTTTGAAAGGAAGTATTCCGTATTTAAAATTGAGCTACAATAGACAGACAACTAAGCATTAGGTTTGGCAAGAAATACTCAAGAATGGTTTAAACTGTGTTTGGGAGAACCAGTTGCTATGCTAATTAAAGCAGTAGCTCTTTTGGTGCCATCACCGCTTAGCCTTAGTCTGTACATCCACTGTGATGTGGAATATTCAATCTTTTCTTCCTTGTGTGAGACCACACATGCCATGCTCATTTAATATCAGAACAATGCCTGTAAAGGCATGGAAAAGAGAGAGCATTCGAAGGAAATATGAGCGCCAAATGCATCCCAGTTTGTTCCATAATCATGTGGTCGTACTAATTAATTCCAGTGGATCAAATTCTGACTGTTTTGCCTTCGTCTTTCCTAACTGAAGTAAAGTTTATTCAATTCGGGGTAGATCATAGGTGGTGTAGTGCCTCTTTATGTCCCCCTTTTCTGGAGCAGTTACTCCCAGACATCCTCTCTCTTCTTCACACTTCAAGTTTCAGTTCTCCAGATTTGTTCCCAGCTTGTAGCATAATCTTTTAAGTAGAAAAAACTTTGAAATTGTGCATTTTAGTGAGATCTACAAAGCTTCTTTTTTTAATTTGTTGATTTGCACTTTCTGAAAACAGCACTTTCCGTGTATCGTTTTCTGGAGTGCAGTCTTCTTTTTGCATTGCTTTCGCCCATCTGAGCAAAGCATAAGATTTGTCTAAAAACCTGACGGATGTTGGTAAGTGGACCCATTCAGATGGACAGTTTCTAAAATGTGTCAATTTTGTGCGGACTGAAGAAAATTACCTTGTAGATGGGAGGAGGGAAATATAGTATTAATGAAAGTGAAAAGATTCCGATTGAGATCTGCTTTTGAATACATCATGAAAGTTCAGAAACAAATTTGAGTGAAAGATTAAATAGAGGAGATGGGTTTGGAATGGGCTTCTTTTTTGGTCATTTCACATGTATTTTGTGAATATGTAAATGCGTCACAAAATCCAGAAAAGTTTTGTTTTAAAGGTAATTTGTTCATTGAGATCAGGTAAGAGTGATACTAAGTGTATTCATTACATTGAATGTGTTTTGATTATACCCACAAAAGCTCTATGACTACTGTCGATGTAAGCATTTAAGTTAACAAGGTAAACGAGTAGAGAATGCCCGAAACCACACGAGGGTGAACGGTTATCCAAGGGAAGCTGTTTGGACCGGAGACATCTCGAACCGACTGACAAGCGGTGGAGAAAACCGGACTGGAAGGTAAGTCTTGGCAAGGCTCCGGTAATGTCATCGTCTGACAGACAAAGGATGTCTTCACAAGGTAGGAAACTGGCATTACTGTGGTAAATGATAAGGTTGTGTCGAATGTAGACTGTATTTGATGTCGGGATGTCAGCTGATGGTAAGAGTATGTTATTGGTAATGACTATCTTGATCATCCTTGCCTATTAAGAAAAGTTGCAATTATTTTTTTTGCCTAAAGACAAGATTGTCCTTGTATCTGACTGGCAACGACAGCTGGTTGGTGGGATAACGGTCCCTAGTTGCCACCTTGCCTTCTGCCCTCGCAGCCGTGATCTCGGAAATCACAATTGCCCCAAGGTGGATGCAAATTTTGACTGGTGTAAATGTCTGAATTGAAACTGAATTTGCATTTTTATAGGGTCTCTGTGGTAAAAAACCCTGGAAAGGACATCAAAATTTGAATAGTTCTTTCAAGAACTGGAAAAGTTTAAAATTTAGGGAAATTGTGTCTTGAAAAAGTCTTGGAAATTTTCACAAAGTGACCTTGTTCCTTTCTCACTTGTAATCTAAAAATGCAGCTTCATTTTATGTCAAAATTTATCATTCCCTTTAGCTCGTACTGGTTTGGCTCTGCTGCTACAGTTGAAAACATTTTTGTAAGACAGCATGGGAGGTCATGGAAATTCTATGTTTTGTCCTGTGAAAGTCATGGAAAAGCCATGAAGATTTATTTCCTTGAAACTAGTGGAGGAACCCTGTCATTATTATACAAATACATTCATTTAAAGTCTTAAGCCCTGTTTTGGCTTGTTGAAACTCAGGACGATTGCACAAGACTTGTGGTTGAAGGGAACTACATTTCTACTGTATATATGTCCATGTTCACTCCCTTCTGTGTTGAGATTTCTGTAGTTACATTTTTTTAGCTGAGTTAAAATTTTGCAATTTTATGACAGGTTCTGTAAATTCTCTAGGCATCATGCAGAACCTGCATCAGCAGAGCACACAATTCGTATCTGTCCATTTTGTTCACTGGAACTGGTAGGGATTGGTAGACATCTCCATTGACATGCTGACCAACTGGTCAGTGAATGATTCAAATATGTTGAAATGGAAGTGATTTGCAGCTTTTAGCCTTAAGTTCGACCAAAAACAAAATTCAACTTTCGGATTTGTTCATTACAGCCACATTTTCAGATTGCTATTGTGATAGGAATTTTCCTCCCCTGCGTGGCAGTTTGCCTTTCAAAATTGATCAGCAAATAGGGATTGATATTTTATTTCTTATGGTTAGCATATCATTGGTTACAACACTTGTTTATTTATCGCATGTCAACTATCATTTAGGTATCATGTCAAAAATATGTTGTGTTTTCACTGCACATGTGACCACGAAGGCTTTGCGTTGCTATGTGCAGTGATACAAGTGAGTACATTCCTCATAAATATGGCCTCTCATGTTCATGTTTATGCATAATATTTGAATATGCATGAAACCTCTCCATTAGTGAGTCACATTAGGCTTGTAAGGTTTTTGACTGATAAACGACTCAATTTTGAAAGAACTGCATACTGGAACCAAAAACTAAAATTGTCCATTGATGTGTGCAATAACCCAATTAACATTCAGCACAAAATGGTATTTTGCTTTACATATTTGAATTTCTTTTACAAAAAAATACTCCTGAAAATGCAAGTACATATCCCTACCTACAAGGAAATTGATTGAAGACTGTGTTAGTTTTATCTCAACACATTACATGTATAGAGGTATTGTCACGCTAGCTGGACATTCTAATATTCTTTAAAATGGTGTCTGGATTTCCATTCATTGTCCATGTGTATCAAATTTTGTCATGTTTTTTTGCATGTAAGTAATAGGTGTTACTAGTTAAGGTGTGAAGAAAAGTATAGTACGTCAATTTTGCAAATTAACGACGGAAAAAGTGCCTGAAACATGGAAAAGGTAGATTTTGTCCCATAGTTTTGCACAGGGTACTTGCATAAGTTATAGATGTTTTGATTCGTTTGTATCCGGGTGGGCCCTGAGCAGTAGTTGTTTTAGCTCCTGCTTTGATTTGCTGTGACTGAAGTATGTAGTAGTATAGGACAGAGTAGTATCAGGGTCTTAACTGAATTGTGTGTATTCTCAACTTCAAAACAAGAATTATGTCACGAACAGCATGAAAGAAGAGGTCCAAAAGTAGACTGTCAGATGCCAGGTTTACGTTTAATTGAATTACTGCTAAGACATATCAAATCGAGCAATGATAAGCTGCTCAATTAGCTCAAAGGTATTTCATTAGTTTATCAGGCACTTCTAGTTCAATAGCATTCACCAAGGAAACATCGCTTAAGTCAACTAATCCTTACACAATTAGTTCACTCTGAGGAATCCTTTGATCCCAGGTGTTTATCCGTTCACATTTTCAGAGAAGGTGGGGCAAAAGTCCAAACAACTGTTTATTTGACATAAATGAATATATTAACTTTGGTACATTGTTAACAATGAACTGAAAGGGCAGAAGTCTAATACTTTGTCAACACCCGATGATACTACATCCAGATTCAAACTTCTCTGGTCTTTGTATTTAATCTCTGCAATCACAATTGAACTGTTTCAAACACATTCAGGACATAATTACAAAGGAACATTAAATAATCAGAAGTACTGAGATCCAGCAGCTTTGCTGTGCTAGTTTTGAGATATTTTGACCAGTCATAAAAGAAAAAATGTAATTTCATAAAGTTTAGAGCACATACCCTCTTTTGGACAGTTGATTAAATACTCCTGGATTTGAAAATATTGACAAGTAAGGATTAAAGGAATTATCAAAGTAAAATAAATTTGATGGTGATCACATTGTGGCACATTTAAGAGACTGAAACATTTCTGTTTGTGATTTTAGTTAGATTGTTATCAAAAAGCTAGCGTCATTGTTCTCTCATTGTATTCAAACAAATTTGAAAAATCAGATGTTTGGTCTGTTGAGATGTCTTGCAGAATTCTGTTTTGAGTTATGAAAATCTCCATATTGGTTGGAAATGCCAAGATCAGGGCAAGTATACCGTCGTTTTAACACATGTTATGAATGTCAGAGAGCACAATGCTACTCTTTTGCATCAACATAGAAAATTGAATTACCGGAGAAGGCAAACTTGATATGTCATTGTGCGTTTTCCCATTAGTCAAGAAAAATAGTGACGGCAGAAAGCCTGAAGACATTCGTATCTTAAGACAAACAGCTCTCGGACTCTCTGATACCTGAACTATCATTGCTATGTAGCTGCTTGTTTCACTGAGCGATCCCTTAAAAAAAAGGAAGTTGTGAATCTGTAGCCTTAGCCTGCTTGGTACATCCTTGACAGATTTTACACCCAAAATGCGGCAGTGTCATCATTTTAGGAACTTAAGTTTATGCAGTGTTTGTATTAAGTAGTGTTTTGCACTGGTTCCTGAATGATGACGTCAGTGCCCGATTCCGAAATTTCTACCTGGGTCCAAAGTTTCGTTACTGTACGTTGTGCGTGCGACAAATTCAGTGTGTGCGCCTGAACTAGGAATGCTTCGTCGTCCTGCCAGCGAGTGAGATTCATCGTGTTACGTGTCCATGCGTATCCAAAACATTCACAACAAACTCAAAGCCTAACGAAAGTTGTGTTTCCATGTAGCCACATAGCCCGCCGACTGTTGACAGTGGATACCCCTGTCACACTGTGTATTCCACTCAATGTCACAATTTCTTGCATCACCGACAAGTAGATATGTGACATCAGTGTTCCACGTGTCATTCCCCAGCTTCGGTTTCTATGGATTTAACTTTCTTCCCAAATATTACTGTTTGAAAATAGCTACAGCATCTATCCCTTTCACTGTTACTTTCAACCAATGGCAGGGTCTGCTTTATACTTTCATAGAATGGGAGGACAGGTTCATGGCTGCTTGACAGGAGATGATTCGTAGACAGGAAACTAAATTAAATGAGGATAAATAAGGAGGAAAGTGATATATCTGGTCTGATATCTGTCGTGTTTGCAATAGCTTGTGAGAGGTGGTGATGAATTTCTCTCCTTAACCCATCTGTCATTACAGGCTCTGAGATCAACAGAAGAAAAGGAGATAAGACCAGAGGAGGCAGGAGAGGCAGATATGGATATAGACTCAGAGGATGAAGACGAATGTAAGGGGCCGATGAGACAACCGAAGAGCTACGCCAGGCCACCCCGTAGACCGGTGGCGACAACTGAGGAGGTCACGGAGATCATCGACCTCAGCGACGATGAAGAACCTGAGAAACAGGAGGTGAACAAGGCGGAGGAAAACAAACCAGAAACAGAGGACAGTTCTCTCGAGAAGAGGCAAGCCGGAGAGCCTGAGGCGGAGGAGTCTCCTCCTGAAAAGAAAATCAAGGTCATTGACACAGAAGGGGATGAAAAGGAGGTTGCTGAAGTTGCTGATGTGTTACCAGTAAAAGAACATACAGAGATCAGAAGTGGTGAGGAGCAGGCAGAAGAAGCTAAGCCAGAACCACTATCACAAACTGGAATTGTTACAGGTACGTAAACATATCTTCCTGGAAGGATTTAAACATGGGGAGGTAAGTGTGGAAGATAATGTTTAGGTGGTGTTAACATAGTGGAAGTTTTCCTATCATTACCACCCTGAAACAATGTGCAAGACTTTAGTACTGGTACGTATTCCTTTCATCGTTTCACAGTAGAATCCTGTCCCTTAAAATTTTGTTTTAATTATTGATGTAGGGCAATGGTGTAGAATTTGGTTTAAAAATTAAAAAAAGAAGAGTTGCAGTCGTCATTGAACATTAGTCCTGATTGGCAGATTGAAGTCACTCGATTTAAACACATGTCAGTAAAATAAATGTTACGAAATTGTAAGAAGAATAGAGGTTAGTTGATCTGCTGTCACAGCCAACTGATTGAAAGGGGTCATGTACCTCTATGAACCTGAATAATCAAAGAAGCATCTGACATGCAAGGTAAGTTGCTAGACAATTTGATGCTGTTCAAAGGGTCAGTTTCATTCAAGCTCATTCAAATATTGACGATAAGAAGATACAATCCATCATCGGGTCCTTTCGGGTTTTCTGGTCTGTTTTTGCAGGCGATCCAGAAGAGAGAGAGATCGCTGAATTGAGGAAGGAGAACAAAGAGATTAAGATTCAGCTGGAGACGTTGAAGAAAGAGGAAGCATCAATGAAGGAGAAGGAGACCCAGATTAAGGCCCTGCAGTTAGCCTTCGTTAATGTACAACAGGTATGAAGACATGAATATGTATTAGCAGGTAGAATGACACATGTGCAGATAAGCATAAATACATGAATATGTAAACAGGTATAAAGAAATGTGTATATAGGTATTAAGACATGAACGTGTATTAACAGGTGTCAAACATGAATATGTATTATACATGCAGGGGTATAAATACATGAATATTTATAAACTGGTATGAAGACATGCATGTGCATTGACAGGTATGAAGACATGTATTAATAGCACCCAGTCCTGAAAGAATTTCTGTAATGTGCTAAAATCGTTTCTTGAGAACACCCATTTCTGCATGATAGAACATGAAGTGATATTGAGACATACCATAATGGGTTAGGGTTTGTTCCTTTGATAAACCTTATCATGTATGATGATCATGTGAGGATTGGCTGATTGACAGGCATAAAACATGAGTGTGTATTAGCAGGTATGAATACATGAGTATGTACAAACAGGTATAAATACATGAATATTTATAAAGAGAAAGACATTGTAAATATGCATGTAATTTAACAGACCCTTGTAGTCAGTGGTTACATGATCATGACTGACGCTAAGTCAGCTTTTAATTGCTTGTCATGTTTAATTGGTCTTCATGTCTTATTGTATCATGGTGAAGGAAAAAAAATTGTCCTGAGAATTAATTTCACAGCATGAAACTTCTTTGGGAATGAGTTGGACGTTTGATGAACAAACAAGAATGCCCAAGTTTGCAATGGAATGTGCATGAAAGGAAATGTGATGAGTATGTATTTTTGCCTGTATGGAAAACTCTCCAACCAGAGGTTGACTCAGTTTTGGAATGAGAATAATAGCAGTGTTGGAGAAACATACTTGTTCCAAGGAAAGAGAACACAATGATAAAACTGTATTATGTTTGCTCCCGTCTGATCAGAAAATGTCATCCATGTTCAAAAAATCACATGATAGGATTCGTGCAGGCTAACTTAATATATGATGGGAAAGCCAAGTTTGCAAATTCTCTATGATACTTGCTGCTTCCAACTGCAACAAATATTAGACTTAAAGTGAAGTTCTGTTTGGATGGAAACCCTATGCATTCATCAACAGCCATTTCAACAAACCTTAACACTATACAGTACTTTGAAGTTCAGTACCATATTTTCCGGGGAGGGGAGGGGGGAAGATGGTGGAAGAGAGTTGACATTGGTGTGTGGTGGTGGATCAGTAATTCTTCCTGTTTTTCCTCCCAAGACGTATTCATGATAACCAAAATTGTTTCCTCCAAAATTATTTCAACTGAGTTAACAAGAAGATGTCTGTCCACAAGATGATTCTCTGTGGCAATGTAGAAGATGTCACCTGCTGGTTTCCACAGATGCTTCTTCTCTTTTCCCTCCGTAGCAACTGAAAGAAACGAAAGCAAAGCTGAAGAACGAAGAAGAAAGCAGAAAGGCTAGGGAATCAGAGGTAAATGAAAATGTAACCATAGCATCTGAATAATGTCACTTAAGATGCAAATTAAGCATTTCAGTTGACAATCATTGGGTTAGGTTGCCATCTAGGTAAGTTTAGTACTGTAAGATGTATCTGACAGTTGGTAAGAGCATTTTCAGTCAGTATCTCCACGGAGAGGTTGTATATATCTGGAATTCAAGTTTCTCATCCTATAAACTACTTTTAAGAACTGTAGAAAAGATGTGACAAATTGTTAAACTTGAAAAAGAAAATCTCGAATGGTGGAGATGGGGAGGGTTTGTGTGGGGGGATGGGGTGGATAGTGCGGATCATGTCAGTTTTAGAGAATTTCAAGACATGCTGACCAAAAAAGTTTGTTTACGTTAGAGAGGAGGGAAATGTGAGCCAAAGTCCCTGTGAACTGATTTGTGATGCTAACATTTGCATATGATTTGCATTTGATATTCCATTCGCATACGATCTGCATTGACTTTTAGGCTGACAGGGCCTCCAGTACACAGGATCCATTGTCATAGCCGTAAACTTACAACCAAAAGGTTTTCAAATCCCCTTCTTATTTGCGCCACTGTAGAAGTCAACCCACTGGTGCCTCTCTGTTCATATCTGTTTAAACACATCTGCACGTCAGTGTTCCTGCTATGAGATTATCGACCGAGTCAGAATTTTCACCAAACTTTGATCATGTGAATCACTGCTGAATAAGGTGCATTTGTGGTGCCGTATAGCATGAAACCCTAACTTTGCATGCCTTGGAAGTTGTGGTGTCTGTTTGTATTGTTTCTTTGCACCACATGAGCAAATATGTCATGATTCACATGCCTGATTTCCACCCTTTCAAGTTATAATTTCGACCCCTTTTCTTGGAGTGATGTCAGACTTTTCATTATGCTAGATATTTGGTATATTTTGGGACATTTATATTATATCAATCTCAATATCAAACAAAATTCCCCAATTTTTTACATTTTTCTCACAACACCATTGCACCACCAATTCATCATCCTAGTGCATTAAAATCACATCATATCAGCTTAGTAAAAAAGCTGCTTTGTGTCAGCATTAGCTAATTTTGTTAACTCGTCGTTCAGTCTCTTATTAATATTATCAATGTGTGATGCCTAGTCACAGCATTTACTATAAGGAAGGGAGAATCATCAATATGTCAGTTGCAAACTTAACCAAAACATACGTAGTCTGTACACTTCATTTTGTTTTTCCAAGGGTAACATTAAGACTGGACTATTCTTTCAAGCTGATTGTTTTATATTTGTGATGTAAATGGTGGAACTTGACACTCACAAGTGCCATATCTGTCCACTGGAGAAACATTGGTGCTTATCGATAAGTGCCATAGAATGCCTCAGATTCGTAGCTCGGTCCCCATGAACGAACTTAAGCACCATGGTTGTGTGAGACGAAGATGTCTGCAATATGTCACTGGTTACAGCAAGCTACAACTTTTCGAAGTGACTCAGACACTCTGACCACTTTTGCGTATCTTACTTTTTTGTTTGCGGCGTAATTTCATTCTAGCCACTATGTTACTCCATTAATGTATCGTCTTACGCTCTTGTCGTTAGCTCACCGTCAATGTAGGGACAGACTCAGAAAAGGCGACAGAATCCTCAAGCGACTCGGAAATGTCCAGGAATGAAGGAGCCTTGATGAGTAAGTGACGCACAGTCTGTATATTTGGGTGATTAAGAGCAAAAGAAGGGTTGAAGGGGGATAGGATGCTTAGGGTGGTGAGGAATATTAGGAGAACAGGGAAGGAATGGAGGATTGGGAGAACAGGAGAGACAGGTAGGCTAGGTGGCTAAAGAGGATAGCGATAGAGAGGGTACCTCTGTTTGAAGAGAGTAGAGAGATAAGGGTGATAGGTAGGGGTTAGGTTAGGGGATATGTAAAGTGAGGTTTACTACAAGAAGAGAACTAGAGATGTGATTGGGTAAGAGATGATAGGATACATAGACTATAAGGATGGTAAAAATTAGGGAAGGTGGTGATTGGAAGATTAAGGAGAGTGAGGGTAGAGTCAGTGAAATGGAGGGGGGGGGGGCAGGGATAGTTTAGAAGGGATAAAGGATGTGAACAAAGGATATGTGAAGGAGGTAAATCATAGCTTTTGTCTGAAAATACAAATATTTGGTGAAGTGGAGAGAAGAACCGAGTGGTACATGAGATAGGAGACAAGGGCGGGGAGACAAAGAAGGGGAGAGGGGAGGAGAGGGAAATAAAAGAGAGTCTGAGGGAGAGGATGGAGGAGGGTAAAAGGAGGCTTGAGAAACGTAGGGAGACAGGAGAGCTATGGAGAATAGGGAAAGGGAGAGGTAGGAGGTTGAAATTGTGTAGAATAGTGATGTCAGGAGAAGAGTGATGGCAGAGAGTACACACGATACAGTGAGGTTAGATGATAAGAGATGCAGAGGGAGGGGGGTGACTGAATGTCTGTGAGGGATCTAGCTTTATGTTTGTGTAGCTGACCGAGGATGTCTGCCAGTTAAGAAAGAGTCTACCAAGTACCAGACTATAGATAGTATGGACACTAACAGGAAATATGATTAACCTGAGACCAGATAGGCTCAGTTCAGCTATATTCTTCAATCAATCTGCTCCGTTTGACTGCAGAGTAGATGAATGTGCTGCACGGCGTTTGTGGTTTGGCATTCAAGACATTCTTGAGCTGTCGATTGCAATTTTTCCCCGCAGTGACAATGCACCATTGTGACATTTCAAAGTGTGGGTCTAAAAAAAAACCCTTTACAAAACCACTTCTTTTGGTACATTGTGAGTCAAAGACAAGCCAGTTGTGAGAAATCCTTTCATGATGGTCGCAAGAACCATAAAACCAAAAGCTGTGTTGTGGCTTTGATCAGTTTTGTTGACACGAACTTGCAAAATCAGGCAAGGTGCTTTTGAAAAAGTTCATTGAACTCAGAACGGTTTGACCTCAAAAAACCTACTTTTTGAAACAAAAGCAAACAGAAAAATGGGTTGTTATTGTTTAAAGAGTTAGGTGGTTTCCCCTTGGGATTTATGTGACTTATTTCACAAAATCCGAAAGCACAGGTGAGAACAACGTCATCTATGCTGTTTGTGTACACACATCTTGACTCAAACAATCAGATCTTCTTTAGAATCTTGAAATTAAATGAAGTCAGTCTCTATGTTCCTTGATTGCATCAGCGGTACTAGTAGGTAAAGTCCGATGTTGAAAACCAAAAAAATATTGTCGGCAACAAACGAATGGCTTGTCAAATTTTCATGAAATGAATCAGTAGTGTTGAAAGACTCGTTTGTTCCTGTGGTAACCTAGATTGTTTTTTTGTTTGTAAAAGACACGCTCTAAGGCTCTGGAATCGCTTATCAGCTGGAACATGCCTTGATATCTCTTCAATTTGTTTTTGGAAAAAGAGTTTTTAGGAATGAGTCCCTCATATGTAGTCGAAAAGTACCAGCAGTCACAAAGGCACATGCCAAAGACAAAAAGGAATTAGTTTTTTCTCAAAATGTGACTGATTATCACAAGCTGTTATGAAATACGATTTTGTTGCCCCGTAAGTGGTGAAAGTCACATCGTTTGCTGCAAGAATGGTACAAATCTCTTAAGTCTTCTTTTTTAAGATGAAATAATACCAGCATCACCTCTGCCATCAAGTCCCCACGGAGAGTACCTTGGAGTTGTATCGAGCGACCATGTTTTTAAAAGAGCGAGGATGTTTGGTGTTCTGTTGGCTCAAAAATCTCTAAGTTTGTGCTTATGCAGGCAAATAAGTACCTCTGATTCATTAATATCATTGAAAGCCTGCCAGTATTGATAAGCACCTGGCTTCATTGATAAAAACAGCCATAAATTTAGTTGAATTACAGGGTGTGTTATATATGTAATCATTTCATTTTCTTCTGTGAGTTGTCATGCAGATGCTTCTTTGCTTTAAAATTTCAGAAAGTTACTTTGGCCATAACTGAGATGTAAGAGTGCTAGGGTTTAATTGACTCTGAGAATTCTCTTTTTCACCAGAAAATCTGACAAGAAATTACTCCGTGTACCGCGAGCAGTTTTTGAAAGGGGTATATACATTTGAGATGACCTGTTTGGTCACATAAACTGTGATGGCAGCCACCAACCCCTCCTGTAACCTTTCACTTTGACCATCTGTCACATTGAATACGTGTGTGGAGCTGGTACCCCAGTTGGGCCCATTGGAGAACATTTGCTCTAAGTGAAATTTACTCTCTCGTTATTTTTTCCACAACAGGTTTCATCTGCATCTTCCTCCACGCTCATCCATTTGGTGCATCCATCGACTATCTCTACTCGTACCTCTCCCGGTTGCAGCCGAACATCGCTCACTCAGAGATTGATGGCATCCTCCATAGGTATCCAAACTGCTTCGTGGAGGAACTCTCAGGGGTCGGTGCCTCGCTGGAACGGAGGTGGAAGTTTGTAGCGTTCGAAGATGCCCTGAAGAAAAGCTGAATCTCCTGTAAGACCTTCCAGGAACCATGCTGAACACTCACCACAAAGTTACGACTTTTAACTCACAGAGTGACACATCCTGTGCAAATTTGTCAATGAAATTTTACTTTTGCAAACATTTTCAAGTGCACAATGTCCGCTTTATCCATTTCTATCTCATTCACAAAGGACGTTCATGTTTCATCAGGGAAGAGCCTGTGGTCATCGTATCCTATCATGCAGTCTTGCAATGCATAGAATGCCTAAGCTGCCGATGACAGACATTTTTTTGTTGTCTAGTGGTTGCAGTTGGAGTCACTGTCCTAGGAGCCAAACTTTCCTTATTCCATTGAACTATGAACATATCGCAAACGTATTCCATATGGATCAGTCGTGGGCATTTCAAACATGGCTGAATTGATGCACTCACTGAACTGTTACCATGTGGCTAGTCTACGTTTAATGACCAAAGAAAGTTTCATGACCAGACTCCTTTTAAGCTTGTCATGTTTCACTTCTTATAATAATGAAGATAAAATATTTGCCTGCCACTTTTTTGGGGATGTGTTGGACGTTTAACACAATTACGGACTTCTGAAAGCAGATTGTGGTATCTTGTAAAATTAAATGTACAAACATACATTTTTTGATCAACAAAACACACCCCAAACGATAGGCCCCTTGCACTGAAGATGCATAGCAACAAGGGCACCTTCCTTGAGGCAAACATACAAACAGTACATATTGCTACGCTGGGCACGTGTGAATGGAAAAGAAGAGTTGCAACGCGTTGAGTAGCTCGTCCTCTATGAGGGCGCTTCTCTGTATTACTGTGATGTGACCTGCAAGGGGTCTATACTCAGTGGTCTAAAATCACATTATCAAGAATGAGGATATGCAACTAAGTTCACAACTTGTCATGTTTGTACTTCTCATGATGACAAAGAAACATTATTTGCCTGTAAGTCTCTAGGGAAGTCTCACAAACCTAACCCGAGATCACCTAAGGCCGAGTTGTTGCTACGTATTTTAATGATAGCACAGAAAGTCTGAAAATAATAGGTAATGTTATTTGTTCTCGTGCTCCTGATACTCAGTGTGTTGGAAGTGATCAATAATGAAATATGCATTTCCAGAGAATGCACAATTTAATTTTTCAAACCCTACTTGTTTTCACTTGTCATTTTCTGTGTTTGTGCTAAGCATATTTCACAGTTTGCACTACCTCTTGTCATTGAAATGTCGCTGATACTAAAATGGTATAACGCCTCAAAAGAAAAGGCGTAGTGGTATGTTGACTCAACCTGAAAGCTACTCCCTGAAAGTATCCCACATAAACAATTTAAAAGGTTAACAGACTCATTGGATTAAAAAGGAATTTTTGCTAGAGGATATTGACATATATGTACAGTATGATGGAGATTTCATTCCAGACTTCCTTTTTTTTCTCTGCGTAGTGACTTACGTTTACTGAGGATATTAGTCATCTAGATCAAGTAAACACTGGTGCAGCTCAATATTCCATTTAAATGTGCACGAGAGGGACCGTCTCTCAGCCATTGCCAGTGTTGTAGCGGAGTTTTGGAAGACTGAGCCTGGCCTTGAACAGAGGTGATTACAATCCTGATATTTGCAGTATTCTGTGAAACAACAAAGCCTACAAAGCACAGATTATCTGCTTAACCATACACATCCCACTCGTAATTCAATGGTATCTACCCACCAAACCAAGAATGGATGTGTTTAACTATGGTCTCACACCATGACCAGCTCTGTCACATGGTTAAATGCAACATAAAAAAATCATTTAGTTTTTGTCCTACTAACAGCCAGAACAAATCAACTTCAAGTTTCTCCTTCAGTATGTAAAAGTAGGGAGCTTGTTTTGCCTGTCATGAGAAGTACATACAAAAGGTTTGAAAGAAATTGTGATCAGAATCTCAAGATGCTGAAATTTGCTCTTTCTTTTCGTGCAGAGTTGTAACTGGCGATCACTGCGACAGTATCCCCTTGCTTGTTATTTTCGTATCAAAATAAAACCCATAAAGTTGATTATGATTATAGGGAGTCACTATTTATCTTCATTACTGATGTAAATTTGAAAATGATTTTTCAAACTCTCCTCTGTCAGTTACCTCACTAATACCCATGTCCCCCAAATCTTCCCCCCCCCCTCACCCTCTGATTGACCTTGCATTCTGTGTAAGATCAATTGCAACATTTGTGAGGATAGGATGAGCTATGATGAGCTATTAATATTGAGAACTTCATTCCAAAGTTCCTTCGTGAAAAGTTTCCTTTAAGTAACTGTGTGTGTATACAGAAAATGAAGAAGAAAGAGTTTGTATTTCATCGAAAGCTTTTCTTTATCTTTAAATGTCAAACGCGAGGTCGCTCATGGACGGAATATGTCATTCAATGTACAAAAGTTACAGTGACCACTTTGAAAAGCAATGGAAATGACAGAAAAACAGACATCTTAAACAGACATGTTTGAAAATTAATTGTTTCTTCTGATAAAAAGTAAAGTGCATCCTACATAATGAATATGCAACAGTACAGGTCTCACTGGTGTATCGAAAACATGAGGAAGTCATTTCCCTTGATTGGTATTGGGAACTGTAGTATTTTAGTGAAACAAAAGCCCTGATTACCTTGTTATGACAACAGCAATCTTCCATTTTGACCAACTGAATATTCGTTGCTGCACTTCAAAAAATTGTAAATTTACAGAAAATAAACAAAGATGTAAAGAAGAATTACAGAAATTGTCTGGAAGCTAGTGACTAGATCATTTTTGTATTCTTTTTGTATGCGTTAATTTTGTTTTCTGTGAATCTACATTTTACATTTTTAACAGTGTAGGATACATCCAAATGGCTTGTTAAAAAAGTGCACAGTTGAATGAAAACTGTCAACCACTACATTTATGCAGTATATAACACTTTTTGTTATTAGAATTGGAAATTTTATGGCAGAATTCATCACCTGAAACTTATTTTTTTCCCCAATTTGTCTCAATGATGCAATCAAAAGTCATATTAAACTTTTGGACATGAAATGTTCATATTTTTTTTTTTTTTAGCATACGCACGCAATCACTTTAAAGTGGCTCATTGAGTTGATATGTATGGGATTGTGAGGATTTTCAAGAGTACAAAAACATGACAATGCTTACAATTAATTAGCATGAATAGTCACATTAACACATCCACTAGTTATGAAAACTTGTAAAAAAATTTCAGTTTTTGACCCTGACTTGTACTGGCTGTATGCATATATGAATTAGCCCTAACGTGAAATGTGTTTGGTCACAATTGAATTGTTAATTACTCACTTACTAATGTTCCTTTGTATGTGATGCATGGGAACCCTCTTAGTTTGACCATTTGTCATAAGCATGTGATGGAAATGTGGCTGGTTTAGGAAAATTTAGTGAATTTCACAAAACAGTTCAATGTGCCTCTTTAAAATCTTACTAGCATATAACTGTCATTTGGTTTTCATGGCCTGAAGTTGATTGAAACTCTCTGTTCACAGTGTACTGAATGAATACTTCTTAAAAAGGAACCCACAGAGATTATAACTCGGCAGCATCTACTGTTATCAATCCACTTAGAAAATAGTAAAGGTATGCTTCTCCCGAACATGTTTGATACTCTCAGCAGTTTGCACAATCATGGCAGTCAAAAAAAAAAGGGGGCTCAGCCCAATCCAGAGTGAAAATTACTGGCCTGAAAAAGTGGCCGTTCCCTAGAGATCTGCCTTTTCCCCCTTCAAATACTTCGCTTTACCAAGGAAAGGTTGGCAGTAGGTTATTGCCATTTCAGATAGAGCATGAAATCATCTCTAAGTGGCACCATTTTTTGCATCTTTGAAACATCTCTATTATCAAAAATTTCTGGAGGTGACAGTGAAATGGACAAGGGCATCCAGCATTGCCAAATCACTCGCAACTTGGTGGGTGACACCCACATTTTCGAGTCGTTACATTACATGTTCACATCTCTTGCATCTTTAAAAATCTCTTGCACTGAACATAGTTTTGTGTGAGAAAAATAAATTCTTGCTTTTTGTGTACAATTCATTTCGTTGGACTGAAATGCAAGAAATATATCTCAAAACAGCCAAGACTGAAAATTACAATGCCTACATGCTAAACATGCCATGTTAAAAAAAGTACATATCCAAAACACTTACTGCACCTTACATCATGTCATTTCCTGGTTTCTGAGGGATACAGTTTGTAAAAAATTTCCAATATGCTCTGCAAATACTACCATGGCACAAAGCAGATAGCAAACAGGTGACCCTCTCAAAAGTTTTCACCAGCTAAAAAAAATCATCCAACATTCAGGGGTGTCTCTGGGCAATGGTTTCCAGTAACTGAATCCTTTATCTACACTTAACAGAAATTTCAACAGAACACAGAAAAATAGATTGAAAAAGAGAAAATGAATGCCAGTTGATAGCGAACTTAACATCAGTCTACTGTATATACTGTAATGAAATAAATAATATGTAAAATACTTGTACAAGCAGTTGTAAGAAATGATAGAAGGGAAAGCTGTCATGATCCACTCCTGCTTAAACCCCCACCACACACACACAGCTCCACATGGAAACATCAGTGGCTGCTCCTTTGATATCTGCCAAAGTTAAAGATTCCCCATCCTCTCAGTGACCTGCTTCATCAAATTTAATGGCAAAACTACAGTAAGGAACAACTGATACAAACACACTGTTAAAAATATCTGTTAATTTACAGAAAATAAAATGAAACAAGATGTACAGATATTTTTTCTGGCACATTTGACCAGAACATTTCTGTATTCCTTTTATATTTCTGTTTTATTATCTGCAAATTTCCAGACATTTTTTACGATGCAGATGCAAAGAACAGATGAAAGAAACAAATACCCTGTATTTATGCTTAAATGAAAGGAAAAAAAACTTAATCCCTGGCTTTTCATGTTTGACTGGCTCATGTCCTACTTTTATTTTGCAAGGATATTGGGACCCAAGGCTTGTCCCATTTTGTAAACAACTGACTGTCATAGATCCATCAAATCTTGAAAAGCCAGAGCCAACTTCCTTTTTTTTTGTGCTAGAGGTGCCCATCATCTCACTGATGGGTCTGGGAAGGTATACAGCAGAGACAAAAATAATATGGTCTTATATTTTGATTTGAGAGTCACTGGCAGGTATTGGGCTTTAACTTTCCCACATCGTTAGCAAATTATGGTTAATGCCACTCGCCACTTTTCTCTGATTCATGAAAAGTTGCAAGAGTGTATTACAAAAAGTCAAAACTCTGTAACAAATCAGTAAATAGGTGACTAATCATCCAATTCTGAAGTAAGCAGCAAGGTCCAAAACCTTCCAACACCCACGACAACTACACACATCTGCACTTTCTCAAAGCAACTTCTACACTTCAAAGATTATCAGCATTGTCATAGTCAAACATGCTGGATTCAATTCAAATTCCATACAGAATAACCTTTTGTCACAAAATCACCCTTTCATCATTTCCAGTGTTACTGGTACCTGAAGGTTAATAGTTCACTTATGGAGGCATTTTATTGTCTCATATGGCCTTGACTAATGTAGGGAAAAAAATTGTATTGTGAGAGCTTTTCAATGCTTCTGAGAAAGCTACAGAATAGTCTGAAATCAACTCTTAGGGCCAATAGAAATGACCTACTAAATTGGCTCACCTCGGTTTATGGTATAAGTATTGCTGCAATCTTGCACATTCAATATACATGTAGAAATTTTCTCCAACAGGCTTTGAAGGCCACTGTTGCAGTGCACTGTGCATTGAAACAAGATGTGCAGAACAAACAAAACCCTAACAATAAAACTTGTTTAAAGACCTCCTGTGGTTGGAAAACCTATTTGCCAGGAACCTGAATAAACACCCCACTGTAAAGCGTTTGCTACATTATGACACACAGATGTTGGATATTCTAAGATGCGAATGTCTAGTAACAAACAAAAGGATCCACCCAGATTCTGTTTGCTCTGAACGAAGATGACATCAGAACAGGCTTCTCTTGACAGAAATTATTCAATAACATCAAAATTAACCTTTAATGTAATATTTCAATGACAAGAAAAGAGGGTCTTAAATGAAAGAAAATAACTTTTCACAGCAGGAAGTTCAAATTCCATGCTAATATCTTGTTCCCAACTCAAAGATAATTGCTGTTTTAAAGAAAACTTCTCTGGTCAAGAAAGGTTAACCAGTTGCCTCAAGGTTATCAAAATGCCATGTAACAGTGATAAATTATTACACAAAGTCTTTGTTCTTTGAAATTGAAGTGCTCTTTTAACATTGAAATTTCACACCAGTGATAAATTAGATTGGGTATAAAGTATATTTACCTTAAAACATTGTAAAAATTAAGGTCATATCTCTTAAACTACTTCTTTTAAGCTGGCCCAGGTTATAGAGAATTACTGTAAAGAGGATATTCAAGTATCTTTGCCAGTGTGAGATCACAGATTACCCATCATACAATACATCATTTTGAAGCAGCTTTATTGTTACAAATCCGTAACTCCCAGACGGGACATGCTGTTGAGGTATGATTTTCGCTGACAAGTAGACAAATATATTCCTAACTTCTATGAAATATCAATTTGTCTTCAGTGGCTATTTCCTTTAAAAGGTGGAGGGATGTGGGAGGAGTCATTGGTAGTTGTTTTTTCTTGTTAGAGATTACCCTTAATGAAGAATTAGGGTAAAATGTGGATACTGTTGCCAACAGCAGGGATGGTATCATTACGTTTTACACTCATGACTGCAAGTTAAGGCCATTGTTACCACACCTGTCGCTGACATTTCATACAACGTAGCTTGGTCCTGTGAATCTCCTCATCGGCTTTGAATCTTGCCGCTACATAAATTTTCTGGTGTATTTGCATTTGCTCACATTATTGATTGTGTCACAGATTTAAATTTCTTCATAATCTTGATCACCCTAAAAGAAACATTGCAATAGTTTTAAGAGATGTGACTTAAATTTCTACGATAATGAAAGGTAAATCTACCGTATACCCAATCTACTTTTTCATTAGTGTAAAATTTCAAGGTTAAATGGGTGCTTCAGTTTCAAAGAAAAAAAAAAAAAAACCTCTTGTTACATGGCATTTTGGTATTAACCTTAGGCAATTGGAAATATTTCTTGACCAGAGATGGCTTTCTTCAGATGGCAATATCTTGAGTTAGGAATTACATACTGACAACTGGTTTGAAAGAACTGCAGTGGAAAATTATTCACTGCCAATTAAGAACCTCTTTAGTTGTTAGCAAGATATGCCTTTAAAGCACATAGAAAATAGTACTGCACAAGAACTTAAAATAATGCATTGAGTAATATATTCTAACAATAGCCAACACCCTGAATAAGCTCCAAACTTTCACATTAAATTTAACTTCTCTTCAATGACAGTGTTGAGGGATAGTTTTGGTCCAATTTGAATAAAATAGGGCCAGATTTCAGAGAAATCTGACCGAATGTACATAATTTTATAGGATCTGTTCTTACAATCATGTCAGGATGATATCTGGTACATAACTAATGGAAACTGGGATATTAGATCCAATGAGGAATAAAACGTTTTGATATTGCAGAGACTAAAGACCATATTTACTCTGACAAACTCTCCAGGGTGTGACATTCTCAGTATGGGGTATGTTTATTAGAGCCAAAATGACCTGGCGAGGAATATTACATTAGCATCTGAATGCAAAGATGCTGTAAAATATAGGCTAATTGACATCAGTCGAAATTTTGAAGACACTATTCTTTTGCAGCAGAATACCAGGCTTGATGAGATTTCATTAAAATGAGGTAGAACTTCATTATGATTTCCTCTGTCCCCCCAGGAATCCACAATTTCACCACCTGCAATGTGACAAAAAAAAAAAATAGAAAAAAGTCAAGGGTCCCCATGGCATTAACATGAGAGGGGTGTTTTTTAAAGCACATACAGGCCTTTGGATATCAGTTTCAATGTCAGATGAAACTAACTTCCATGCACAATAGCCTTTCATTGTGATTTAAATATTAAATAGGCATAATTGCTTTGATAGCAATATTTCTGTACAATCAATGTCAATGGGCTTCCCTTCCACAAGTAATCCACCTGAGAAAAAAAAAACGCCAGAAGTTTGCGGTGGTTTAGCTACTGCCATTAAGCGGTTTAAGTCTTGTTACACTGTCACTCGTTCTTTGGTGCAATGTCTTTAGTTCGGCCTTCAGTTGAAGGATTGTTTGGTCTCTTTCCGCACAACCGGAGCACTGACTAGGTAGAGTAATGGCGTAACTGTGGTCACTCTCAAAGGGCACTTGTTCGGACCCGTGTTCACTGGGCTTGTCCGACGAAAGCTTTTTCCTCCGTTTGGATTGGCTGGACGTCTCCTGAAGATCTTGGGAGAGCTTCCAATCTCTTTTCTTGACCTCTCTTCTTTCCTTCCTCACGACCTCGAATAATTGTCTCGTTAGCATATGCCTCCTTGAGAGTTTACCATTGTGAGTCAGGGGGTAAGAAGAGTCTTTTCCCAGTCTCTCTGTCGGATCGGGATTAGCCGCCGTGGGCTCCTGGTCTACGAAGTGAATCGAGCAAACCCTGTCCTCTGAGGATGGCCTCCAAGCTTCGCCTTTTTTGCCCACTCTGTCCAGCAGCCTAGCCCATCGTTCTCTGCCCGCAGGATCCTTAAGTTCTGTTGGGAATGTGTGCAGGAAAAAAGGAGGCTTGCACATGCAGCAACTGTATTTCATCCTGTGGATTGAACAGTCCTTGGCGTACCAGTCATCCAGTTTCTTCGTGCTGTTAGAGCATCCTACTACGGCACATATTCGCACCATTATGGAATCTCTGCAGACAAAGGAATTTATATATAATTGCACCTTGGGTTCTAGAATGATACACTTACACAGACTTGATCCATGATTTTTAAATATACAGGTAAAAATTGAAAATGCTCATTTAGATGGGGTTTCAATACCGCAAAAGTACCTCAAAAATTTAATGATATGAGATTTACTGAGCTGTCAATACACACAACTTGAGATTGAGCAAAACCTGGACCCAATATGTCTGTAGTCTTGGAAAACTTTAAACATAAATTGACACACTAATACTGGTGGAATAATCAGCACAGTCACATGGCAGTAATAACAATAACTCAGGACTTCAAGGGCATTCATGTTATGATGCTTGCTAAGCAACCACACAAGTGTGGGGGAAGCCTATAGTATTGGCCAAGAGGTACATGCATCACCTTCACAACTAAGCAGTAGGAAATTTTAAAAGAGTGGTTGTGGTGTTCTTTTGTGGTGTACTATGGCATATTTTGATGAAGTGACATTCAAAAGGGAAGAAATTTGGCAATGGGCAAGGGTGTCTAAAAGTTTATCAGTGAACCATACATTTGATGGGCTGTCACCTGCAATGGTCCATTTTTTATGACATACTGTTTGTCACTCTGTTTAAAATAAAATCTGCAGGTTAGGTTGAAGTGATAAGCTTCAGCACAAGATACAAAGGTATCGATCTACAAGCATTCACTATAGAAGTATGGTTACTCTGAGAATATGAACAACAAATGATGTTGCTGCATTTCACATATTTCCTTAGTTTCTGACACACAATATGATCACAATGTATCACTCATAATCTGAGCACTTGAATGAATAGTTAAGTATGGCATATTTCAATTAATATATATGAAAAGTAGTCACCATATTTGCTGTGTGTAAAGTGATTTCACATCTAAAAAAAACTTTTGCTTTTACAGCATCATTCAACCCAACCTTGCAAAATGAAAGCACATCATACAATACAATAAGACTCTTGTTGAACAAGCAGCGACAGTCAAATGTGTAATAACAGCATAGTCGTCCAACGCATGCATAACCAGTCCATGGGAATACACATTCACAGTAATATACTGATTTCACTCACTCTTCTTCAAGAAGTTTCTTTTTCTTTTGCAAGTGCCTTCGACTCTTATGTTTTGATTGGCCATTGACATGGATTAAAAATAAAGTGGATTAAACATTAAAATATGTTACTGATAATTAGGGAACGGCAAGAACACCACTAAAAGCATGATTGAAATACTGTTTTGGCCCAACCATACAACTAAGTACATCGACGGTATGATAAACCCATCAACTGAAAATAAAGTTGTTCACACGCACTTTAAAGTGATTTGACTTCTTAAAAAAGAATGTTTCTTTGATATCTCAATAAATAAATATGACAACTTAGTCAGTCATACACTAATCTAGACAACAAATTAAGCAATTTTCACATAGTCTAGGGCCTAGGCCTGGGTGAAATTAATAATATGTAAGCTAAACTAGGCTAGTGGAATTAACGTCACTAAATGCACAGCTAAGAATTCAAAGTAGGAACTCACTTTGGCAACTAAGGCAAACCCTAGCCAAGCTTCTGTTTTACAATAGAGCATATAAAGTTAGGGCATAACATTTCCAAATATTCAACGACCTTGTAAAGAACCGAGAACTACTCAACACAGGTAAATGTTTGACTTGTGATACTAATACTAGTTCCTAATATAGCACCTCTACCGAAGGGGTAAACCTTTAATAATCATCTAACTTTTTATTAAGCATCAGGAGAGTGAAAACCGAGGTTCAGATGTTCACATTACCCTGCCCAAGCTAACTTTGAGTTTGAACGTTAGCTAGGCCCACACACAAATAAATTACTAACTTGAGCTGTACCGCTGTGCGTCCAACTACCGCAGCTTAGTAACTAAAAGTAAGACGGTAGTGTAACTTTGTGAGAGGCTAACATAATTTAGTAGCCTATAAAAACAAAAGTCAGTTAAATTGTGCCAAAGGGATGCTTTCCTACTCGCGCACATACGTTTCATAATTTGGACTCACGTTTCATGACTAAATAACTTACCGAAAGCTGCAATCAAATTCGAAAGACCTCGTACTTGTCAACAGACTGACAGGGTTTCGGTCACTTGTAGGGATCCCTCATTTTGTGCATAGTCTCAAATGACCTACGCCGGAAGTGCTGTCGGCTAGCACACTTTCAGTAGGGCACGCCATTCGAGCCACAATACTATGCAATAACACAGCTTACTTGGTGTTAGACTCGGCAGAGTCTGCCTGGGGTGGAAAGTTTGTTCCTAATCTTGGTTCCGCCAACCTCACAAGGAATATCCATATATTTACTGCACTGCTCTTCCGGAAGAGTGTGTACTTCCCTCACTGATGGCTGCTCTCGCAAACTCTGGACACTCGTTTCAATTATGCATACAACTTTTAACTAAAACTATTGTTTTTCGCTACCAAATTCGGTAGAAGCCAATCAAAGCCATCGTGAGAAATGATGGGAGTGATGATGGGGAAAGGACCCACGACTGATTAGCTCCGTAAACATCATGGTAATATTCTACTCTTCTTCAACTGTTTTAGGTCTCTCCTAGCGATATCCTATCATTTCTGCCATAGGCAAATCTGGTGATAGGGTGAAAGTTAGTCTAGGTACCATTATTTTCTCTCATTTTTTTCGATTGCTGCTATTGGTTCATTTCATGAGACCAACGCGTAGTATTTTAATATGTATAAACCGTAACGTCAAACGTGACTATTCATTTGTACATATTATATCGAGTGTCCAAAGTCTTTCCGGCGGACAGCGATCACAGGGAAAAGCGATTACTAGATGGGCAAATATCCTCGGTTGGGTATAAGTGGGCTGCAGCTCAAATTGTGAGGAATGTATCAAAGGAGGGGAATTCATTCGCCGAGAAAGACTTTGCAAAGTTTAACATGATCTTAGCCTCTGGCGAGTCTTTCCGGAGATCAGGCGATACACAAATAGCAGTTGCAACATTGGCTGTGTTCCACCCATGAAAATCCCTACTCTGGCCGTTACACTAAGTATTGTACTCTCCCTGTAAATCGCTAAGCCGGAAAGCTTCTGGACAAAGTTAATTTTATGTAACGACCCTTTAACTCTAACCTTTGAAATCTACTACCAAATCAGTAGTAATTTAGCCAACCAATCAGAGAACCTGTTCTTTAAAGAATATATGAATGCATCTTCTGAAGGAACCTACCGTGTCAAGAGTACCATTGTCAAAGAGCAAATGTCAGGCGCACTTTCATTGGTCAAATTTAGTAAATACTTCACAGTATTAGTAACGTTAGTAACGTGAATATATGACTATACTGACTTTGTCCAAAGACGTTGAGACTGAACTGACCTGAACGGGGCTATGCAGATCCGGATGAGAGCCAATGACACCTACGGAGCATGAATCGTATATGCAACGGTTCGTGTCAATCGTTTGTGTCAATCTTGAGTAAACTGAATGGTTTGAATTTTGGCCGAAAAGCAGTCAGGTTAACTTGATGTTTACTAACCTTCCCAGCAGGTGTTGGTATGTGCCGCTTTTGTGGTTTTTTTAACGTACATATCGAAACACCTGCGAACAATTAGAGATTTGTCTCATCTAAGATCCAAGGTCTCTATATTTATGAGTCTTTCTGAACGTCTGATCATTGACTCAAAAAAGCATGAATATGTATAGCCTAGGAAAAGAAGCATTGAGTGCTATTGAGCGTTATTGATTACGTCGACATATATGAATTTTAATAGCTTACAATCTGTGCGCAGATTGAGTCGGAATCCAGGCCATAGTTCGTGAACGTTGGTATTACGAATGTAGTCAGAGCTGATGCAGAAGTAATACACGCTCGTTGTGCGAGCTATAGTTACTAGAAGTCTGTTGTGACTAACTTGCTTGATATGTGGCAGTCCGTTATATTTAAAACCAGTTGCCTCTACGTTACCACTGCTACATGTATTATATAATATTTATACCGCTGACTATGGTGTCATTGTGACATGTGGATCTTCCTGCATGTATATGTTAATATATCATGGGCGTCAATCCTGGAGGGGTTGGACTAGGGGATACTTCCCCCCACATTTCCATAGGTGGGTAGCATAATATCATATATCCCCCTCTCCCACATTTCGTGAAAGACAAATGTTTTGGCTCACTGTTTGAATGGTAGGGGGACACTGTAGCAAATATCGCCGGACCGTTTTGGCGAGTGACTGATGCAATCGCTAGGCTAATAAATGCTCATAAGGGAACTCTGAGTGACAAATTTAGGTGTTCAGTTTAGGTATACCAACGTTAGACTCACCTACATATCCCAAATGTCAACTTATTCACGCGCGTCGCACGCAGTGTTTTCTTTGCCGTTTTATGTTAATGGACAAAAAAAGGGCAATGGGCTGGCTGACTTATCTTGCCAGTCAAGATTTAGTTAAGAGGGATACATCTGTTGACTTAGTAATTCTTGTTTCTTTCAAAGCAGCTCGAAATTAATGAAGAACATTACCCCAGTACCGCCCTCTCCCTTCACGTGTCAATTATCAGGTTAACGAATTTTAACTTTGTATGGTAAAGTCTCATTTACCGTGAATGACTTTATAATTGCTTTCTTCTAAGTTTGCATCTCTTAAAAGCTAATTTCTAAAACATTATATCGCGGAATAAAGAATTTCTAGCCGAGGCGAAATTCGGTCCAAAATATGGCAAAGTCCTTCGCACGATCATGGTGAACAAAAAGAGTGTGGCACGTCCCCACCCCCCCCCCCCTCCCATCGATACACCAATACAATTTCAAATAACTAGAAAAGGGGAAGGTGAGGTAAAAATTCTATTGGTGATCGTGTATTTGAATGAATCGTCGGTATACACTGAGGACAGTTGCCACGGGGGGAGGTGCCTTCCAATAAAAAAAAATATAGCAACGATAGTCTGAAAATTTGAAATACCAGTTGCTAACATGTACAACAATTTTGATCACTTTTCCTTTTCAGATCTCTTGGCTCTTTGGATGACTTGCATGGACCATCCACCCAATAATAAGGGACATCGAGGACAGTTGAAATGTGGTTCAAGACGACTTTGGTCCATCCCATACGGCCAATTACACCAAACAGAAATAAAATCATAAACTGAAGGATTCATTTGTGTATTTTGACATTTTTTTTTCCTTTTCAGGTCCCATCCTCTCTAAGACCTTCACCCAATACATCAACATCAGTACAGACAACCACGTGAGCAGTTTTCTTAAACGGAGTGATATCGTCAGTCATGGAACATAGAAAAAGCAGCCTCTCTTGATGAATTGTCAACGTCAACAATTCCATGTTTATTGTCAGTATTTATCCTTCGACCTTGATACCGTGAAATACCGTAAAATCTGAACTTTTAAAACGATCGAAGGCATCTGAATAGTAATGCTCTCTTAGTCATTTTGCTTTTCCAGATGGCTCTGAACTGTTACGTGAGGACCTGGACTGACCAAGAATCATATGGGACAAGAGCTAGAGGATATTGAACAGATCTCAAAACAAATTTTTCAAAACGAACAGGATAGCATTTCGTTTTTATCATTTGTCATTCGCTGTGCTTAAATAATTATCTCTTGCCCTATGAAGAGCAAGATAGACAAAGTTGTCGGTGGGGACCCTATGGATGATGTTGAGAAGTAAGAGAGACAGCAAAAAAAAAAAAAAAAAAAAAAAGAGGGAAGAGGTATGAGGAGTTGGGGAGAACTGGTAGGCCTTAACTGAGGCGCGGGAGAGGGGGGGGGGGGGGGCGGAAGTTGCTACGCTTCACAAGTGTGACCTTCTTATGAAATTGAAAACTAAGACAAAACAGAGTAACAACGCAACTTAAACAAGGTGTTCAAAAAGGTGTAACATCGTTGTCAATCAATATCTTGAATATTAATGATGTCATGAATGTTCTTCTATTTTTCCAACCCTAAAGCTGAATAAACATCTCCAAAAAGTATTGGTAGTCAATGCCAACTAATATATTGCCCATACGAACCAATATTGTCATGCTACTATTTAAAAGTACGTCGTTTTTATTTTTTTTAAAAGTTGGAAATGTTTCACCGCGGGTGCATGCAAAAAGTTCATGTTCTGGAGCGTGTCCCCCAAAATGTTTCCAATTGGGTTGTGCTTCGCTTCGTTTCATCAGAATATTTTATTTGTTATGCTGTAAAAAGAACAAACTCAAATCAGTAAAATAAAGCTAATGTAAAAAATAAAATAAAACATATGAAATGTATTAAAAGCATTGGTTAAAAGTACTAGCCACAAACTTCACAGAACCTTGCCGTCAGTGGTCTATGAAAAACATGTTCGTAAAAAATTTAGCCATTCATCTCACTGATGCCAGTCATCCTCTTTCCAGTAAATCATACGATAGGCTTATTGCTCGCAGAGGCGGACTTAGTCCACTGACGCCATATACTAACGGCTACCCTAGTTCTTAGTTCTGAACCCTATAGTTTCAGCCAATCACTTTCACAATTCTTCTACTTTTAGATGAGGCCTTTACTTTTATATTTTAACTTTGAACTTGCTTTGACTTTTGCTGTTGATGTTTCTGCAATTTTTCTTTTCTTCATTTCTATCTTTTTTTGTATGTATGTATGTATGTATGTATGTATGTATGTATGTATGTATGTATGTATGTATGTATGTATGTATGTATGTATGTATGTATGTATGTATGTATGTATGTAAATATGCCGCTCTGTGTTGCAATGTTCTGTAATGGCTTAATGTTTTACCTGCAGATTTACAATTTCCGTTGTGGAATTAATAAAGTTGTCTTATCTTATCTCATCGAAACTATATTTCTCTATGTTTAACAATACTTATAAAGCTCTTTTAAGAAAGAGAAAAGGCATCGAAGCAATTAATAACAGATTTACAAAAACAAAGAACGCGTATAGTCCTCTAAAGCAATTGTGGCAGATTTCCTAAAATATCACGCAGAAGTACGTAAAGGGAAAGAAGGCGTTTGCAATTCACCAACAGAGTACACAAAGAAAACAACTTTTAATCATTGTCAAACATACAGACCTTGATCCTGAATCTTGATAGTCTTCTGTAAAATAAAAGGCTTTATTTTAAATTAAAACAAAAAGACCCCTTTTTCAGGATGACGCCCTGTATGGTGTTGTTACACACACCAAGTGGACTATAGCACGTTGCCATCTTAAGTCCAACTCGAGTAAATTCAGGTTGCGTCATGGCTATCAGGAATCCGTCATGAAAACCATCGTACTTTCCTCATCGTTTAGTTTTGCGTTTGAAATTGTTGAAGAAAGGTGTGGTGCCTTTGTAGTCCTTTAGGAAAAAAGACGGTTGTCATATTTTTTCGCATAATTAGACGAAAATATGGCGAGACAACCATAGATAGGATAAACATTTCAAGATGCAAACACGAAGGGAACGAAGATAACCGAAAGGTAAAAATGTCTTGACAGTTTGAAGTTTGTGCCAGAAAGAAACCGACTTTCTAGTTTCCTTTGTAAATCAATAGTCCAGAAAAAGTGGTAAAATGGTATTTGTCGCTATAGAGACCGAACAAAGAACTTGGGGATAGTCTCAACCAAACCTTGTCCCCGACATCAAGATGTAACGTCACGCTCTGGGATTCCATCACGTTCCTTTCACTCGAATCTGTAAAAACCGTCACCTGGTACTCGTCATTCTTCATGAGCGATACCCCGATGTACCGGTTATCGTATGACCTCAAACTAAAGAAAAAAGAGAAAGACAAATAGAGAAAGTTACACATTTTCCACACTTCTGACAAGGACTCGGTGGCATTATTGACAATCTGTCGTCACGTAATGCTGCATTTTTTCAACCACCATAAGAGAGGGAATGGATGTTTGAAAAAAAAACACACTGACGCATGCAAATATAGCACACACTTCACTGATTCCATACTGTTACTGTTTGTTGTTCTCATCGTTCGTATAATAGACCAGTTGAGAAGACGCATTGTTATGTTTACATTCTTATTTAAGTTCAAGAGCAGCTAAGGGACGTAGCTAGCTGGGGGGGGGGGGGGGGTTGTCCACTAGGGAAGCTAGATGAACACATACAGAAAATTTGAGCTGTCCTGGGCAACATTGTCAGCTTTCGATCTATGGGAGTGAGGGGGGGGGGGGTGTCTCAAGGAAAGAAGGGAATCACCGTAGAGCTATTAGAAATAGTTCCATAAAGATAAGGGCGGGAGCTCAGCTCTAGATAGACAACCGGCCGGACCCAGAGAGAGACGGGACTCAAAGAGGGGGGGGGGGGGAGTTCATGGAGGAACGCAGAAATCTCAGGGAAACAGCGAGGGAGGGGGTGGATGGAATTCATGATATAGGGAGACTCATCTAAGCACACATCTGTGTCAGTAATGAGAAAATCATAACCTGCTATGCGTACCTGAATGAGAAGTAGTAATATCCAGGTATACTGCACACAAAGGTGTTGTTCTCCAGTTTGAAGTCACCGCCCTTGTTAGAGAAGATATAATCAAATTTAACGACCTGTGGTATGTCTTGGATTCCCAGTTGAGATTTCGAAGAAGCGACTGAAAATACACTTTTACCCGAGACTGTTCAGAGATAAAGAGAGAAAAAGATTTTGGAAGAGATTAAGAACATGTTTGTAATATTTAAAATGAAGATGATGTGTTCTATGGGCGTTGACATAATTTTGAAAATAGCGGAATATCTGATCTAAACTCCGCCCATAAGCAAATATTTTGTAGGGGGGGAGGGGGTATGGTATGCAGATAAAGGGTTGAGGTGAGGAAGACAAGCTGTGGTGACTAAACGGAACGCATTGTCGTAGTGCACTGAGAAAATTGTTTGAGAAAATTGCCTCACACATTAGAGGAAATGGCACTTTTCAAACCACGGTGTAGCTAAATTTTCTTCAGCCTTTAGAACATAGATTTGCTAATTTGCATTTCCACTAAAATAGTTTAATTTGTTGTTTTCGTTAGTTTGAGGTAACGAGAAGTGTAGGGAGGGGGGGGGGTGGGAAGTGTTGCACTCAAACAAGTGGGAGGACATGAGCCGTCCACCCCCCCCCCCCCTCAGATCGACGCTCATGACTGATTACTGCTCAGTTTTCAAATACCTGGGCATCATGATTGTATTTTTTCCCATTGGCTCAGCTCTAAACTATTGCTTTGTCATCACTGCTGGTATTCAGACATTGGCGGACGTATGTTGTTTGTTAGGCTTCTTCAAACTCCAAACAGTCTCCATAAAGACAATGCACGGTGTGTGGATCGTATAAATTTAGTCATAGTTCTCATTTTGACTTTATATGGATCGGAGTCAGAGCAAAGTTGTTGTTCCCTCTGCCGGCTCCATTATTCACACCATTTGTTCAATGGTATCAAGTCGAAGAATCTATAGTACAATTACCTTTTCTCGCTTTCGACGTCAGTACTGTCACCCCTTCGTCTGCTTCATCTGCTCTTTCTCCAACGTGCTGTGACATCGCCATCATCCTCTCATCGTCTTCATCCTCCGCAGTCTCCTCTCCACCAGATGATGAGTCACTCACCATACTATTGATCCCAAAACTGTTGATTTGACCTCTCCTTGCCTCCAGTAGAGCTAAACTCGCCCGGGTTTTAAACTCCTCTACGTTGCGGAGCAATTGCTCAAACCTATCGGTCAGGTCGCGATTCTGTTCATCCAGATGGAGAATAGCTTTCCCGTACAGAGAAGGGTTCGAGGAAACCCTTTCGAAATCGTCCGCGGATGCCTCAAGCAGTTCATCTCCATTTGGATTGAGAGCCACGAATTCAGTTTCCCTGTTTCCCAAGTATTCGTTTATTCTGAGAAGATCTGCAAGCAGATTTTCATCAACATCTTCAGAAGCTGGTGACGCCGTTACCCGCTCCTGCTCGGCCCCTCTGACAGTGACGGTGGTAGCAACCGGTGTACCGTCCCCAGTGGGAAAGTCATCTCTTCTCGAGGACGGGTTGAGTTCCGCGAAATGACCGAGTCCCGATGTTTCGGCTTGATTTTCTCTCGAACTCACCACCGGACCGACGATCCTCTTCAGTTTTGCAACTAGCCTCTTTTGCTGTTGTTGCAGTTCATCTTTCTCCCTCAGTTTCCTTTGCATAGCTTCGTTCTTTTCTTTCAGGGCTTCATACTTTGTTTCGAGTGACAGTAATCTGTTTTCCAGTTCACCGATTCCAGCTTTGTTTTCTGCGACGTCATCGGTCAACGAAGGGACCAGGTTCGGTATTGTGTTCCGTTCTTTCCGCTTCCATGTCGTCTGACTAATCGGCTCCTCCATTGAATTCCAAGCAATCGGTTCGGCGATCACATCATTAAGCAAATTACCAAGAAAAACAAAACCAGAAAGTATCCCAATGACGTCAAGTTTCATTATGATTGGTAAACAGGTTACTTTAATAATTCAAAGGAGACATTGATTAAGTTTCATTCCCCATTCGATTCCGTTGATACTTCACAGATATATGATTTGCATTGGTACAACGTCAAGCCATTATTTGTCCTTCTATGTGAGGTATAAGTCTGTGATAGAGTGAGTTACAGCCCCCTTTGAACGCTTTGTTTACACTTGAAAAGTTTGACCTTAAAGAGTGACGCCGGAACATTTGACTAAGTTACTGAATTTACACACGTTGTTTTTACATAGCAGTATAGATTTGACAACTGATTCACTTTGACATAGCAGTATAGATTTGACAACTGATTCACTTTGAGATAAAATTGGGGTTCGACCCATACCCCATCCTCCTCTTCCAGGAAGAACGAACCTCTCCTAACACCTCACCAAAGACTTCCAACGATCCCAGTGTTCTCCGAGTGAAATGAGTGAAATTATCCCCCCCCCCCCTCACTCAGAGATAGCGACTGGCCATTAAAAAGGACCTCCCCAACAAAGGTTAATCTTGGTCGAGTAAAAGTTGACAAGATTATCCTGCCATTTCCAATAAAACAAGACGTCATATTTTGGCAACGTTTTGTATCATTATATCTCAATTATTCCAAATCCCGCCTCGACGAATGCGTTCGCTATTCACCCTTGGCGGTACCCTTCTCTTGAAAATCTATGGAAAACGCTGGATCCTCATGTACCTAACAAGTACATTGATCTGACTGAGGGAGGAATTTAAGGGAAATTTTCCTATAACTGAATGCCGTCAGAGGTGATTGGGTACAACAACAGTGTACAATTGTTATCTTCTTAAAGTTTTGCAATTCCCCTGACATAAGTCTCTATAAAAAAAATCCAAATTGCGGAAACGATTTTTTGGCCAACCTTTGGGTGGGAGCATGGCCCAAGTGTAGCCCCTCCTCCATCTTAGATCCGCTAGTGGCTTCAACAGTTAAGTTTAATGCTAGCCTACTCGGGGTGGGGGGGGGGGAGTGTACATCTCCCTGCCCTACCAGAACTTGAACGCTGGAGATCTATCCTTTATACTTTGAAGTTAGTAGTACATTGCAGTACGTTACAATCTCTCTCGTGATCACATGTCCTTCCATTATATTTTGAATTAAACAACGATACTACAGCTGAGTATGTCAATGAGCGTCTGAAACTTATAACAAATGGTACAGTTGTGACGCCACAAAGCAACAACAACTACAAATTAAAGCAAAACATTATTTGAACTTTAAACATTAAGGAGCAGACTTCACTACAGTCGTTCGTTTGGACCGAATCCGTACGTTCATACCCTTTAACTGTAATATCTGATAAGATTCTGTGATTTATTTACAGATAAGCTCGAACGTCACTATGGCAAATACTCACTCACCTTTAACATGAAAATATTTGCTTTTATTATCAAATAGTCCATAAAACAAACATGACGGAGGCATACCCCATGTGACGTAATAAGGGTCGGTTCTCATGGGTTACCCTAGATTGTGAGTATGCATGCACAGGCAACTATATGTATGTGTATGCAGAAGTGTTTGCATTGCATCTTTTTGTATCTTCGGTGGACATCAACAATTTAAAGCAATTGTTGGTGTGGTAAGCATGCACTTTCTTGTTACCCTTAAAAGCTTTTTTTTTCTTGTTCTGTTACCTATCTGTCAGTATTTTTCATCGTCTTGAATTATGTCCTAGCCAACTTTATGATTTGCAAATGATAGGAAGCAAAGTGGTCGAAATTGAAAAGCATAACATCTTACCAACCTGTGTGATTACCTTTTTTTCATTCTGATGAAAGGCGGGAAGATAAGTGGGAAAAGTTGAATCGCGTTATTCAACCAAATAGAGAATTCAAACACAGGAGTGTGATTAATGATGACCAAGTCCTAACCAAGTCGGCCATATTTGAAAAAAGTACGGCGAAGAAAAAAAAAAAGAAGAATGTGTGAAAAGTGGTGACATTGTTTAAAAGACATTTTGAAAGACTTTTGAAAGCATTTGAAAGACTATTTTGAGTTTTTTTTTTTTTTTTGCTGAACCAAAACCTGTTTTGAAGACTATAAACCGCACGATTTGACCTGGTCACACGTCATTGATTCTCTTTGCACGAATATAAAGGCATGTACTTGTAACAGTGGGTGGCAGACTGACTGTTCTTTTTTTGAGCAAGGTGCCTGGTAACACCAGCTATCGACCACGGTGATCAACCAACTAGCTTACTGCAATATTTACCGAGAATTGTGTGGTCCTGTGCATGCCTGGTGAACCTTCTACACCGAGCAGTCTCAACATATTGTTATATTATATAACAGAAACGAGGCTGCACGAATCAGACCTTAAATTCCGTCTCACTAGCAACAAGTCCAGCTCTAACAAATCAAGCTGTATCTACTGGAATGATGTGACGACAGATCGCGGTGCTATCTACTGGAATTGCCTACTAAGAGTTTTTAGTAGATCGGAGTTATCGCGCAGTTCATTTCTTCTTGCTTTCGTCAGATTTGTTTGAAATGTACCGTTACAGGATTTCCAATCGTGCTTCAACATGATTGGAGAAGGTACGTCACATGCTAAGTCATTACGCTGTGAAAATAAACCAGGAAAAATGAAAGACCAAGTGTAGAACTTACATTCTTGCGGTATCAAAACTTCAGAGAAATTATAATAGAACATAATCAGTCCAGTTAAGAAGTCGACTTCGTATAAAATTTGAAAAGGGAAGTGATTCGGCTTCTCGATCGATGCTTCTACAACCTTGGTAGCAAAGGATTTTTGGTTGCTATCCAATTGTGCAGTTATTTTCGAGTAATTATAAAGTAACAAAACCGACGTACAGACAGTGAGTATAAGATTAAAAGTTACCAAAAACCTCATACTGAATTTTTCAAAGGAGAAAAGTTAGAATTAGAAAAAAGTCCCCTTTCTTTCACATGACGTTTGAAGCTTAAAATATTGATAAATAATTGGATTGGAAAACGAAATGGTCAAGGGCAACTAAACTCTAGAAGTATATATATATATATATATATTATGTAATGAAGCGATATAATGTAATAGCGATGAGTTTGATATTCATGATGAAGAACACATTTTACGCCAATATTTCGTAAGAATACACCTTACATCGTCAAGGGGAAACGCAAACTGCGTGAAAGTGCAAGTCAATGCATTTAGATAACAGCTGTTAGAGAAGTTAGTAAGTACTACTAGATTAGAATAGTTAAAAATTAAAACTCTGGACATTTCTTATAAGGGTTGGTTGTAAATCCTTTATCGATAGAGACTCCGTGATCTTACGTTTGTACCAGGAATTCTCTGCGGAGAACTTTAATATCAGCTGGGCTAGAAAGGTTATGGGACGCCGTTTTACAGGTGACCGTAAGTAACAGGTAACAGATATACACAACAGTTTCCTATACGTTTAACTACCAATACACTGTACTGTTTGTATAATGATTCAACTTTATTTTTCTTGCTTTGTAGATCGAAGCTGGCGGACTCTCTGTTCTTTGTCAAATTTCTAAATCCGCCTTTGAGACACAATTATACTGTATAAGTTCTACTGTAACAAAAGTTGTTATCTCTTGGATTGTGTTTCGCGTATTGGATGGTGTGTCACGTGAGGCAGGAGAGACGCATTCACGCGCTCTTGCACAGTCTTTTATACATTACGTTACGCTGTATTTGAACTTCTTCAGCAAGAACGCGAAAATGCAACACCAGGAATGATGGAATTTTGAAATGTGAGATCGCTTTATGTTAGCTACTTTCACTTCGGAGGACGCAACCACACTAAAACAATTATATCTTACAGACGTCTTATACAATGAGATTAGTAGCTAAAATTTTTTATTCTTGTTAATAAAATAGAAATTTGTCGTGAGACTCTCGTATAAATAAAACGCTCCTTCTCCAAAAGAAAGTCAACGTTAAAATAAAGAAAAGGACCCACGCAGCTGGTAAAAATGGCATCAGGAGGCAACAGAAGTCAGGACTTGGTGTTCCTTCAAGCTACACGAAGCTACGTTCCCCGAGACGGTTCTATCGGTCTAGCCTTTAAGAGTACATGCATTTTCCTTTTGATAAACGAACACCCTCACAGGAGCAAAGATTTATACTTTGTCCAAAACGTGTCTGGTAGCTACGGTTTCGTTCCGAAGAATAGAGTCAAAAAGAGGAAAATGGATTGGATGGAGCGGGACAAATTCTTGGAGACTGTACGAAAACATAGTCACAAGAGGAAATTTAAGACATTGGACCAAAACTTCTGCGTCGCGATCGAAAGTTACCACCCTCCCCCGTCGTCCACCGGGGAGCTGACCTTGGAGAAAGACGACGTGATCAAAATACTAGATAGGAAAGACGGAGGGTGGTTTTTCGGAGAAAGCAACGGGAAGAAAGGTTGGTTTCCGAAATATTACGTTCATGAGTCGATGAAAATTGAAGGGAACATGCCTTTATTTTATCAATTTACCGTCGAGGCTAGGCAATCGTTCATCAGCGAAGCGTCTTACGATTTACAATTTTCGGCGAGGGATAGACTCGACATCATCCAGAGACCAAAATCTACGGATGACTCATGGGTGGCAAGAGATAGAGAAGGCAGAATAGGATTGATACCGAAGTCTCATTTGGACGAGAGGCCAGATAGGGACAGCGTGCTCACCTATTGGCCATTCTACCATAGCCCCTGTACTAGGGAAGCAGCCGAATACATCTTACATCCCAGAAAAGAGTACGCCAACCATTTCCTCCTACGAGATTCAGAGTCTTACGTAAGTAGCAATACTCCCAACTTCTGAACTGTGTTTCACCCGCTCACCCAACCGGTCCCCTCTCACAGGTCTTCCGTTACCTCTCCCGGATGCCAGAATTAGACGAACATGGTGTTATGCCACATGCTGAACAAATAAGTTGATACATCGAGACCAAAGTTTGAATTTGGGATGTACGAACAGGTACTAGTTGCAACTTACCAACATAATGACGTAGACCTGTGGTACATTCCCTTGTATTTTATGTTTTTGTGCGTGTGCTTCTGTTTGCATGTGTGTGCAGTTTCATTTCCTTTCAACATATCATTATCAAAATCATTCTTTGGTAAATAAGTCAGATGAGCAAATATATAGATTTTCAAATGAAAACTTTGGTCCCCTTCTATTAGATTGCATATAGAGAGAGCAAAAGGAAATGATTGTAAATGGAAGAGATATCATTAAACCTGTAACAAGGAAACTCCAAAGTTGCTTGCATAGTATGTCATAATACTTATAACAATGAAAACGCTCTCCTGTAGGACTTAACTCGTTAACTTATACTAACTTTTTTGGTTTCTGTTGTCTTCACAGCCAGGATTTTTCTGTATCAGTGCTACAACGGGGGTCGACGGTCGAATATTACACCTTGTGCTGCAGACGACAACCAACGGATACCAAATAAACGATTATTTGTTTGACTCTTTGAGCGAGGTGATCAATCACCATAGAAACCACGCCATCTTTGATAGTGCCCCGGATCGCTTAGACGGATACCAAACATTCCTCCGCAATCCAGTCGTTCGTCAGACGATATAACTGATACATCGTTCTACCACGGCGATAACTTACAGTATGTTTCCATCAATTGATGATACTCTCTACACAGGGGAATCAACTGATTCATCTTATGACGAAGTGATTTACCAGTAACTGTTACTCTCCAGTATCTTTGTGTACAGTCACCAACACATTGAAAGTTGAGTTGGTCAACACACATCCAAAAAAGGAAATATGTTCTTTTGACGGTCGAGCGAAAGGTGTGAAAACCTGGGCTTGCAATCACGTGCTATCATGAAATAGTGTTTAATCAGCTGTGTACATATCTCAGTAAAGATTCTGTAATTCCTATCGTGTTAATTTTACACGTTAATTCGTAATTTGGATTAATTATGAAACACTAAACCGTAGGTCGTCACAATCGTGTATTGCAAACCCACACATTATGTACTTGTAGGAAATATTTGAATTTAAATGTCGGTTCCTTGTGACCAAGGTTACCTGTAAATTTTGCAATTCATAGTGTCTCTTTATGGGAATAAAGTAAAGCACGTTTATACTTACGTTTTGACATTTCAATAGAAACTGCCTATGACGTATGTGATTGATGCAATAACAATTCGTACATTGGCAAAGAAAGTCATGAATCAAAGAAGAAAGACATAATTTGGAGAAGAATTGAATTGTGAGAATGAATTGATTGTTTGTTAAAACAACATGCATGTGCTGCACTGGGAAAAACAAAAGAAAAAAGGAATATTCCAAAAAGGTCATCACTTTTTACTTTTCAGCAGAGTACACTTAATTTAAATTTAATACATAATGTGGAAATGTATAACAGGTTTATAATTTGCGGACAGAAATTACTAACAATTTTCTACAAGATTAAAAATGATAAAATGAATATTTATGTGGACTTTTAGTCTGTAGCGACGGTCATCGCATACATGCTATTATATTCAGGTGAGGTTGTTGATTTGCTTTGTAAATAATGATTTAAATCAAATAAATCGACTTAAATCATGTTTTTAAAACAAAAATCGTGATTGTTATTGGCTTGATTTAAATCAAACAACCCTGCATTCAGGTATACAGCTATACATTTTATTTATTTCTGATTCTGTACTTCGAATTGAAATCTTGCAGTACAGTGCAAAGTACGAACAGCAGCAACTTAGACGATTAATCACTGGAATTTTTGTTTAAGGTAATACGATAGGAAGGTAAAGCGTCATATCCCTGTTTGAGTCATTGTCACTATTATTTATTATTACTAAAATTTATAAAGCGTCACAAGTAAAAAAAAATATAATCTGTTGCTCAAAGAAAATGAAGTATACAAAAGAATCAGAACGAGATGAAAACGAAAGTAAAAGAAAACTTTACATTAAAAGCTTGTCTAAGAAGATACGTCTTTAGCCTATAGTTTTACAAATGCTAATGGAGGAACACAGTCTAAGATCTGTTAAAAGAGAATTCAACAGACGAGGACCAGCCACTGCAAAAAAGTGAGTTCACCAAAAGAGGCATGAAATCGAGAATCAATCAAATGAATAGAGGAACCAGAGCGCAGGTGGTATTTAAAACCGTCCCTCTTTGACAACAAACAAGACAAACAATGGGTGAAAAAAAGCGTAAGCCAATGTAGATCACTTAAAATTGGGGAAGTGTGGCAGATTTGCATGGTAAGAGTCTAGGTGTGGCGTTTTGAACTCTCTTCAGCTCGTCGATTGAATTGTCGGTAGGCCCATAATGTAAAGAGTCATAACAACACAAAATATCGTGAAAGCTCACCTATGTAATATTCTTAATCATAGGTCAAGAGGAAGATGGCTGAACTACTTTATGATGTTTTTTTTTTTTTGGGGGGGGGGTTTCCTAGAGAGAGGCTATTTTTATTTTCGTCAAATAGCACATCCTGTTCTAAGGTTCCTTTAATGGTCAGTCCGCCACCCCATTCCAGTTGCAAAGCTCGATCCTATACAGAGATATCCACTTATTAGAATTTCATGTGAATGATGTGCGTGAAATAACTTTTTGAAATATAAGCCTGTTCTTGACAGTAAACCTTGAAATATTTCTTATGATTTTCCACGTCAGTATTTTGTATATTACTAGTGAACCTCAAGAGTTCATGTATTATTATTACACGATTAAAATAAAGACGTACATATATCAATATGGTTTTACAGACTACACATCTAATCTCCGTAGTTATTATTCCTAATAAATTCGTTTTAAACTAAACTCTAAAAAGTTAAAACTACCTAAAACTGCGACGGTTTCGATAATGAAGATGGGAGGTCGACTTGGAAAGTGCGTGAAGAGGAATTTGCCAGAGAGGGCTGTAATCATTTCAGAAAGTGGACGCAAGTTGTAGTACACTTGAAGATAAATGAACGCATTTTTCCGTTTTTCTAAGAAAAGGCTCAGAGGCAACTCCTTCCCATGAGGTGATGCAGAAAAGAATACTAAGAAACCGAATGTGTCATCTTAGAGGTGCATGAAAAAAAAAATAATCCCCTCGCCTCAAAACTAGAATGGAGGGGAAGGGGGTACTTAGATACTGAATAGTTTGTGTTCCAGCTACTTTTTTCGGTAAAACTTTTGAATACTTCATCCTTCAGCCTGCCGCTCCTACCATCTCTCGTCCCCATCATTCAGTTCTCCCACAATCTCCCCCCCCCCCCTTCTCAGTAATGTTCCTCATCAATTACATGATCTTGGTCTGCGAAATGCCTGGATGAAGTTTAGCATTAGATATAAAACATTCTGTGTTTCTCATTCATAAATGGTTTGGAGACCTTGAGATTGGCTATATTGCTGCCTCTATAATCTTAACATTTTGATGGATCATTTCAAACGAGGACCCACAGACAAATATGATACAATCGTTAGAACAATCACGTATCGTCGTTTTATATATATATATATATATATATATATATATATATATATATATATATATATATATATATATATATATATATATATATATATATAAAGTAGGTCTGGAATTCTGAAATGTTCTCCAGACTGTGACGAGAATGAGAGTGTGGGAACCTTTAGGTTGATGACACCGCTCTCTGTTGTCGAGCAAACCTGGACGCCCTAATAAATTTGGTTGACGTTATTTAACCGTCTTTTACCTTTCCTCGCGTCTGAGTGATCACCTCAGTTAATGAAGATCGTAACAGGGTGTCAGAAGTAAGTGAGTACATTGACAAAGATATTGAAATATGATCACTTTGGATGTGTTCATAATTTGACCAAGATAACGACCAACAGTTATCCGCGACCGGAGAATTCGCGGAACTAGTTTTGTAAAGAGATGGTCATTCTACTCCACCATACTCAAAAGGCTCATACAAAGTTCAGTCTTCCAATGTTTACTAGAGTTTTTTAACGTTTTCTTTAAAAAAAAAACGTTTTCTTTATTCCCCTCAGACAGTCAGATTAGACAAGGCAATACATTAAAAGTAGAAAATTAAGACCCTGTTCTTAGAAAGATTTCGTAATACTTAGCTGATTGGTAGATCACGGGTAGCGACATAGACAATTGTTGGCTCTATGATTGGTCAACGTTGTCACGTAGACCTCGTGACCATCTACCTCGGGAAGCCACGAGGCCAAGCATCAGCAACAGGCCCCAGACTGGCAAACTTCTCGTCGAAGGGACAACATCGTTCTCCCTGTTCATTATGTAGGCCTGTGTCACCGTTTATACTCTCCGTTCTTCCCTTTTTTTTTCTCTTCAACTAATTCTCATTAATTTCTGTGTGTCAGTCGATGGCATCAATAAATCGAACTCTGATCGTAAAATCAAGTCTGATCTTGCTCTCCGAATCTCCTGTTCAAGTCTCTCTGTCTCGCATTGCACGAGTAGGCGTTGCCTACCGTGTTTACGAACCTAGACAAGTGAGCTACTATAGAGTAAGATTGGGCTGGGATAGGCCTGATTGCAGTTTCGTATTGACACTAAAGAGCCATAAGTTAAAGTTAATGTAACTTGTGGTGAGACTATTGTTTGATTAGCCTAGTTTCATTTTGCAGTCGTTTGAGGATTATTCACAGCTTGCAAAATGAGTGAGATTTCGGTGCCATTGTCGCGAAACCTTCTAGTTAAAGGGAATCTCAGCAATAATTAGGAAAATAATTAGACTACTGTGGGAAAGGTACGGTTACGTTGGACAAGAAAGACCAGAAAATCCAACTAACGACATTTACAACTTGTGCAGGACATGCGGCTCTTGGAAACCACAACAATTTGTCGTATAGAAGTTCTACTGATAGATCGAAGATTAACAAAATTCTTTGTTGGAAACATATTGTATGAGCAGACGAATTTTATCTATGGAAGATATCAGTTTAACAATTCCGTAAAGGAACCGAACGAATCCTTGGAATTAGTCATTAGGAAGAGAATTACAGCATAAACCTGTGAATACAGATCACTTAATGAGCAAGCAATCCGTGGTAGAATTGTTTGTGGGATTGCCAGTATAGAGCAACGCGCGCGCCAAAAAAAAAATGCAACAGACAGCAGACCCTCATCTAGCAAAGTGTATCAACACATCCGAGGCTGTTGCGGTCGGCTGCCGTCCAGATTAAAGGGATGAGTGACCAAAGTGCCAATATTGACACTGCAGTCACTGACAACCAAAATCAAATCGTCACGCAGCTAAGTGGGCAGATAATTGTAGGTATACTGTGACAAAAGTCCTGAATCAGACAAATTTGGATCCCCCGCCTACTAGAATTTTATGCTCTAAATGTGGTAACATGAATCACTTTGCAGTGAAATGCAGAAGCAAAAAAGAAGTCCAATATGGCAAGAAAGGTTACCAGGTGACCAGGTGCCACTTCTGGAATCACGTGCATCACAACAGATAGAAGTGATTAAAGTTTTGCATGAAAACGTATTTGTCAAACTTAAGTTGTGAGACTGACGTGGAAGTGAAGCAAGTTGAGAGTGAAAATGCTAAAACCCCAAGTAGCCTCTCAACCCCAAGCTGGAAGCGAATTGTTTTTGGTTGTTAATTAAGCTATACTGTGAAGAAACTGTTTGTATACTTTGCTTACGTGATGTTTTTCTTGTAGTGAAGTCGTGACCCGAGGACCGCATGTATAGTGTTTAGAGGGTTATTCAGGGAGCGGTATTACGAAGGGGAACAACGGAAACCATGCAAAAGTTATTTAAAACGAAATTCCCATTGCTGAGATTAATGGTACAAGTACTACCATCCTTGGAGTTAAGAAAAGATAATGACACATAAACTCCATGACATTTTGGACAGTCAAAAGGTCGTGACATTCGTGACAGTGAAAATTTCTGACATTTTTTTTTTTTTAAGAAAAACTTCAATCGTTTTTGGAAAAAAAACTCTATAGTTGAAGTAAATTTCGAAAACACTGCACCGCAGGTTTTGATACGCATCATTGATTCGTTTTGCCACAGCAAATATCACCCTGTGTCGACTTTTAATAGGACTGCGTGGTGCGTGGTTACATTAGCAGTCGACCAGAAATGATCACCCAACTTGTTTACATTAGGTCTACTGACGGAGCATTGTATAGTTTTGCTTGTCGCCGATGAACTTCTATATATATCGTGCAGTCTCGACACAGCTATTCAACCGCTAATACTTTTTCTCTTTGATATACAGCCCTCAACGAAGCTGGGACGACATATATATATATATATATATATATATATATATATATATATATATATATACTGTAGGTTATCTATACGTCTACAGCTCTAACTGTAAATGTATGTTAAAAAAATTCGGATTTGCAACTTGGGCAGGGCCTGGACTCTTAAAATGATATACCACTCGATGATGATTTATGTTACTATCCAATAGTGATGTTTTTTTTTTAGTATTTAGACAGAAGAAATTTGACAAATCAGTGAGTATACGATAATCACTTGCAACACACTCTCTTTCTTTGTGTAGTCATTATGTTAATCATTATGAAATCATAAAAATAGACTCTTAAAGTATCTATTCGTTTTAAGGTCGCTGTGTACGTTTTCATCACTTCAGAGAGACAGTGGACCTATTTCCTTTGTTTGTTCATGCATGCTTTAATTCTTTCACGTTCTGAAATATGGAGATAGACACTGAGGGTAGAAAAGAATTGTTACTGAAGTCGTATTTGGACAGAAGACAGGGCAAAGACAACGTGCTCACCTATTAGCCATTCTACCATGGCCCCTGTACCCTGTACCACGGCCCCTGTACCTCAAATAAGCCACTGTTTGTTTGACTCTTTGGAACAAGTGATCAATCTCCATAGTAACCACGCCATGTTCGATAGTGCCGCTAGTCGTTGAGACGGATACCGAATTTTTCTCATCCACCCGGTCACGCGTCCGAGTGTACGACCTACGTTGTTAAACTTTTATGATAAGTACAGTATATTACCGTGGTGAAACTTTTGACTCAAGAGAATCAATTAGCTCATCTTGTGATGACGAGATTTGCTAGGTCAACGTTTTTGTCAATCTGTGGGCATATTCAGCGGGAGTACATCGAAAAGTTGGCGTGATCATTGTAAAATGTGAATCATTAGTTTCAAAGTTGTGAGAACTGGGCATGCAGTCACGTGATTGCATAAAATATCGATCACTCACCTGTATACGAATCTTAATGGGGTACGACTTCGATTTTGAAGTTCGAAATTCGATTTATATGTCACTTTATTTTTATATCATTGCCTCACGTGGGTAAGATTAGATATTCAGTCACCAAGCTAGTTTAGGTCTGTATTCCACAGTGCACCCATGGTAGAACGGTTGCAATGGAAACACTTTAAGTGGGTCAGTAGCGACACTCTAGGGGTGTCGCTACTGACCCCATAGTACAGTGACTATGGGCACAGACTGGCCCTGTTGTGACCGAGTGCGTGTGTGGGCGTCCGCATACGTCCACTTTCGGGTTTTCAGCTTAGGTATACCTTGAATAAAAAAAAAGGACATACATGATGCCAAAATGTCCAAGGTGTCTTAGTTTTATGTAAATGCTGATTGCTGCTTTTTTGGCCAATTTTGCTCAAACGTTTGGATTCTGAGCCAAACATAATTGTAGCAGAACGGGTCCTATGATAAGTCTATGAAACATCCGTGCTTATTACCACATCATTGAAAATTTGCGTCAGCCTTGCAAAGTGCGTCAGCGTTCATACAACCCACCGTTTGTTCAATGAATGCCTATTTACATTGCACTTTTTTTTCGCAATTCAGTAGACGCTTTGTAATTTTTTTTCGTCATTGATAAAATGACAATTCGCCATCGGCAAGCGATGTGGCTTGCTTAAAAGTGGGAAGTATAGATATAGGCTATGATTTGGTTAAGATTTGGTGGAGCCGGTTTGCTAACTTACCGAGGGTAACAGATGCAAACATTACAGAGATTTGTCTCAGATCTGTACGCAGACTCGAGTCGGAACCCAAGCGATAGTTCGAATAGTATCGGACTCTACAAGTACGAATGCAAGCAGCCGATGGATGAATACTCTCTAAATTCCAAAGAGTGAAATTTGGGATGACTGAGATAGAATTCTTACTCTAAAAAAGTGAGAATGACTCTTTCGAGTGAAAATTTTCGCTCTTAAATAAAGAGTCATCCCTAATCTAAAAGAGTGAATTTTAATTCTAAAGGGTTTAGAGAGTAATACGCGTCCGTTGTGCCGGCAGGGTTAAGACTTGAATTGTTAGAATGAATTCATTAATTGATAGAAAATATGCATTGAAGAAATAATGGGGATCACTTTTTATATGACAGAAGAAGGTCTCTTCACAATTCAAGGTACAATGTGTTAATGCATAGTAGACTCCCCCCGTGCATTGACGTCACATAGCAACAAACAAGTGCGCCCTCCGTTTCGAAAACAATACGAACAATACATGTGACTACGCTAGGCTCGTGTAGATCGAATGGCAGAGACCCAACGTGCAACGCGTTAAATTTAGTAGCTAATCCTCGAGGAGGGCGCTTCACTGTATCTCTGTGACGTCACATGCAACTAGTCTATAGATCCATAATTGAAGACAATAGTTATTGATTATTTTTCTGAATAATGACTTATGTCAAAATGTCTTTAATGCTGTGTCGTAAAGGCTACGATTACTTCACGTACTATTTTTTGCAAAAGTATTCATTGATCGTTTTCAACGATATAGCACGTTTATGTTCTAAGTGCTCCTATTGATAGCGTCAAAATATTTATGAAGTAAGTTGAATCATACGAAAGGAGTCGAAACGTGTTGCAAGGTAGGATATTTGTGATGTAAGAGTAATGCCGAAAAGCCAAAATACTGATTACCACATCAATAACACCAGACAAAACCAACCGTTAACGTTTCCGTGTGTTGCGTAGCAGGGAAATGTCACTGCTGGCGATGAACCAAAAAGCCACCACCTTTGAATGTAAAGTCACCATAAAGTCAAATAGATGAAGGACATGCATCTTGACGATCCCTTGGATCCAAATGAAATACAGTATGGCCATTGTTTTAGAGTACATATTAAGTCTATTTTAAGGCCACTTTTTGTTGCGCAATTAAGAATAATTGGTTCACCCATACTTCCAAAAATTCAAATAATACATGTTCCGTAACTCATACTGAGGTTATTACTGATGTATATCGGTTCGACTAAATGGTTTGACAATGATTTATTTGTTTTTTTTTTCTTATCAATTGTTACTTTCTGCCATGTTGGTGCAATTTAAACGCTATATTTCCCTTTAGGTAGACGTTAAGATGTTGATGATAGTGCAGTGAGATGTATTTGTCTTTTGAGGAAAAATAAAAGTTTTTTCTAAAATAAAAAAAAGCAAATAATGGTTAAGACAGTGAAGTAGAAGTAACAACCGGCTTTCAATGTTTTCACACATGCAGATATTAGTTATATAAATATGTTTTTCTATTTGCTTGCTTTATCTTCATTTTCGAATCGAAATTGTGCAATACGGTGCGATGTGTAAGAGGGGGTAACTTGTAACGATTATTCGCTGGGATGTTTGGGGAACAATACGACAAGAAAGTGAAATCTCAAGTTTGCTTATGAGACATAACATGATGACAACCGTACAAAATATTGTAGAAGCTCACATGACAAACCCAAATGACAAGCGTACGGTATGTAGCGTAACGTTCATTGTGTATGCAGTCTTCGGGAAAGAGGGTGGTGAAGCTGGAAACGTCTAGAAAGTTCGATTTTTCAAGATATCAACTTGTGTTAGGGGAAAAAAAAATGAGTCCATGAATGATCATTCAGACATTATTCCAGTTGTAGCTCGTTACTACCATACCGGTTAAAAAAAACAAAAAAACAAATGAGTCCTTTTACCTCCATGTTCCTTCAGAAATGTCCAGTCAGTAGTATTAATTTAGTTGAGAATGCTTAAACAGTAGTGTGGGATTTTATCTAATGAATGTGCGTGACAAATGTGTTGGTATAATGAGCCTTTTCTTTGCAGTTAGTTTTGAAGAAATATGCCTCGCCCTCTCCTACGTGGTGTTTGTTGAATAAACAAAATCGTAAATGGGGTATTCTAAAAATAGAAATTACAATTTGTCGCCTTGGCTCTTTTTTATCTGGTTTGTGTTTGCTCAAATTTTGTCTAGGTCATCGTCAATTGTTAAAAGAAAATAAATAAAAAAGTCCCCCTCTCAAACTAGACTAAGCTCAATGTATTCATAAGAATCCAGATATAATTGCTTATAGTTGTCATTTCGTTTTGGGACAAAAGGAAATTGTCAAATTTCGACAGTTTGTGTTGGCGAGTAGATACGGAACTAAAGAAATTTAATAAGGGATCAAATGAAAGGGGGTTTTGTAAATGATCACGCGGGAGTCTTCCGTCACAGTTTTCCTCCAAAATTCCATTCGGTTATAAAGACATTGAATGTAGGCCTGTGTCTTCTTGGCCTCACAGCATGTCCATTGAAACCTGCTGAGAATGTTGTCCGGAAGTTACATTGATACTGGTGTTTACGCTCATGGAACACCCTATTGTTTTCAAATGTTAATGTGGGAAGAGGGAGGGAAGGGGGGGGGGGGGATCCAACCCATCGGACAAAATACCAGCCATGTACCATATGTACGTAGAATCGCAACAAGGGACAAGTGTTGGAACAGGTCTTGCTTGAGACAACTTGTTCGTGCGACCTGAATTTCCTTGGGACCGAATGCTTAAGTGTGTGGATTCCGTTTGTTTCGGTGAGAATTATCATTATGATGGTAGGGATCGTCTTTGCTTTATACTTCACAATGTTTTTATTTTTAACTGGCTGATTTAAGGCTATAAGTACGGTTGGGACAGTGGGCGGCACGATTGTATGTGGGGTATGGAATAACGAAAAGACAGTACTCTTCAATCACTGTCCAATTAAGTGGATTGGGATTAGTCGACAAACTTCCCCTTGAAATACGGAAATACACTTATTTTGGTGACACAATTTTGGTGATATTTACTTAAGCCATGTATACAGGACACTGACTGGCCGATTGTGTGTATGGATTTTTGCTTTGCTCTGTTTTGGTACCCTGTCAGTTATATTGCGTTCATGCTTGATTGTGTAAATTTCAGCAGTTTCAGTGCATGTGCAAACAATGAAACAAACGTGGGGGAGGGGGGGGGGGGACGGGTCAGTACGTGAGTTATCCTAATGAGAATAAGTTCGGAGGGGGGGGGGTTGGTGATGACTAAGACGTTACACCAATCAAGCATTGTCGAAAGTGGAGCAGGCCGTGACGATATCAAAGCTTTCGCTTCAATCCGGGACTTAAGCCACTTTTCTATATACTTTCTTTTGTCTGTAGGAACAATAATGACCGAGGTCAAGTATTGGGAACCAACCGAAAGGACTTTCAAAGTATTAACTTTATTTTTTGCCTGGACCTGGTGTAAGCATCATTGGGTAGCTCACATTCCTTGTAACTCCTATCCTCCCATAAAACCAGAGAGCGATGCTCCATAAAGATTAACCTGTCCATTTTACAAGTTTTGTTTTCTATGATTTTCTTTGTTTCCAACATTTTGCGTCTACTGCTTTCTTTTATTGTGTTATATTTTTTTAACACTGTGTCATCTTGACTTGCCTATGACTTTTTAATTCTTCTTAAACTTTTTATTTCGTCTTTTCCCAGTATATATTTGATTATTGCTTTCGCGTTCTTGTTTATGGAGGGATTTGGATGGAAGATTATCTTTGCCTACCAGGCCATGTCATCCTCTTGAAATAAAGCCGAAATTAAAGCAACGAAGATACCCCAAAAACGTATCAAAAATAGGTATTCCAGTGACTCCTAGTTCTAGACTGCTTTTGAAGCAAGATGAAACCTCTTCGGTGGTTGTACATCATTCATAACGGCGGTGTGCTACCGTATATGATGCCGTGTCCCCACTGGGAGGCTGGGATTCTGGGACCGGTCATGAAGTTTCATTGCGATTGGCTTAATACGTAGGCAAATCCTGTGCTTTTTTTTAACTTGTGTGAATTGCAAAGTTTTGCCACACGAATTTTGTTTATGGTTGGACACTAAGCACTTGTTTCGTCACTTTTAAAATTTCTTTCTAAGACGTAAGGTACCATGTCGGCAGTTTTGGGGAAGAACTTTCAGGTAACGTAAGTTGGGGGACCATTTCTGCCACAACGTTGTCTAGAGATGAAAAAGAGGCATACACTGTTTTGAAAATAAATAATATTGCAAACTATATAACCTATACCTCGATATGCACATATGGAACGGATGACCAAATAGCACTCAAGTTTTGGGTGATATAATGGAGTTGCCATTTTATTGTCTATCGACAGGCCAACTATATGCATACATATACATAAACATGTAACTAAGTCAGGACCAACTACTTGAGCCAATTTAGATCTTTTTTACAGTGAAGTGGCTAATTATCCAAAACGTGTTTAGGCCCCTAGCCTAGCCTAGCCTGTTCCGCTTGCCTGGTCATCGAAGCGTGAAAAACGTTTAAGGAAATAAAGACCTGACAAACGGTTACCGGCACAGAATGGTGACAACAAGGGGAAAAAATTAACGACAGATGTCAAACCTATAGTGCATATATGTACATACGTAGTGTGCACTACACGAAACCTGCAGCGAAGTTGGTTACTACTGACGGAACAATATTTTTAAGGGCATTTGCTTTGTATTTTCACGTCATCGGCAAACATTACAATGGACTGATATAGAAACATCATAGTTGTATGCATCAAATCCAATTTCAGTTGCCGCCACGTTTCAAATCGGCCGAAGGTGTAGGACTTTTATTCTATCCAGGCTCGTGTATGGACTTAGACGCCAACGGTATACTTGGAAATGGCACTTCAACAATAAGGTAAGCGGAAAACAACACCTCCAACTTCTAACACACATTTCCACAGTTTGAAAACAGTTACCGCATAATCAAAAGACCTTCTCGCTTTATCATAGGCCTAATTAATAAATTGTGTGGTCTTTATGGCTATATTTACCTCACATGCTACACTGTTGAGATATGTCACTTAGGCCTAAAGGTCATGTGACATGAAAATTACATTTTGGAATATTGGGTGCATTGAGCGATGAAAATATTAACAAAAGCCACAAATTCCATCAAAATCCGTCAAAGATTGATCAATTTACAGTCAAATTAGTGTCTCACAAGCTGTATCATGGACAAACATCGGCTAAGTATGCAAATTTGTGACGTCAAGAGATGGACTCCTATGATATGTCTTATGTCATTTCTTTGTAACCTTTATTTCAAGGACATTTGAGAATTTTGTATGCCGTGAGGGATTTATTTTGGAAGCATGTATTTTCTGCTTTCGCATGTATTTTTTGATTTCGCCAAAAGAACAGTAAAGCTCTTCACAGACTGTAACTCAGCTCTCGGGGAAACCTGTCATCAATGCAGTGATTTTTTTGCCAGATACGTTCATCATTTTTATGGTTGCTAGACAAAGATGGATGACGCTATACTAAGAATTAAACACTAGTCCATGTAGGTCGAATATGAACTCACCCGTGTAATGGGGGGGGGGGGAGGGGGCAGAAAGGGATATTTTCGGACCACGTGGCTAAAACAAGTAAGGTTTAGAGTCCTTATCACTGGCTCATTGGCTTAAAGGCTGTAATGCATCATCCCAGACAGTTTCAGTTCTCCCAACCACCTACCTCTAGTCCCTCCCTCAGCCTGTCTTACATTCCTACACATGTGCAATCAAAACAATGGATCCCTGTGTATGCTGTGTAATGCGAGCTGCTCTGCATCTTTCGAATTTGCTGGCAATCTAAGAGTGCTGTAACTTAGAACCAGTTGAGAATTTTCCTTTCAGGGAGGTAAAAATATAGCTTAGGGTGATGCAATACAGCCTTTAAGTTGTCGAGATTCACAAAAATTGTGGACGTGTTGTTTTGTTTTGAACAGAGTGTTACTTAAAGATCAACCACGTTTATATTATAAGGGAAACTTTGAAAATGTATGTTCAAGCAGACATCTTTTGTTTGTTTTTAATTATTAGTGCAACCACAGGGGCATACGGACAGGAGGACTTTACTTTCATACATTGTACCATTCATATTTTATAATGTTTAAACTAATGGAATTTACCTAAATAAATGCTCATATATTGTACCATTTGTATTTTATGTTTAAACTAATTTTCGTCATTTCACAATTTCTGGGTGAATCAGTTCAACCAATTGGTAGTTTGCCGTTTACGACCCTCAGAATAAATCGAGGAGGCTCATCAAGACTTCGCCAGAGAAGGAGATAGAGAGAGAGATACAAGCAAGAAAGCAAGAGAAGAAAATGGCGGAGGGAAGAGTAGCGACAGACGATAACGTAATACTCCGAGCGCGGGAAAGCTACAAGCCGGAGGACCCGAGACAAGGGATCAGATTCACAAAAGATTGCAAATTCGTCTTGTTGAACAGACACGAGGTAAACCCCAGTAACAGAAGGAAGCTCTTCTTCGTTTACGACGTCGCAGGTAAATACGGATTCGTGCCGAAGAACCTCGTCAAGGATATTCGAGAGAGCCCACCAGCCCGGGACATGGGGGTCGTCGTTCACGATTTCGAGCCGGTTGAACCTCAAGAACTGAGGCTCAGGTCAGGAGACATCGTGGAAATCACCGATAAGGCACCCACGGGGTGGTATAATGGTATCTGTAAAGGGCGGCAGGGATGGTTCCCAAAGGATTTCATTAAGGATGACTTTAACTTGGACGATTCCGGTGGGGTTCTGTCTCACCAGTTCACAGTCAGAGCGTTCTCCTCGTGCAACGCCTCCGCGGGTGGGGAATATTTGGCGTTTTCGGCGAGCGACTTTCTCGACGTCGTAAAGCGACCGAATACAGGAGATTCCGACTGGATAGGAAGGAACAGGGAAGGGAAGATTGGAAAAATAGCAAAGAATAAACTGGACGAGAGGCCAGATATGCCGAGCGTTTTGTTTCACTGGCCGTGGTACCACGGTGACTGCAGCAGAGATAACGCCATTGCATTGGTGGAAGACAAACTAAACAGGCCGAACTATTTCCTGATCAGAAAATCAAATTCTAACGTAAGTACTATGTTCAGTGTCAAAGTGTAGTTATACGTACATTGTGCTGCTGATTGTATTCTCTGGTAACAGTGCTAAAACTTAAAACGATTATGCCACTGAAAAATGGTTGAAATTCCATAAAAAGTAGCAGTTTCTTCAAAACGATTTTTCAATATCTTTCTTTCTGAAAGTCATGGACATGTAAAACAAATGTTTATTTGACAGGTGTGCGTTGAATTATTGGGAAATATGTGATGTTATGCATAAAGGATCAGCTAAAATGGACATTCTTTACATTTCGTGTTAACTGGCTGAAACTAAAATATTAGAGCAGTTTAACATTAATGATGGCGTTTGTTTTTACGTAATTTTCTAGCTCTACAATAACCTGACGTTGAACGTCAGTGACGTCATTTTTTTCAATGTTAAATATGATTCTTTAATTCAAATAAGGACAAAACTCATTGTTGGCTGGTTTTACACCCCATTTTGTAACCCTGAAGCAAATGGAGGGCTTTCTGTAAGAGAGAAGTCTTTCTTCAAACTTAAATAGCTTGAGTCGTAAACAAGATATCGGGTAAGTTGGTAAGGGGTTCTGAAGAGTCCGCAGTGTTTTCTTTTAATTTTAGAACGACTTAACCTGACATAGAAACATACCTTTAAAATTCCACTTTGGTTGAAATCTGTTTATTATGTCTTTGAACTTAATCCCTTTTTTCATGTTTGTGTCGATATTTGTGATTAACAGAAGGGAGATTTTGCAGCTACCATCACCTGTGGCCAGAACTCGGATCCATTAAATATCCATATCCAGACGGTAGTCTCAGAATTCAGATACGACATCGATGGCAAATCTTTCGACAGTCTGGAAGAGATCGTAAACCACTTCGGCTCTCATCCGATCGATACCGAAAGAACAATCGACGGAAGACAGATATTTCTACATCACCCAGTTTATCGACCGGGGTGCAACCCTCAACCTTGATTAAGAAGACTGTGCCACAAGTCTAGGATTTCAAGAGTAAACAACTTTTTAGAGGTTGGAGAACAAAACCTGTTCATCTTAAGAAGTTGGTCCTCTTGTAAGATATGAAATGTAGAGAGATATTCACTTCATTTGAAACTGTCAAAGAAGGGGAAAGTGGACAGAAATCCCCACAGGAAGACTTCCTTACAGTGTTCCACACTGTAAGCTGTGTAGTTTAGCGTATGACGGGATAATGAGAGTTTCAGCGGCGTTTAATTGGACAGAGCGTTAAAAGAGGATAAGGCACGATCGAGGGTTACTGCAAGTGTCCAAAGTTGAATAACATTGTTCATTCATAAAATGCGAGAGTTCGTTGAAAAAGACGGAAACGCGGAAAGTAAAGTTGGGTTGGTAAATTACCGCATTTCATCGAAAACGAACCCGAAGAAAAGGTAAACACGATTCACAACATGTCAACAATGTTCATCCGCGATAAACAATCGTACCACCATTGTTTTGTGTAAGATAGCAAACGACAAAACACGTCGATCTACGTTTTTATTGCATTTATCCATTCAATGATTTTACTCTGAAATTGACTGTATGTCATCGGCGTTGGGATAATGTACCGTCACCTGACCGTAATAGGCCAATAGGAGTTGAGCATTCTTCCCAAGTATGAATGAATGTTGGATTTTGCATGATGCGGTGTAAATATTGTATTGCCTTTATGGTTGGAGAGAAATACCCCTTAACTAATGGCCATATATAGTGTGGCATCTTTATTGTAAGCAGGGAGGAAAGTACCATGGGGCCGAGTTTCTTTCCCTTTGAAAACAATTGTGATGTAGATATACTGGCTCAGTTTACGTTACTGTTAGCTAGTCGAGTGGTCAGGACAGAGAGAGTGATGTTGAGGGGTGGGGTGTCTGGTAGAGATAAAGCTTGACGTCATATGTGAATTTTCTCTTTATGGTGTCCCATATCCGTGGCGTTGCTATAGTGTCAAGGAAGAGACAAGGAAAAGGATCGTAGAAAAGACATGCTGATAAATGTGTAACCGTAAATGGAATGGCGTTGTTTTAAGTCTCGACTGGAAATACTTACTCGTTCAGGTACTTTTCCAATTACAATGTACAATTTATTTATTAAGATTAAAGTGGTAAGGAGGTTTATTAACTTAGGCTCAGACTTAAATCCAAAGAGTGCTATCTGAAATTTAAGCTGCAGTTGACAGGTCTAAGAGGTGCACAACGCCGGGAGAGCACTGAAAGTCGTGAAGAACCAAAGCACGATGTTTGATGAACTCGATTCAAGTACGTTTTACGTATCCCGGACTAGAATCAGAGACAAGCAGAGAACTGTGTAGCAACAGGTGGTTAGGCTTCACATGACGAAATGAACAAGCGGGGGGGGGGGGGGGGAATTCACAGTGACCACTTTATAATAGAACGTAACGTCAGCAAACATGTCTGACTAGTGTGGACTCTTCTCTGAGTCTGGAATACTAATCGTTTTACCACAATGGATAATTAGTGACCAGTATTTATACAAATTAATCGTACCAGAATATTCTGCTAACGTCCAGTTCCGTGACATAACGCCGAATATAGTGGCATTTCAGGGAGTCTGTCTTATGGAAGTTTTTCGCAGCACATGTCGCGAGAATTCGAAGATTCCAGCAGTATGTATCATAACATACGAGTTCCCACAGAGTGCGTGCATTCTGAAGAACATATCATGGCACGGCAAAGTGACAAATTCTGTAACATTTTACGCATTTTTTCTGATGATTGACAAAACTTTGTCTACTCATGATGATTTTTTTCCTCACGGTTATTGCATTTTCTTTGAGTGTCCAAGAAAATTGCCTTTGCTATGTCATTAACCGGTAGAGCTTCGGTTTAAAATGAGATTGTTGTCACTTCGTGGATTTCATGAGGACACAAAAATAAATAAATTAGAAAAAAAATAAATACAAAATAAAAGTTTGTATCCAAAATTGCATCTGCAGGTTTTATATCAAAGTTGTACATCTTGAGAAAAAATTGCTCTTGAAATCATCCTCCTCAAACAGATTTTTTACGAAATCACTATTTGGTGAAGTAGACATCTGAACCAATCAGATTATGGTAAATTACCTTCTGATCGTCTTGGTGATGCTCTAGTTGTACCAACCGTATCTTCCTACTCAATTACCGAAGTGTTTTAACTGCATTTTTAATAATAATAATAACAATTTTATTGATAATAACAAGATAACAATAAAACAAGAAAGATGCGTCATTAGTCAAGGAATTTATTACAATGCTCATCATTTATTCATGGATTGCATCTAAAATATGCGGGCTCAACATGTACTGTTGAAAAAGAGGAAAGAATAATAATAAAAAGAAAAACGAATACAAGTATCATCTCAATGGTCTTTGAGATTTATTTATTTACGCTTGCTTCACGTCATTATGACGTTGCATTTAACCATTTTCTTCGGTCTGCACACTTCAGTTCACTTTTCCGCTAGAAACCTTGAACAGCATGAGACAAAAATATTTCAACCTTATCACAGTGTATCAAAACTATCGCTCGGAAACCATAGCCTGTAAAGCTTCTGTACCTGAAAGAGTATAGTACGTTGTCCTAAGTTTTACTTTACCCAACCGATGATGTTGTTATTAAAATGGCATCAACTTACTTTGGGGTTATGAATGCAATCAAACGAAATTTAATATGAAGGTTTTCAAGATAACACCGCTCATGAAAGGAAGTGCTCTAAGTAACTAATGGACACCACCCTGATTTTTCGGGTGACACATGGCTCTTTTTTTTTTTCATAAAAAGCAAAAAAGCAAATTATACCACCATTTTGCACTTACCCCGTAAAGCAGCAAAGTCTCCCTCCTCTCCTACACCCCTCACCCAAGAAATCGGTCGATTAAAACGGGGACGATACACGATTTGACCCCCACCCCTACCTACACATACTTAGGACCAGCTACTTCCCTATTTTGTCGAGCGCTCCTCTTGCGTAACAACACGAACAATTGCGCTTTGGGGGTTTTACTAGAGACCTCACTGTATATATATATATATGTATATACATATATATGTATCTATATATATTTAGATTACGATACTGAGGATAACTGAGAGAATTACACAGCTAAGCACAACGACGTGGTAAGATATATACATATATATACATATATATGTAAGGACCAAGTGTGCCCCCATGTACGCATCAGTGGTTGTAAACTAGAAACAAACGGTGAAGGTAGCAACAAAACATAAAAAGTAACGAAACACAACAATAAAGACAACCATAATAAAAGCCTTCTATGATTTTCCAGGTCTGCAAGCCTGTGCACTTTGTAAGCTCACTTTGAAAGCATTCCAGATTTTCCCCCTTAAAAAACAACACGACGTCATCCATTCATTTTTAGAATGTTAGTTTGTAAATGCCCAAAAAGACAACTAATAATAGTAATCAAACCATGACACAGGTAAAAAAATGAGGTCGATATCAAAGGAGTATAGGTATAGTTGCGATGTACATAAAGGTAGTTATGATATTATACACCCAACGTAACTTTTTACTTTGCGCTTTCCCCTTTCAAATTGGGTATAAGCATATCTCCTTAAGAGATTTGTGGTAAAAGGAAAATGATCTGCCAAAGATCCTTGTAACAAATATATAATAAATATCTAATACATAAATAAATATGTAAATAAAAATGTTCAATGTATACACAGGAATACCAAAAATTATATACTTAATTTGCATTATCGCTAGGCCCAACACAAAGGGCTGAAGTTTTCGTATATGACTTTCTGATTATGACGCCATTTCAACAGGCTGTACTTTTGGTGAATACGAACGAGCAACTACGACTGTTGTAGTTTCTCTCTGACAATTTTTTTTAGCTTCTGGAAAAGGGGGGGGGGTGGGGGTGCCCGGACCCCTTGGACCCCTCCTATGTTTATATCCGTCCATTATATCACAACGAGCAACGGCAACATTAGACTAAATAAATTGATAGCCTGAGATTGGCTATAGTATAGTATGCTACTTAGGGGAGCCTGAAAGGTCTCTCCCACAGCTGGTAACTGAGGATTGAAACATGTACTTGAAATTTCACCAAAAGCATTTGCCCGTGTGATGACTTTCTTTGTGTCGCTGTTGATACAGAACTGTTTAAAGAGAAACTGAAATTGCGCTTTTGTGTTGCCAGGTTAGTTGTAAATCCCCTGAAGTGATAAAATAGGGAGTAGGAGCTACCGTTCAAGTCAATCAGGTACTACTGTGTCGAACAGGTTTCTATGTCGGTGCTTCTATTAGCCCGTATAGCCTAAGTTTGACCTATAGAAGGAAATATGATCGGGAAGGTAGCATGCTTGTCCATGTGGAATAGCCAATATCGTCCTCGCACGGTTTTATTACGTATTCATTTCATACAAATTGGGTACAATACAGCTTCGGGTACACAAGTTACACAGATGGGGCCTTTTTGTAGTTGCATTCAGGTGTAACCAGAAATTTCAAAGGGGCCTCTCGATTAATAGTACACCTCGTTGGTTTGAGGCAACCTGACACACCGATGATAAAAGTTCATTATGTAAACTTGCTTTTAATGATATAGTTATATAAGAGGTGATGGTTGTGTAACGGCACGGAATTGAAATAGAGATGAATGCAAATAAATATGTACTAAGTAGAAGATGATAGATTGAACGAGAGTGTCGCTTTAAGTTACAATCAGGTATATAATATCTCATTCTGATTTTAATATTAGACAAATTCAGATTGCAATATAAAAAAAAATTCTTGATGAGGCTAAAAAGGATTACTAGGAACAATTTGAACAATGAGTGGCAGCCTTGAATTATGCACAGTATATTCTGAAACAGACCCGGCATGCACATTGCTGTACCTTAAAAAATAGTAATGAAGAGGAGGAGGGGGGGGGGGGGGTAGTGGTATGGTGGTGGTAGTAATGATGAAGATGGCAGTTAAGTGATGATGATGATGATGATGATGATGATGATGATGATGATGATTATGATGAGAGTGGTGGTTATGACAATGATAGCGACGAAAATATTAAGAAGGTAATTATGATATGACAATGACGGTGGTAATATTGATAATGATGATAATGACCACCATGGGATGAAAATGATGACAATGAGGGGATAATATTAATGATATATATGTACGTATATGAAATTGGTATGTAAATGGGATGACAGATTAGTATTAGTGAACACAGAAAATCAGTAAACAACATCAGGGAAATACACATCACGACCAGTTACGTCATTTTTGGGACTAATCAGTCAACGTAGGATTCGAACCTCACACCCAAGGTACCAGGTACCAGATACACAAAACAACTATTTCATATCCATATGATTTCTTTGCACCTATGTAGGCAGGCTCGTGCATAACTTTTTGAAAAGCTGGCCTATGCTCTATAATTCCTTTAAATGGTGTTTTAAGTATCGAAGCTGGAAGAAGTAGCCGGGGGATGTGCTTCGACTCAGTAGCAATACTTGCATAATAATAACTTTGACATTTTCTTACAAATTTTTTTCAAATCGCAGCATTGGTCATTTGCCTTGACCTTTCATTTTGACTGCGATGCTATGACGTTTTACACGCCACGCTCTGTAGAGTTTCTTTTGTAAAGAAGGAGAAAAGAAAAAAAAATGTAATCAAGAGTAAACTCTGAAGACAATGCAGAAACTCGAACAATTTGCCAACTGCACAACAAGGTGGTTCCCCTTTGATTTCCCAAACCAGAAGACCTTTAAATACACATACAGTGTAGAGATTGTGCAAGTGACATCACTATTTAAGTTACCATATTGGCGTGGATACAAGCAAACAAGTTGGAAGCAAGTGCATCAGCGTATGAATAGTCAAGTTTTACTTTCCCGCCAGTTTTGTCTCCGTTGGGAACGGAAGACCACTTCCAGACCTCTCTAAAAAGACGAGTTAAAAAGAAAAATCCATAAACGTTAGAATAAAAAGTGTAGATGTATGATTTCTTTCACATTTATTCTTGTCAACTGCCCAGTGGGAACATCTATTAACGTAATAAAACCCTGATTTTTTTTTGTAAAGGATTAAGGCAAAAAGTCGGAGAAATATTTTTTTACCCCTCAGTAAGCATCCATGCATCATCGGCGAAAAAGTCTTCGGGGTTAAAAACAATCGTATGAGGCATGTAGAAAACTTAACATTTTTATGCATTTCAGTTATAAGCTACTTTGGTCATGCCTTTTAGGACAGAGTAACAGTGTATGCAGCATCGTTGACCTTCAGAAAGTCAGTACTAAGCATCCGAAGTTTGATCACAGCAGCAGTGCAGGTTTATGCATATGGTATTTCAGTGAAGGCCTGTGTTGTGTTAGGCCAACCTAAAGTATTAAAGTCAAGTTGACACATACATAACGTTAGCCCCTATTCTCTTTTATTTTATCCCTTTTCCATCGGGGTAAATAAAAACAAGTCGGTTATAGAGAAAGGGATTGGACAACTGACGTAGAAAGGTAGGTCCTTAGAAATGGAAAAAAAGACAAAAGTGCTTTTATTATGTACGTATTTAACATAAGTTAACAGAAGTTGTACGTACCTACAAGCAATTGCTTGCAATGTTTCATGTAACAAAAAAAAATCGGTTTTTATCAAAAGGAAAAGTTACATTTTCAGATCGTTATAAGTATATCTGGTTGAATTGTATGAATCTTTCGTACATTGCCACATGTCTTAGTGCTTTTATAGACAAGCACTCTTTCCCGAGCAAGGAGTGCTATCCTAGAATGGTATGCTAGACCTATCAAGCATGGAAGTTCAGGAAATGGGATTTATGCATGGTACGTGGATTTCATCGTCTGTATAGTCTCTGCAGCACGAAGTACGCTTAGGCTATACGCAAGTTGCATGTTGGGGGAGGCAACATAATAGTACCTACCGATAACATCGATATAGCCTAACGTGATAATTTATTCTCTCACAGCAACACTAAGCTCGATTGTATAACGTACTTTGTGATGTTATTGAATTAACATTCCACCTCCAACCTGACTGCCCGGCCCTATGCAAGGTGGAATATGTGGATTTGTTAACACGAGTATACAGGTAAAGATGATTTCAGGACGTCCTTGTGTGTAACTAATAGCAGACGAAACTGGTCGAATATACAGAAGACACGGAAAATGTCATTGAGATATTGTGCAGCTACAATATTGGACAAAATAGCTTGGGACACCCCCGCGCCCCGGTTCAATGTTGGCTGTAGGATTGCTGTTCAAAGGGTACATTCACTTCCATAGCGCAACATTCGAAAGGGGCGCGGGGTTTCATGTTATCCCCTCACCTAAAATTCAGTATTATATTTGCAGCGTACGACAAAGTGTCCCAACAATTTTGTCCAAGATTTTAGTTTTGACTTTTGGGTCTCACAGGCATCGCATGTAGATACACATGCAGCTATCAGGTCCTTGCGTGCTATAGCCGTGTCGTGAGTAAGGTGAGTGTCACGAAACACTGTACCTAAACTAGGGAAAAGCAGTTGGGTAAGTCCCAGGGACCCATTACATGACCCTCCATGATTAGATCCGGGTACTCCCACGGCCACTGACGTCAAACCTCTAGATTCATCAAACTCGATGTATGTTTTATCAGATTATACTGCGAAAATGGTTTTGGAGTTGTCTTCTTTTGAATTTTGACGAGCGAGGCAGTGAACCATGACGTAATTGAGGCAGTTTAATTTGTGTCTCGTCATCTCGGACTATTGTCAGTTTTAAAACTCGGTCGTTTACATAAATCACATCCGGGTATTTTCTCATCCTACCATCCACATGCTACAAAAGGATCTATATGGGGAAACGGGGAACACAGGAGGAAAAAGCGGTCCTAAAACTCCATTTTTTATGACCTTTCGTGAAACCATGGCAACATTCATAATCAAGAAATAATCAATAGTCAGAACAATTAATTGATCATAAGGAGAAAGCAAGTATCGTACAGTGCTTGGCCTTAGATAAATCTCTTTCAGTCGCGTATATCCGTTATGTAGTGGGACGTAAAAAGCGGATTCGCACGCATCCCATGAAAGCCCAATTTCATTCAGTTTTATGTGATTAGTTTCGTGTAATTGTTGCGAAACAATCTTTTCCCTTGTGGCCCTTGGTCCTACCTGAAAAGTTGAATGTCTGTTAAAAATAGTTTGAAGTCGAGCCACAATCTTGCTTATGGCGCATGGGCCTATTGGAGTGAGTTCAACTTTCAACTTATACACATCACAATGTTTCTTTTAGCATCTGCTAAGTGGGTGGGTTGAGTGGGTTGAACTTGTGCATACGTTGTCAGTTTTTGAAGCCGAAGCAATGGAGCAACCTAAATCACGGTGCAAAAACACATATATGGCCTAAACTGACAAGGCCATCGTGGAGACATACAAAAAAATTATGGCACAAGGGGAAGGGGGTGGCTGCAGGAACAAAAGAAAATTGTACAAGAATCAGGCTGATGAATTTATGATGAAAGTAAATAGTTTCTTAGTATATTATCTTAAACTTGGTCTCGAAATGATGCATTTGACCATGTTGCCCGCCCGGTTAAGATATTCGCAACCATCTGTACAAAAATTACATCCTACCATGCAATAATAGACACACACATAGGTCTACACCGTTTGTGGCATCTTCAGTTTCCCATATCACAATTTCCAGTCAAGCTGTTAGCTCGGTGTCGGCAGTTTATCTTGTTTTTTTTTTCGGCTGGATGGAGAGATTCTGTCATTACTCAATGAGGACCGTTCAAAGTCTTTTTTTAAGGGTATAATTATTCGTACGTTACTTCAATTTTTCACCATGTTATTGCACAATTTAACATACCTCGACTCTCGTTAGTGTATACGAAATGGATTGAGACCTGAAGAAAAATTGATATTTCATAAAATTTAGGAATATTTCTTTTTTACTGGCAAAACCCATTTTCCAACAGCATGTTCAGTTTGGAAGAGATATTTATTTCAAGATGATACATTCCATAACGCAGAATTTGTGATGTCACCCAGGCACAACTACATGGATGTCTTGGTATTCCTTTATAACCTTGACTGTTTTAAAGATTCAGTGCAATAGTTTAAGAGATGTAACCTTAAAAGGATGGTCCAGACACAAAGTTAGCTTGGATATGTTTAAGTGTGAGTTAATATAAAAATAATAGCGAAACTTCCATTCAGTTCCCATGCATGGTTCTTAAGATATTATCAGTTGAAGTTACCCACTTTGCTACCTAGCGTGAACTTGAAGCAAGCAGGAGTGACATCATCTCCCCACATTGCTGAAGAGTGTTTTGTTTTCTTTATTAATGAATTTATTATTTTTACCTTGAAATAAATAGGTGGTCAGCTTAAGTACTGTTTATGTGAAGATCTCTAAGCGGCTCTCATATGCATAACCCTCATACATTCACATTATAATAGCACTAGATATTGAAGTATTAAATTTGGTGTAAAGTTTAAAAAAAAGCATTCAATGCTTTATCAATGTGGGGAGAATGACATCACTGCTGCTTGCCTCAAGTTAACTTTCATTGACAAATGTGGCAACTTTTAACCAGCTCATACCACAGGTGCCACACTATGGGAACTTGAATGGATATTTCACTATGATGGTCAGATTTTCGTACTCTGCAACATATCAAAGCCATATCTGTGGTTGGACTATCCTTTTAATTTCCTCAGTATTTTAGGGTAACTCTCGTACAGTATCTTAAATCTACATTTCACTAGACTGTCAAATTTGAAGGTTGAATCAGAGCTTCAATTTCAAAGCAAAACAAAGAGGAACATGTCCCATTTGCTACCACAGGGAAGTTTTTGCATTAAATGAACAAGCAGATTCAACCAGAGGGCGAAAATAGCTTTAACAGGAGTAGGATAAAAGAGATACCTAGGCAAAGGTTCCTACATAGGAAGCCTAGAGATAGCTAATGATTTTCAAAACTACATCCGGGGAATGGGACAAAGCAGAAGATATTGTAAGAGCGGGTGGAGGGGGGGGGGGGGGAGTGCCTGCAGGACATAAGAGAAATGAGGGGGGGAATTGGAAGATTTTGATGATTTTTCCAAATAAAAAAGGACGACTGTTTATTCCCTTTAATGAGAAGAACAAAAGCAAATCTATGGAAATGGTAGTATATATCAGATAGATTAAAATGACAATGGATTGAAATTATTTCATTTATTCTTACAGCAATTGGCGTCATTGGGGAGTGAACACACCTTTAGTCCACTTTTTTTATTATGGAGGAGGTTGAGTCACAGGAATCGTTTGCCAAGGGGTCAAGGACTTGACATGGGTCGCAAGGCTCGTAGCTAGATGTTTTCTATCTGTACCTCGGACATGAATGATGGGGAAATGATGGCTAAAATGATAGGGAAATACAGAGTATGCCTCTGTTATATTGACGCACCCCAAAGTTTCGACTATAGGGTTGAACTGAAGAATTATGAAAAGATTATCTAAAATGAGAGCCAGCATGAGCTGGGAAAGTTGGTCCCAGAAGAATTCCACTTAAATATATCAACCTCGATCGCTGGAAATTACCCTCACCAGGCTCAGTAGGTAAACTCCAGGAAATGATACTGTCCTGTGTTTTCTTGGATGAAAAGACTCTCCTTACATCATTGGGAGTTTTCTGTAGTAAAAGTCTCATAAAAGTTGTACCTTTCATGATGAACAATGTACTGGCTAAACTTTTGGGGACCCGATAAGGGCAACACCATTATCATTTAATGGATGTGTAGAGGGGTCTATATTTTCCAAAATGTTCTTACCAAAGTTTTTTGTATGTGATTTTAAGGGCATTATTTGAGCTCGTCTGGGGGGTGAGACACCTTTGAGTGCACTTTTTTTTCTTTAGGTGGGAGTCCAAAAAAAAAGTGGCACACGCGAAATATGCCGCTTACGTTTCCAAAAAGAGGGCGATATTCCTGTTTTCCTAGAAAAGCCAAACATGGGTTACTGCTAATGCACTGCAATGAGCTTGACGACTATGTTCCCTTGTCACTGTCAGTGTCTTGCAGTCGGTGCCTTTCATAAGATTTCGAATTTGACAATATTTGCTATTCCTAAAAAGAAATTCCATTACAAGTAGGACTTATTTCTCACGTCGATTTCATGTCAGTTTATTTTGTTGAAAATTGTATCATTTCATCTGCGTGTATACTCTCAAGTTCGGTCGTCGATTTTCTCTCGCTATCATTTCGTATTCGATCCAGCCAATATACAGATACATACGTGTTTTCCTCTTTACTTTTCCTCCATTTCACAAATGACGATGAAACTGCAGTAAGTGATTTTTAATTTATTTCTAATAACAGTGTTTAAGTTTTCGAATTAACTCACTCGCAATATATTACTTCTCTTTACAAATTCTAAGTCATAAAATCTAACTTACTTTTTGATATTAAGGTATTTATTTTGGTCATTTGAAGTACGTTTGTAGAGGCTTGGCCTAATTAATACAATAATAGGCTATCAAAATACTGAAGGGCGGCAAATATCTTCTCAACAAATATAACATACCATATTGTTTTAAGTTATGAAGAAATCTAAAGCAGTAAAAGCAAAGCACAGAGAAAGACCAAAATTAAGAAGACAATTGACTGCAGTTTTTTTTTTTTATTCAAAGACACGTCTTAAAGAGAATGGAAATCAGTATTTTTGACAATGGAGTGTTATTGTCATACGCGAGACTACGATGTGGTGAACACAATCAACAAATTTCATATGGATATGTTGCTCAAGATATCTCAATCTGAAGGTTAAAAAAACCATACGTGACGCTGCTGTTATTGTGATGTCGAAATACCATTACTTGTAATTTGAAAGCTTTTGTTTTTCTTTTTAATTTATTGCTCAAGTAGTTTTCATCGCGATATAGACGCAATTCACATTAACAGTTGGTCATGAATTGATACACCACGGTAACTCAACACAATATGTGTACAAGTGTCATGTTCATCTATAGAAATCTTCGGTAGGAAAAAACAACAACAACAAAGAAATGCATTGTATTCACGTGCTTTCAAAGGGGTATACATTGTATCATAATTCAACTTTCCCAAGTCTGTTTACATTTCACTGGGTACAAAAGTGGCAGCTTCCTTCGCTGAATTTCAAAAAGTGTATAACTTGGGACGGGAAAAATATTTTTGAATGAAACTTTGGAAAGATCTTAGTGAGACGACAATTCTGCTTCATATTTCAGAGGGGTATTCCCGAGTTTTCATTCTCCTTCAAATGTACCTTAGAGATTATTAAATACGATTGTTCAAAGATCAGATACGTATACCTTGATCGATTGCACGATTTGTCTTCAGTGTACAACATAACCTGCACGACTGGTGGTAGACGCTCGTGTATTAATACATTTGATATTAATCTTTCAGGGGTAACGTGGAAACACGTAGTTGTGTCTGCAGTGTGACATGCGTATGATTATTTGATAAGGAGGTGAAGAGAGGATTTATTCATCTTTGGCCGTTCAGTTATTACTTCATCGCCGAACACTGACGTTGTATGCACCGGAGACTTGTTTGAGCCTGCAGACGCAGCACTTCGTTCCAATGACGCACCCACTGAACAGTTAAGCTACGATGGAACCACTCAAGTTGATTCTTTCGTCACATCATAGTTAAAGTTACGTTCTTTTAATTTTTCTTTTCTTATAAAAAGTATTTTTTCACAACGTAATAAAGTTTAACGAACGGTTCTTAGTAGTTTTGAGGATAAAGGCCTAACTTTATAAGAATAAAGAAGAAGTTATTTCCTAAGTCTGGGATACCTGCCACTGAAATAAGTCTATTTAAACTGAAGTTCGTTTAGTCTCTTAGATCGCATGATGCCACGGTTCGGCCAATCATGGAGCTAATACCTCGATGGCTAATCGATTTCAGATTTAAATGTAAGACCATAATTTATCAACAAATTAAGAGAACAAAAGTATCAACAGTATTTTCGGATTCAGTCACTCACAATCTCACAATTGGCTGAATACTTCTACAGGATCGAGTACACGAGTGCATAAAGGTGATGGCTCTTGAAGAAACTGGAAACGAAACTGTGTTAGACTCCGTTATTAGACGATGATGCTTTAATTTTGTTCCTAATTGTCCTAACTAATGAAAAATCGGTTTAACTGTTACTGAAGCAGAAATTATATATATAAATAAATAAATAAATATATATATATATAGAGATATATTAAAAATAGAATCCGAGTGTACTCCCATATACAAAAAAAAAAAAGAAAAAAAAGAGGGACATCGAGAGAATCGTTGTTGACAAGGAGAGTACGGTAATATATTGTAGAAACGAAATTTTCGACTCCCCTGCAGTCTTCTTCAGCGTATACTGACTAACAATATTTACAGCAGTGTAGGACTAGAAATATGGTCCAAAATTTTTGTTGTTTTCTGTTAGTTTCTTTTGGACCATATTTCCAGTCCTACATTGCTGTAAATATTGTTAGTCAGTATACGCTGAAGAAGACTCCAGAGGAGTCGAAAATTTCGTTTCTACAATATATTACCGTACTCTCCTTGTCAACAACGACACTCTCGATGTCTCTCTTTTTTTGGGGGGTTATATATATATATATATATATATATATATATATATATATATATATATATATATATATATATATATATATATATATATATATATATATATATATATATATTTTTTTTTATTGCTCAACTGCTGTATCTTCTCAGTGCGATCAGGTGTACGTTGTTTCCCAACATAACAAAAGATGTCAAGCGCAGACGACAAATGAAGCACCATATAGGTCTTCTGTCGGGGGTTGGTTCAGGACTTCGAGGCACCCACTAGAGTCATCATTCAGTGTGAGACTGTCTTCCAAAGTGAGCAAGGATTTACATAAGTACCGGTAGTGCTGTCCAATATGGTGTGCGAGCTTCCATACCAAAACTGTGACGTGAAGAGCAACAGCGAGATGCCTGCGATAGGAACACTTAGAACTGGTCAATCTGGGAAATTTTTGGGGTACATGTGTACCTCCACCCCTCTTCACCCCAAGCTTGGATCAGCCACTGATATTTCAGCATAGGCCTACTTGTAAAAGGAACACCAATCACAATTGGCTACATACCTCAGCACACTCACAGCCTATTCCAACGTGGATTAATCATTTTTATATGAAACAAACAAATATTGGGAAAAAGGGCACATGTGCAGAGCAACGTGATCTATAGCCAATTCTATGCTTACGACGAAAGTTGAAAGAGTTAAAAGGCGCTCTTTCTGACATCGATAAGTTAACACACAAAACACGATAACACCTCCCTTTCACGATCCACGGTCATAGATAAACAACTGATTTGAGAAAACCCGTCCATGCGGATCGGCGAGGCTCTGACTCAGGTAGTGTGTAGGCTATAGGAAGTTTGACACGCAGTAATAACGTAGTTGCCTGCCTGTGAGTTGAGAATCTCGTGCGATAGGCTACTGTGCTAATAACTTGTTAACAGTACACTTGTTCAGGTCGTAGATGGCATGTAACTACATCGCTCAATAACATTCTCAAGGATGTCGTCTCCATATTGAACAGTGGAATATAAAAGGTGGATGATTTACCGGAAGGCTTGAAATCGGATCGTGACTATAGGGATACTTATCAGTAAAGAACATTTTGCATCACATGTAAGTATTTCAAGTAGACCTATCGAAAATTTGGTTTAAACTTGTAGGATTTATGTGATCGTGTTAAGGAAGTTGTGTCACAGGCTTTCACCGATGGACGGTCTAGCGGAAATGACTTTCTGTGTTAAAAGATTTTGTGAATAAAGTTGTGAGCGGAACAGGATTAGACTTAACGCGTAGTGTAACCAAACGAGTAAAAGCCCGCGGGGTGAGTCTATCGTCACATGTCATTTATTGACGAAAATGAGTCCTTTCCCGACATTTTTCTTTCCGACGTTTATAAGTTACCAGTTTGTCTTTTTCATCAAGGTCATGGAGACTCCTCCGAATATTGGGAGCTAAAAGTTCAAGTTGTACCACAATATTATACAGCCAATCTCACACACAGTATAGTTTTTACTGATACTATGGCTAGTGCATTTATAGTAGGCCTACTTCCTCTTACTGTGTGATACAGCTATCTGATATGAATGTCCATTGAATGGGTAATGTTTCTTTAACAATAACCTATCAAACATATATAAATGATGACGCTAGTCTAAAATCAGGTAAAGGAAAGTACTACAAAATAAAACGACCATGAATGAGCACTTTATGTGTACGTAGTACCGAGGTACATAATGCCGTCATTATCTTTTGACAAGAAACCATCAGCATCAGGAATGCAAACTGCAAGTGACGTTAATCGTCGAAACATATCAAGTGCCGCTACCGAACCCCCCCCCCACCCCGACTCCCATTTTTCTTTATAAAACAAAACAAAAATTGACTCTGTTACATTATCACCTGCTCAATTAAGGAATCTTAACGATTGCCATTTGGTTATTTGCTTTGTTTGTGTCATTATGCGATACCGCCAATTAGTAGTTCCGGAACAATTAGTTGTGTAATTACACTTTTTTCGGGTTTTTTTTTTGTCATGTTTTGTTCTGTCCGTGTGTGTTCGACTTCTTTAAAGCGATTCACTAATTTTTAATACCGGGTCTGCCAAAATTGAAACTGTATCAATACACACACTTACCCTATACGAATAACATCCCCTCATCGAAATCGGCCTGTTACTTTTCAACTTATTTTTCGTTTAAAGGAACTTTCTAGTGGAAAATGACTGTGCAATGAACCCAGTCCAATTTTTAGCTACAGGGTATTTTCAAATTTTCAAGGGCCCACATGCACGTAAATTGCTCTCAAATTAAGAAAAAATAGACAAATTTTGCCGTAGTTTACAGGCCGTATACAAAACTTTGCAACGGCTCAGAAAAATGCTTCTCGCAGGCTGGATATCTGTCTTGAGGGTAGCATTATTGTTCTTTCAAACAGCAGTGCATTCAATTACGAAAAAATAACATTGATCTTTTTTTTTTTTTTCATTTTTGAATCGGTGATTTAAATTAGTGATTTAAATCAATCGGCATTAAAGGTAATCCAAATCAATCGAATTTTTAAAATCTAAATCATGGTCTTAGTCGGCTTGATTTAAATCAAACAACCCTGCCTGTGAAAAATGTCATTTGTGATCCTCCTTATGTTATCACTGGAATATCCCCTTTGACTATATTACACGGGTTGAAACCTAAGCTTTTAGGTCATTTTGGGATTGACCTATAAAGAGTGATATCTGATTCACTACCGACCGTACTCTGGCATGTTATGATTTGTTATCAAAATCATTGATCCCTGACATCGATCAACCACACTCTCGGGTCATCAGTCATGGCCTTGTACTTCATCAATTTTCGATAACGAAGACTTTAATAAGTTTCTCGCGTTTACGTTAGTAACGCTTCTATATTCTGCAAGTACATAAGGTAGGACATGTTGGGAGAAGGGAGGAGGTTAAAATGGGTATTTGTTGAAATAATCACCGTAAATATGATATGTCTTTAGGCCACTATCACTTCGTAAAATGACCTTATATTTAATTTATCTTCCAGGGGGTACCGACGATGCCAGATTACAGGTAGCTCAACTGTCGCATGTAAAGATTGTATGATGACGAAACATGATTGCCCTTTTCTTTGTAGCTATGCTGTACGTTAACAATTGAAGTCGGTCAAAATATCTGGAGTATATCTAGAAACCAAATTTAGCAGATATAGGTGCAGCTGTGTACTGTATATTAAAGCTGTTTTTTCTGTCTTTTCTTCAACACAACGCCCCTTTAATGGAATGGGATCAATTACAGTATGTAGGGCCCAGAAACAGGCGCATTAGTGTACCAGGAGGGGGGGGGGGGGACCGGGCGCAAAATATAGAAGATCCACTCAGGCAAATGAGACAGCCATGAAAATAATTTATGTCGTTTTCAAGAGGCCATGACTTCTCTTCGCACTAATATCAAGTATCACATCACAAGTATCAAGTATCACATCACAAGTATCACATTAATATGAAAGGCTAATAAGCGGCATCCGTAGTTGTGACAAACTGTACTCTGACAACTTTCGGCTAACATTTCAATCGTGAAATGAAAAGTATTTTTGTTTTTTGGTTCATTCTGTATGAATTCCATATGGAGCCCTGCATGACCTTTAACCCGCACCCCCAAAAATCAGAGGCTTGTTGAACTCGACGCGGTCAACCAAACTTCCTCTTTCAAACCTACCCACTACAAACATGGCAGACAAGTCATCGTTTAACAGACGTGAGAAGAAAACAATGGGATTGACAAACAGACAGAATCCAAAAGACCTTTTCTTCGAACCCGAATGACTTTGGAATTTTCTAAAACCAAGCAAAAGTTCACAGACGTTTAAGTCGGAGGACGCAAACATTTTCGTATTTTTGAAGCAATGTTGACTCACCCCGAACGGGTGCAGAATATTCGTTATAGGACTCTTTTCATGTCGAAAACCCCCACTTCAGGATTCCCAACTTCATGTTCTTCAACAAAATAACTTGCATGAGCTTACAGTATTGGTAAGGACACGACGGTGCCTCTTAACCGCCAATCTGACCAGCTTACACTACTACATTCTTGGACAAAATAACTACCATCGGACACCCCACTCCCCCGTTCAATGCTGGCTATAAGATTACTGTTCAAAGTGTACATTCACTCCTACAGCGCAACATTGGAATATGGCGCAGGCTTTCATGTTATCCTCTCACCTAAAATTAGGCATTATATTTGCAACGTACGACAAAGTGTCCCAACAATTTTGTCCAAGATTGTAGCTGCCTTGTGACTGACCCTGCTACTGCAAAGGGGAAATTAACCACTGATTAGAATTGGTATTTGCAAAAGGAATATCACAACTCAATAGCATGTTCCTTTTGGATGTAATTGACATTTTAATATCTATTTCAAAACGGTATGCTCGTACATCATATAATGTGCACCTGCAGGCAGGTACACTTTGAATATCCTTTGTCCTTCCTTGTAATCTTGACTGAAACATTACGATAGTTAAAGAGATATGATGAGGTACCCGGTAAAGCTACAATATTCCCAATGAAAACTTTTATTGGTGTCAAATTCCGCAAGTCTCATATACACTTTCAAAGGCTTCCTGCGATAATTTGACGCAGTCTGGAAGCAACAGGATTGTTTTTTTTTTTTTGTTTTTGTGCAGCAATACATTGAGTAAGGAACAAAATATTGGACTACCTGTAGTGAAAGAAAAAGTATCCTCTTTCGTTTAAGAGCCTCTTCACGTGTTAGTGGAATAAAAAGGCCGAACAGAGCTTTAGCAGAAGGAAACCCTGTGGTAGATGTACTGATTTTCTGAGCGAATAGCCACATCGTTGTGCGTTCCTGGCACATTGAGTTGATATCGGTAAGTTTGGGAGGATTATGAATTGTGCGAAAACTTGGCAATCCTTATAATTAACAAAATTAGTCACGTTTCACATCCACTGAGTTATGAAAACTGACAAAAGTTTTGATTTTTTTTTTTAAACCTTACTTGTAATAGCTGTGTACGTTATAATTAGTACTGATGTGAAAAGTGTCTCATGCTGGTCACGAATTAAGTTCAAGAACCAAACTGAAATAAATCCATTCACCCATCAAGTGTTCCTTTGTATCTAACACATGGGGGATCCCCCTTGGTTTGACCCTTTGTCATGCGTATTTGTGACGGAAACTGGACAGATTTCGGGAAGTTCAGTGAATTTCATGAAACAACTCACCCTGCCTCTTTACAATAAATCGTGAGCAATGTGGATCCATCCTCACAATGATGCCAGGGTTAAGAGAAAATACGAGAGTAGAAACGAATTTGAGTGATTCAGCAATAATTTGGTAATTTGATTGTCAAATCAGTAAAAAGCCAAGAGTTGTAATGTTTTCTACTTTGATTGGTCAGTGATTGTCGTGCTGCCTCGAGATTTTGTAAACAAAGAAACAAAGAATGTTCGACCGGTCACGTGTACGTTGTAGAAGGAAATACAAAAGCCATTGTGACATTTAGAAACAGGCAACTATTGAAACGGTTTCCTTCAAGTTCTTGTAACATATAGGCTACGTGCATACATCAGCAATTATATAGCCTGTATACATATGCAGTAGTGGCCTCAGCATGCATGTCACTGTATATATTACCATTGTAAAGTGTATAGCGGTAGAAAACCAAGACTTAAACAATGGAGAGCCACAATGGCAGACACACAGAGAGGTGAATGGGTAATTGTGGTTTCGTATTGTTCAATCAGCTGGTACGGTAGCCCCCCCCCCCCCCCCCCCCCACAGAAAGTTACATGCTTGGAATTCCTCCTTGGCTACTCGCTGCCTGCACACTTACAATAAGGCCACCTTTAGACCTATAAGCCAACTGTTTCAAACAAGTGTGCAACTAGTCCTGACAAAATGTCTCGAGAACGATTTTTATGCATGATAGAACATGATGTGATATCCAGATATACCATAATGGTTAAGATATGTTCCTCTCGAGAAGGCGTAAACATCTATGATATCATGTTAGGATTGGCTGAAGTGTGTGACGTGATAACATAGTATTCGGCACTTATCACCAGCAGACGATGCACACTTTGCCTGCCCATCCGTGATCAATTTGACTCTGGACAGTCGAGAAGTTGGGTCACAGATCCCAAACATATTGCTTTCTATCTGCAACCCACCCACCACCCACTCATCTCCCCACCCATCCAACCCCACGTACATCACAAACTCCCTTTTTATACGTCCTGCATTTCCATTACTCTACTCTCAAAGCCGATACAGTATATAGGTTTTAACTGACTAGTATATTAGTGCACAATGGATAGCACGCCAGCTAAGTAATAGCCTGCCTAGCTTGTCTGTGGCTGTCGCCCCTAGTATTCCTAGCAATAAGTTGAGCCCCCCCCCCCCACCAAAAAAGGTGTCCTCTACGCGGGGTGTCAATAAGTAGTATGAATGGTTCTGGGCGGGTCCTTTTTAAAATCCAGCCTTGGGATTATTTAGGAGCTGATTTCATGGACCGTCGTAAGAGCAAGGAATTTTGTGAACTTTTTCACTGGGTATAGCATCAATGCATCCCTGTTATGTTTGTTCCGTGCGTGGTTTACATGTTGGAAGAGTGAACGGGTACGTGTGCATTTTGCAGGCCAATGGAGCTTGCTTTTGTAGTGTTCATCGTGAACAGCTCTCACCCTTTCTGAAAATAGAAGTACTCCACATTCGTTTCAAATTTGTTTCCTGACAAAAAGAATCAATGGTTTGTACTTCTTTCTATTAGAAAGTGCAAGTATTATTTTTTACAGAAGTTTTCTCTGACATGAAATGAATTTTTTCCCTTTTGCTGGATGATCATAGCTCTATTCAATAGAAGAAAAAACTTAACATTTTGTCTTCCTACAATTATAAAGAATAAAACAATAGATCAAACTTTGTTGAAAAAGAGTCTGTGTGTTCGCATGAATGTTTTTTTTTTTTCCTGACAAAAGGGAGTAGTTCACATCGGGGGACCATCTTAATGAATTTCACGAACAAAATATTTTCCAATGTTTAAGTAGAAATTGTTCTGTTATCCATGGCAAGTGTCATTGTGCCATGTGGGAGCATTTCTGTTGGCTAAAAGCGAACACATTTTGGTCCAAAACTCAAAACATTGAAAATGTTGGTTAGACCCTACTTCTTCTCAAAAAGGGACAGAGTTGGGGAAAGGGTGTAAACTATAAGTGTTCAACAAACCCAGCTTCCTGCTTCTCTCCCGGTCTCCCTACCCAGTGTATTGTACTTCGATATCCTCTTCATTACACTGCAATTGTTTCGTTTTTCATGATCGATGAATTTTCGAAGTCGAAACTGAAAGTATGTCAAGTGATGATAAGCCTTCAGTCAAATGTTGAATTATCTGTTGGTTTAACGCATGTCACGACTGACTAACGACGTAACTGTCAATTAAGAGCCTTTCCTTGTTTTCTGTATAAACAAACTGTGGGATGAGCCCGGTCTCACAGTCACATCAAGTGCAAAACTGCGGTGAAAAAAAAAGTCTTTAATGAAAATTGAAACGTGGATATTCCACAGCTTAATTAGTATCGAAGAAGAAGGAAAACAAACTGCTGAGAGCTATAAACAAAATACAAGGGAAAAATGAAAAAAAAAAGCAACGGGGATAGTGATGCTTTAACTTTTCCAGGGAACAAAAGAGTGGGGTTACAGCCAAGTATCACCCATTAAAGCGGTTAATAACTTCCTGGCTGTGCTGGCTCAGCGACATCGAGAAAACCAAAACGGAAAAGTCGGAGAAAACGCGTAAGTCATCGAAGTTTTTACATATTATGTGCGTGCCTTTGTGTGCAAACGTTTCTGTGACTGAGACGAATGCGAGTGGTCGAATCATACTTATGTATTAATTGTCTGCACCGTTCAAACGTATGGCATATAGCAGTTGTGCGACGATATAGGCTATATAGTGCATCGTAGGGTTCGCGCAGAGTAGGTCTCATGAGACGTGTTTTACCGAGACAGCAATTATAAAAGGTGCGTAACACATTTATGTCACTTTCGATGCAGTGTAATGAGATTAGAGAACCCTCAGAAAGGACAACTATTTAAATAAATGAAGGACTTTAGCCAGGCCTTGCACTTTTTGGCAGGTCACGGTGACAAGATATATTAAGTTCCGTATTATCTGACAGTTTCTTCGTAGGCTTCCGTAACGTAGCAAATTTTCGCTTTCAATTTGTAAAGGGTGCAAGGATGAAAATATGTTGAATTGAGTGAAATGTAAATGTACATATAACATGAATCGAAGATTGTCGCATGTAATGATTATAGCGCCTTATAGTCTTAATGACTTAAACTGCATGCGGAAGCTCGGAGTCTCAGAATTCAGATTGACAAGGGACGTTCAAACCGTTTGTCGTTTTTCACTTTCATGTCACAGTTTAGGTCTTACGATTGCCCCAAATGAACAAAACTAATCAAACGAAGTTCTCACAAGATAAACGTGGCCGTCAATTAGTTCATCTAGGCCGACAGATACATTTGCGTTTTGTAACTTTCCGTCGACCAGACTGAGTTTCCCCACCCGGTAAAGATAAATCTTTTCAACCTTTTCTGCCAATATTGAAAGTAAGCCAGAACTACGCAAGCCACGTTAAAGGTATTTCTATGGCATAGGTTAACACTAGCACACATGTCAAAGGCTTAAACGCTCGGACTCATCGCCCCAGACTGTCTCCCAACCAGTCATACTTCTAGTCCCTCCCACAGTCTGCTGTAGGCTACCGTCAATTGAAACTATGGGCCCATGTGCATGCTCTACAGGAGCTACTCTGTATCTTTCGAACCTGCTGTCAATCAGGAAGGAGAACCAACTGAGAATGTTGCTCACCCCTAGCCAAAAATGTAGTGTGGAATGATTAGTGAGTTGCTTCTTACACTCGGTGTTCTCCAACTCTGTTTCGCAAAACTGGTATACCGATCTTTCCGTGTCACCATCTCCAATTTTTGAAAAATTCGAAAGACATTAATTTATTTCCAACAATGGGTGACCTATAACTACACAATATACGCTGTATCATCGAAAATTGGAAATCTGAAATGATGGCTCCTCTAAATGTCTCAATACATAATTTAGTTATAGTAGTCACATTTATCTTAAGGGGGAAATGTTCAATGTTTTGGCATCTCTTTCCTCTGTTTTTAGTGATTCGTCACGGTTGTCACATGTTGTATATACTTGTAAATATTGTAGCCTGCATACACTTGTCAGAAATAAACATAGTACAAGCAAACAATCAATTTTCTTTTTAAGCCACACAGAGGGGCAGTGACTATAACAAAACAGCCAAAGGAAGCATGCATGGTTGACAATCTGTAAAAAAAAAAAAGAATTTCGAACGGGAGTAGGACGGGGTGAGAGTGGGGTGGTGGTTTTGGTGCTTTGTATTTTAGTGTGCTTTTGACGGAATTATACTTTAAAGTATATCACCAGTGATTTTAGTCACGTGCAGTGAGTAAGCCTAAATGATACTGCTGAGAGATACTTACCCGAGTCCAGGACAAGGATCGAGTCCAAACATCAGATCAAATAATATTCGACACCATTGAGTCAAAACCATGGTTTCCTCAGTTAAATGTTGACTGCATGTGTTCATGTTTGTTTTCGATAACATGCTTAATTAAATGTTCACCCTGAGGAAACACACATTCATCCTTCCTACGACTTAAATATTCAGATACAGGTAAAATAAGAAAAAAACTCACCCCCCCCTCAAGAAAGGAAAAGAAAAAGAAAAAAAGAAGGTTATTCAGATTAGTATGTTACAAGTATAATGAGTACAACAGAGGTCAAGTAACGAACATGTTTGAAACTTCATTTGAAGTGGAAAATATTCAGCGGTACTATTTGCCAGCTGGGATACTGCAAAATGGAACCTGATTAGTTGTCAGGTGTTTCCCTTTTGGGAGAAATCGCACATTGCCAGCATGGTGTTTGCAACACCTCGCCAACGCAATACCCAAATTCCATAGCGTGTCCTCCGGCGAAGAAAAACGGAGGGTGTTGGCTCCTAGTTCTGAGCCGTGTTCAAAATTTGGTCGCAGCGTGCTGCCTTGTCCTGCAGCCTGCGACCATGTATTAACATCTGGATGTAGTGTATATTGTAGAATCATCACAAACATCGCGGCTTCACGCCAACGGGGTGGGAGACGACACGGGGTGGGGAGAGGGCGAGCGGGAGGGGGGGGGTGGATCCTTGGCTGCATTTTCGGTATCTTAAAGGATACCCATTATCTGCAGTTAATGATTTTTTTGGTGCAAGCCTGTCACCATGAGATCCAAGTGCTTTCTTTTAGGAGGTTACAAGCTGATGGTACAATGAAATGGGGGATGAGCTTTAAAAAGGAAGGGGTGTACATAAGTTACGTGAGGTTGAATTTCTTATTCTAAAAAAACTTCATTCTTAGGTATACTTCTTTACATGATTTTGTTTTTCCCACCTTTGGGTGGGGCTATGGTTCCCTTTAAGCACCCTCCTGTGGTCTCCAGTGATGTCTGTTATGGTTCAATCTTTTGTTGTTTTGAGACAACGCTAAGTGAGAACTCACAAGATATTTATCAGTTTCAGAGCATGAATTTCATATTATCTAAAGGCCATTTTACTGTATCTCTCAATTTTGTTTTTAATGTTTCAGATGGATGACTAGAAGTTTCTCCAACTTCTTCTTCGTCGAGCTGTGACATATCGACTATCGACTGGATAAGAACATTTTAGTTTCATTTCTGGCTGATTTTCTCATTTACCCTCCAGTCTCGGAACCGTTTTTTCTCTTTCCGAACCAGTAACGTCAAGTGCGTAGCAGCGTTTTAAAATAAGAAGGCCCACAATTTGGAGAGGAGAATGGAAGGAGCCTACACAGCTACGGAAGTGTTTCACGCTGAATCGGACACGGAATTGGCTCTTCAAAGTAGGGGACAAAGTCTTTGTCACTACATTAGATGAGAGCCAAAGATGGGCATACGGCAATATTGGAGACATTGCCGGCTGGTTTCCTTTTAATCACGTGACAAAAGATGAGGAGAACTATCCCGTGACTGCCCAGCAACCTTCCCCCACCTGTGACTGCCCGACAGCCGCCTGTGGCTGCCAGACAACCTTCACCTTCCGTAGCCCCTAAACCAACAAGCGACAACAGGAAGTCATCTTTTTCACAGAACCTGAGCAATCTGGAACAGTTATTCGGTGGTGTCCAAGTAACAAACAACGTCAAGGAGTCCCCGAGGAGACGTACATCCGACATAGTGCCCCCGCCGCTGGATCATTTCTCTGAGAATTACAATAGACCCCAATACAATAACAATGGCCCATCGAACAGCAACTACCCGTATACAGAACCTGCGTCGACTGCCCCACCCTCGGAAACTAAAGGAAATTATTATACCAGCCAACAGTCATCAGCTACAGTCAGGCCGCCATTCGGTGGGCCACACGGTAACGGTGTTCCTCCGCAGTCGCCATCGTCTAGGTTCGGAGGGGTTTCTAATCGAAACAGCGGCTCTCCGAATCCGACCTTACCTTCGTCGGCACCGCCTCGGTTTACTTTCCCAACAATTCAGGGAGGAGGGTCTCTCAAGGTCGCATTTTCACCTTCCAGTTTTGCGTAGAAGCACTCCATCCGTATACGAAACAATCCCAGGAGCAGCTGTCTTTTGCGCCGAGAGAAAAGCTCGACATTATGGAGAGTCCTTCTCCTGACGACGACTGGTGGTTCGCGAGAAATAAAGCTGGGGAAATGGGTTTGGTACCCAAAAATTACGTCAAGCAGAAACAACAGTCTACGCCCGTCTTGGCAGAGAGGTTATGGTACAAATACCGAATATCAAGAGATGAGACGGAACACCAAATGAGATCCAAACCCGTAGAAAGTTACGTAATCAGAGATTCGGAAGCCTACGTGAGTAACCCATTTCTGTATATAACAGATATATTAGAGTATATTTATGGAGACTACCAACTGTCCACATCCCTACTTAGGGAAAAAAAAAATTATGACAGGCGATTCTTTTTCTTGTCAGGATCTGAGGATGCGTGTGTGTGAAAGTCTGCTTGTGTGACTTTGTATAGGCAAGTGTGTGTGTGTGACCAACGAAAGACAAAAAAAAAAAAAAAGAAGCAACAAATTCGGGCAAATGAGAAAACCCAGAGAAAAAAAATTGTCTTTTTGGCGGGCTATCACTACCCTTGCCGAGACTTGGAATTGCGATATCCAACGATCTAAGGGATATCTTTATCCAAAAATTTTCAGCGACGCTCAGCGCCCAACCCATGGTGGCAGACCCACGTAGCCCTCCACAATTTTTATCCCCTTAGTTCAAAATCCCAGATGTTCCACGATATTCGAGGAATTGTCCATTCCCTCATCACACTGTAATTTGACCCTCACCTTCCTGACTTACAAACGTTGAGACTCCACTTGAGCCAAAGTAGAAGTTGAGCCTCAAAATTTGGGCAACTTGGTTCGAAAATCAGAAATTTAGGCAGAAATCATTCCTGTCCCCCGCCCTCCTTCAGGAAATATTGAATCCCGCACGCCAACAGGTACATAGGTTTATATTGAGACGATCAGTATCTTGAGATATGGTCACTTTATTTGGAATTCCAGTGTAGCACCGGAGGCGCTATATCATTAAAAATAAAACACCACCTGTTCTTACGTATGCGTATACATACTATACGGCAACAACGTATTTGTCTTGTTATTTTTCGTCACATGCAAGGAAATATTTACTCGCAGTAAAGTTTCAGCATTATGCGAACTACAGCATGTTTTAAATCTTACCAAAAAAAAAAAAAAAACTGTTGACCAGGATGAAACCCTCGTTTGAAGTTTTGATAGCAAAGACAATATTTTTATTGTCTTTTCTTAACAATGTTATTAGTGAATTTGATAACAGTAATGTATTGGTAGCCCTATTTTCTGATGTGATAGGCTAAAGAGTCCACCATAAGCATTCAAGAATGTACTCTCTCCTTCAATTCAAAACTTATTTCCAAGCCGTTACTCATTCTGAACAGAACCGAAATACAGCAGAACGAATAAGGCACATTAATAAATAATTCTGTGAGGCTGAATTTCTTTTATTAATGCTTTTATGCTTTTGCGATCAAAATGTTAGTTAGATGATCGACTCGTGATACCCTTAATATATGTTACAGTTGTTGTGCCTTTGAAAATCAGGGGTGGTTCCCGTTTCTTTGGGTTTGGTGATACGGTGGTGTTTGTAGTTTTCGACAGAAATGCCTTGGTAAAATGCATTGGCGAATTCCTGTTCCTCATAAGTATCTTCCTTCGGTCTCATTGTTGCAGAACAGTAAATGATGAATCTCTTTCCCTTAAAATAAAACATTTAAAGGTGAAAAGTAGTTTTCGTGGGATTTGTGATAGGTTTCAGTATGTTGAATGTAGATTTTTTTGGCATCCAGTAAACCAGTGGAGTGAGATCTGGGCCTTTACAATATTTCCAGTTCTGGGAATGCAACATCAGCGCTGAAGAAATTGAACAGAGGGTGAATTTCGTTCACGTTTACCACTACTTCCATGCTTTCCGAGATCTGTAATTGCCCCTGCATGCAGCAGTAATATGTAGCCTCTGTAACAAATCCCTAACATACTATCGTCCTTACAACGTCTGGGTGGCGCACTTTGTGTTTGCCTTTGATGTCTTGCATGTGTTTTGATACTTATTATCATTATAATTAGCTACATCAGCGGTTCTTAGATTTGGTAGATCGTCGGACCCCTTATTTGTATATTTTGTGATCTGCAGACGCCGGTGGCTTTGCCCGTATAAGTGTAGGTCTGGGAAAATTTTGTAACCATAAGTGAACACTTACTTGTTGAATCTTAATCAGATGACATTCTCATTGAAGCTCTTCTTTCTAATCTAAACTTCCCATAACTAAAGAATCAAATCTTTTATTCCCCGTGCTGTTCCTCAATATAATGGATACAAAAATGAAATACTGAGGTTATCAATGTATTATTGGTATTATTTTCTCTTGAGGCTAAGGCCTTCGCGGACCCCAGCTTAAAGACCGCTGAGCTACATTATTGTTTTGTTTTACTCAAGTCGTTTTCTTCTTCTCTTTATTTATTTGTTGCTTTTGCAGCCTGGATGTTTTACGCTATCCGTGAAGGGTCCAGACAAGGTTCGTCATATCAAAATAACCACCGTGACCACTGGCTACGAAATCGGCGACAAAAAGTTCACGTCACTCGACGCCGTGGTAGACTTTTATCGAAATAGCCCCATCTATATCGCTGACGATGGCTCTCATCAACTCTTTTTATCGCGACCACTGTATAGATAAAACTTCGATATGGTTTCATTTTTTTCCATAATGAACACGTTTCCACAGGCAATACGACGGCTTTTATTATCAATCAAAGGTACTTTCCTTTTCGTCGAAGAATTTAAATCGCATTACGTCATTTGGGGATTTTTTTTTAATTAGCTATCTATACTTGAGTTATAATGTGGTTAACGGTGCACTAGACCAACAAGTAAGGGCGTTCTTTCTCGTGAATCGAGGCTTCATTTGATGGAAATATGTCTCTCTGAACCTACCGTATTATATAGCTGTCATATATTCATTCATGATCCAACGCGCATCACAGCTCTGCAGACATCATCTATGACAACTTCGTAGGTAGGCTACTGTAGGTGAGAACAAATTCGTTTTGTAATGTGTGAGGAGTGCATAACGGAAGTAGCATGGTCCTGCGTCATGTCCTTCATTGAAAAGTGAGAAAAAGAAAAATTTAAGAGCACAAGTAACAGCAGTAAACATGATGCAGTGTTCTGACAAGTTTTGAAGACGGATTGCAGAGTACGTAACAGTAGCAACAGAAAGTAACGTGGTACTGCGTCATGTCTTTACAAGCTGTACGACAAATTGTAGAGCATACGTATCAGCAGTAATATGATGGCATGTTCTTACAGAGGTAAAGAAATATTGAAGTGTACATAGCAGTAGTAGCATGTCCTTGCAAGGGTGAAGACATGTTGAATGGTACATAACAAGCTGTAAGGACTTAACGCGAGACCATGTCACTGTTTTTAAAAACGACAGTAACATCGTCCCGCGTTATATCCGTGCAAGGATGAAGACATTTTGAGTATTTAACATCAGTAAGATGGTCTTGCTGCATGTCCTTGCAAGGGTGAAGACCTATTGAAATGGCACATCACAGCAGTAACATGATCTCGTTTTTCTTACAAGAAGTGAAGATAGATTGAATCTTAGCAGTAAAATGGTCACATGTCTTAATAATTGTGAAGACGGATTGTGCTCCTGTCAGTGCACTTGTGGCAGTATAGGCCTACGTCTTTTTTTCTTTCTTTGAACAAGCAACTTTCGGTAAGTAAAGCATAGCCAGGCCTTACTAACTCAGACATTATGGCTACTGTGATTGACCCTCTGAGTTACGTGTTTCACGTTTAATGTCTAGACCTGAGACTTAGTGTAACTGTAACGTTGGTGCAATAATGTTATACTTGCATTGTGTCCATAGATAGGAATTCTTGTTTTTTTTTTTGTGAGACAACGAAAGCACGTCCCCACTGATGGGTCTAGTGCACCCGTTAATACAACGTACAAATTATTAGCATCATGTTTTGTGTTTTTGACGGTATTTTGTTTACTATGATTTTATTTTACTTTTTGTTTTGTTTTGTGCTCTTTTTTAAGTTCTTTCCAGGGCAATCAATTGCCATAATTTGCCATGTTAAATGAAATAAGATTCAAATTAATACTTACATAGAGCAAATGCAATGTTGATAATAAAACTCATCTGCATGCTAAAGCTGTAAATATCGTTTGTATATGGATTGATAAGGTGGGTCAAAGGGTCTTTGCAAGTGAAAGAGAAACATGAACGTTAAAAAGGAAAAAGGAAAAAAGAACAATACTTTGACTAGAAAAAAACTTTTATTTTACATCTTATAAGCATTAAGGTACTTCAATTATGAATGTATAGCCCATCTATATGAGGCTGATCTCATACCGGAACCCTAAAAACAGTCAGGGATTATGAAGCATAAATATGCCAACAACAATGAACTTCATTGCTCATATTAAAAACTGACACCAGCCGTAATTGAAAACAATATTTGTCCCCTGTCCCCCCCCCCTCCCTCCGCGATATAATGAAAACGTTTTATTGTTTCCCTTTGAGAATCTCTTGATCGCGTGTGTCGAATAGGTTATATATTAAAATACATTCACTTTTTGTAAATGGAAAATTTTGTGAATGCGGAGAAGGTGTCAACGCGTGCCTGTACAGAAATTTTCACTCGCACACACACCTTCGTATAGGCTATATTACACAAGAAATGAATTTTGTAACTTTTTCTAAATGAAGAAAATGTGACAGTGCATACCTTACATGTACATTATTTTTTTTTTTAAGTTTGCTTTTGTTTTTCATTTTATGCATTCATTCTATTTCGAGGCTAAAGTTGAATGTATAGCAATGCTATAAAGTTGAAAGAATAATGTTCAGTGGTGTCTATAAAAAAAAGAAACCTTTGCATTTTCTTTGTTTGCAAGACTATAGCCATTGCAACATTTTAAACAAATTGAGGATTTTTCACGGGTCTTCCATAATGCCAGAAAACAGCATTTGATACTTCTAATTTTGCTGAAGGGAGAAAGGTTCTTCATGGCATGGGAAAAATTTCCATGGTAACACGCCGGTATATATTACCTGTTGGGTTTGGAGAAAATTTCATGAAAGAACGTTAGCGGATCATGTATTCTGTTCACTATGCCCCATTGATTCTTGTTTACTCAAAAATCAACGGGATGATTACGTACACAGCAAGTCCCAGTTTACCATCATAATCATTGTTCACGTGGGATACACTCTAACAGGTGACCCTTGGACTAGTTCCGCCGAAATTTCATGAAAGTTTAAACTCTTCACTGAAAGCACATCATTCATGAAACACTGAGTAAACTAATATCCATCATTTTAATATCAATGTGGGGCAAACAACTCCATATATAAACTTGATGATGTTCACTTCCAAACATAGTGATATCGTGGACTGACCGGGGTAAGTCTACATCTATAAAATCAAATAAGCTTATGTCAACAAAAAATGACTTCAACTCACTCAGATTACGGGCATAGTTATTGGACCAGTGAAAATATCCAGTTGGTGTGATTTCCAGCTTGCAATGTGAACGATCTCTCAAAAGTAAGCGTTGACCTAAATGGTGTAACTTATCCAGCAATGTAGATCCACCGTTAGTTTTGATTTCGTAGTTTGAGAAAACTTTACCTTATTTAAAAGAAAGACCGGAGAGTGGGAGCCGGTTGCAAACAATATATATATATTTGATCAATTGTTTTATCTCGCAAATGGTTTATCAACTATTTAATTTACTTGATGGAACAAGTAACACCATACATGGCATTTTGTGTAGATGTCAGTCAGAGAGACCAGCTGGTCGTATGTAGAACGGATTGCAGGGAAAGAAGTGCTACTCGAGAGTATTTATTCAGTACTATATAGTCATTTATCTGTCTACCATTTAAATGTGTATTGTTTTCTTTCGTTAACACTGAGCTCTTTTCATACGCTCAGATACTGAATGTTTGTCCTAAATCACAAGGTGACGATGCAAACACGAAAAAAATGTTCAATATCGTAAAATCCGGAAAATAGAGAAAATCTGTAGTTTTATGTTTTTGTTAACTTAAAATAAAATACACACCACCGGTGCACTTACTAACTAGGGAAGCGATGGGGGGGGGGGGGGGGTTTAATAAATCTACATGTGTTGTGCCCTTCATGTGACAAACTTAACGCCAAATGTTCGGTTTTATTTTTTGCAGAAAAATTAAATCTTCCAAATACTCTTAATGTAAATTTCAATGCAACTTTCCTGCCATTACCAGAGTTTGCGCAGGACCCAAAATTCGGACCCGGCTACCCGCAATCCATAGTGGGCCGGATACTCGAAAATCCGTTAGGCAGCGATTTGGAAAGTATTAATATATACATTTTGCTTTACGGCAACATCATGTACCTTACCTAGGAGGATAACAATTAAGTGTTTTTTATGTAGGTATACATGCTGAATTTGACACATGCCACCAGACTTGTATCAGCAATTAACCTTCCAAATGTCTCTTAGGATAACTTGACCTCATCAGGTGTATCAGGTATGGTATACCTGATACGGTTACATGTGTTAACTAAGACACGAATGTGAAACCTGGCAAAAACAAGACTGTGGATTTGGTGCACATGCCCATACAATGTAAGTTAGTGAAACTTGACTGGGGTATTGCGATTTCAGAATCGGTTCCTGACATCGTCGATCGGGTAACCGGATACCCGGTGTAAACACTAAGAAAATAGGCCTCTATCTGATTTTCCACCATAAGGAGACTTGAAGCAAACAGGAGTGACGTCATAGTCCAAATAACGACATATTTCTACTCATGAATGGTTAGCGTATCTGTTTGGGTTGTGAAGGACCAATCCTGTAGTCAATCAGGGTAATATCCTACATACTGTTGCCTGCGTAGCGCCTCTTTTGCGGCCGTCCCTATACGTTTTCTTAGCGAGTAGCTGAAGGAAAAAACTCGTCCGCTGACGCGGGATAACCCTGCGGTGACTCAGATGTGAGAAGGTGCCTGGATTGAAAGTTTGATCTTTGGAAAATAAAGAGGAATAAATGCGGATGTGCATCAGTTGATGACATCCAGTCCCTTGTGCCAATTTCACTTTGGCTACATGATACAATATGATACCACATGAAATGATACAACTTTAAAACCGTCAATCACTGTCTTAAACATAAGTATGGAGCTTTTGGAAAACTATAATCTGTTGACCAGTGCCATCCACAGCGCATCGTTTGTGCTGATTGTGTATTACGTCAAAGAGTTCTTCTGCTGCACTTCATAGCCACGAGCACGGAGAGAAAAATTGATGGGGTGGTGGTGCGGTATAGGGGTATGGGGCATCCTTGGTTCAAAATAAGAATTCATAGAACTTCCACCGATAGTTGAAAAGTTATTTGGAGTTTAGCTAGTTTTCCATGTGGAACTGAATTAAAATCACCATGTAACACCTGTCTCACGATTATATCCACAAGAACCCCTTACAACCCCCCCCCCCCACCTGTCTCTAGAAAAAAAAAGAGAGCACTAGGCCCACTCGTAGTGCCAAGTTTAAATTTCACTTTGCATTGAGTGGAAATTCACTCCAAATGAAGCGGATATTTCACACAAATGAAATGAATATCGCTCTTTTTGGTTTGAATTTTCACTCCGTTCCGAATGAAATTCACTCTTTTTTTCTTCTAGAGAGTCACCGGCAGCTCACTCCGATCCATCGAAAATGTCGAAACACTACCACAATGCTCTTCTGATCAAATGCTGGAACAGTCCTACAGTGTGACACATGTAGGATACTAGCTGTAACAGCTCAATCCCATTCCCCTGTAATCTTTGGGTCCCCCCCCCCCTTTGGATTGTCCATTCATTAGCTCTCTCTGTTTGCATATCCCCAAAGACAAAAAACAAAATAACAATTGTGCAACTGTAGTATAAGGTAAGCACGCCCCGGGGTAAATGTTGTGTTGTACTGTGAAAACAATTACGATGATAAAAAAAAAAAAGAAAAGAAAAAGGCTACAACCCCGAAGACTGACAGCGATCAAGTTCTTATTATGCCTCAATTCAGCACTGTAAGATTTCCGAGCATCTCGTCCTCACAAAGTACATATAATTTGATGACGTGATATCCAAGATATACCATAATGGTTAGGGTATGTTCCTCTCGAGAAGGAATAAATATGTATGATATCATGTGAGGATTGGCGATGTTAAGTCACTATAGGCAATGCATCCAGGTCACACGGCAATACATCCGGGTCACTGTAGGCAATGCATCGCCTATAGATCTGCATATAATTCTGTTCAACGTCCCATTGATCTCAACCCCATGATTATATATAATGTAGCCTATTCTTCTATTGGGTATAGTCAGGGTAAGCCGAACATGAAGAGGGTCGGCCATTTTAATTTTACTCTTATTACCTAATTATTATTATAAGCAGACTTGACCTGTCCCAAGGAGCTGCCATCTTAGTAAATTCCAGGATAACCTCGGAAGCTTTTCAATTTCACACGTTACTCTACTGTCCGAGGATTACAATTCTGCACTTCTCTGACCCAGAGCGTTAGTCGCCACAGTTTTTTTTTTTTTTCATTTGCAGCATCTAATAAATGAGTAAAGTGACACACGTAATTTGATCTGCTAACTACAGCGCTTGCTATGCAGGTAGCACACCTACCACTGTAGGTCAAGTATGTGTGGAAGCATTATAGCAGCAGTACGTTCATGATATATATATATATATTTGTGCACATCAATGCTCTCTCAAAGTATGTACACAGTTGGCGGACTGAATGTCCACATGTTCCCTAAGAGTAAATCTTTGGGTTGAGAATTGAACGTCTGAAACGTCATTCTGCAAAATAAAAATAAATAAATAAATAAAAAAATAAATAAAATAATATTATCCTATGTGTTACAAGGGCACTTTATTTTAAAGGGCACAGTGTCTAGAACTTCTTTTGGAGGTAGAGATGGGGATAAATATTCTCTCTACAAGCCGTTGTGCAGACCTCGATGTCCAGTATAAAATGTATACAAGTCGTGTGATATGAAAGTGACATTTTTGGAGTATTGGGTGTATTAACCATCGAAAGTAGACACAAATTCCATCGAAATCCACTTTGACAATTTTGCAGGCAATTTCCTGTCTCCCACTCGCATCATGAAGAACACTCGGCTGACTATGCAAATTTTTGACGTCATGAAAATGACTCCCATGATATGACTTATGTTATCCTTTGTTTTACTTTATTTCAAGGACAATTGAGAATTTCACATGCCCCGGAAGGTTTCACTTGGGAAGCATATATTTTCTTCATACCGATATCACCGTACAAAATGTGCAACCCAATAATATAGGCCTTACAAAGAAATACTGACACTGTGCAACACTCCACGTCATCAGTTTTCCTTTTCATCAAACTTTGAAGAGCCATACCTAAAAAAAAAAAGGCAAACAAAAGGACTCATTTTAGTCTATCATAGATAACTGTAAATAGGAGATCTTATTTAACATCATTGCAATTGAACTGATTGTGCTCAATGAATTTTCCTCCCCAGAGACATTGTTGCAGCATATTTTGATTAAAAACATTTTCTTAATTAAAAATCTGAAAGACTTTGTGGGTCTGGGTCTGATCAGTACAGGACCTGCGATTATCGGTATTTCAGTGTCGGCTAACTACCTCTGCTTGGCAAGTCGGCTGGATAGAGAATTTGACGGCTATATGTTTTCGTTGTGACAGAGGGGATAGAATTGTGGAAATGTGATTTAATAGCTCCGTGATTGGCTTAACCAATATATTCAATACTGTACACCGACTAATCATATTGTCACCACTGTATTGAACAGATTGAACTTACCTGTTCAATATTATATCTACATATTTTAAATCATTACTTAAAAAGATAAGAATTTCAAAAGATACATTCAGTTCAAACGTAGGATTAATGGATCACCATTTTATGGGTAGTCCACCCAAAACAAGCAAAATATGGGCAAGCCTCCCCTTAGATAACCCCTGGGTAGTCCGGATAACGGACATGCGTTACTCATGCATCAGCTCTGACTTCATTCGTAATACCAACCTAGGATAAGTTAAACGGCCCTACATACCAACACCTGCTGAGAAGGTTATCCTCTGCAGGCTCTTGGAGGCGATTGTCACACACGTCCGTGGAATTGTCATGAAAAAAAATAATGTAGCGCCACCATTTCTGACAACGTCTTACGGATTTTCCGATCCGATCCTAAAAGTAAAAAAAATACCTTTACGTCATCAAGACTTGCAATCTGCCGAATTCGGTTGTGGAGCCAAAGTGTAAAGAAAATCATGTGAGATGATCCAAGCTACACCCACTTTGAACGAAACTTAACGTCAGAAAATTCCTTTGTAGATCACGAATGTTAAGCAATAATTTACACTGTGAAGGGTAGCGTGTTTTACACCTTTTGGCCATGGTGGGGAGGAAAGCTAACCGGTATTCGTAACTCCATGCTTAGGCTCTGTTTTATCTAGTTCTTTGGGCTGGAACAATATCAAATCATGCACAGCAGAGCTGAGATGACCTGACCCAGGTTTGGAATATGTTAATTTTCATCTTCCGTGTTGAAATGCCCCGTTAGTCCAAACTAAACGCCTTCCCTGAGTTTGTAGCTTTTCGAACTTGGCAATATTTGTTGGATACCTAATGAATGAAGCTTGGAATTTAGTGTTTTACCATTTCGAGTCATCCGAGGAACAGGCGTATGTTTGTTGATCCCAATCGACCGAGTACTGTTTACATCTCGAAGAAAGGCTTGTGCATAGCTGTTGTGGTTAGGCTGATTCCAGCCTAACAATGCTCTCACACAGTGCTCTCGTGGTATTCATACATCAACGTTCTTGATATTAGTTACGAAAGGGCACTGCAGCTTCAGCAGCAGTTTAGGAATAAAAGGTTTGTCCGACTCGTACCAATGTTTTCAATTCTTGAACAGTTACACAACTTTGGCATTGCTAATGAGTAATGAAAGTGGACTTTCTTCTAAAAATGCTGTTTAATAGTTGAAGGTCAACCAATTTCATTTTATCACTCAGTATCACTACACTAGGCCTATCTTCAGTTTGTACCAGTGTATCATTCAAATAGGCTTAGTTACATCATGTTTGTTAAGCAAATCATACTGGATATGACTCTGATATCATGATATGACCTAGCCTGTTAACATTTTACATCATTTAACTGGTAATATTTAGCCTAGGGCCCTAGGCTTATGTTGAGTTGCAAACTGTCAGTTTCAAGTTTCTTTAGCAATGACACTGCCATTTTCAATTTGCATTTAGTGTTTACAGAACTTCAGAAGGCCAATGAGTCTACAGTAGCAAATTTTAGACTGACTTGTGATGAGGCTGTGTACACAGAATTTTTAAAGTGTAAGTTAGGCTAGGCCTTGATCAGATTCAAGACATTACCTTCATTTTTTGTGTCTAGCAAGATCCTAAATCAATACAGTGTATTATAGTTTACAGTTGTTGGTAGCACGGGAAGTAGCCTATAGATGTTTCTGTAATCTCATTCAGAGTATTTTTGTCACCCTTCCACACACAAAGAAGGACAATTCACTGCTCATAGCAGTTACTTGTTTAGAGCACTCTCACCCCTGTTTTGCAGAGGAAAGCAACAGAGAGCTTATGAAGAACCTACGTCAACCCACCAAAGGTGTAGTGATCAACCAACTGCTGGTCTGGAAGATCCAGAATTGAACATAGTTTATGTGTGCTTGGGTTTCTGTGAAGTTTTTTTTCGGTAGGTACAATTTCCAAAATATGTGGATACTGTACATTAGTTGAACTAATTTCAGTACACTTTTTGTCAGTTGTGTGATATTTTGGTGTATACTATGAAGTACACTGAACAGGAGCAGTCTGTTGTCCTGAACATTTCTTTTACACCCAAAGAAACAGATTGCTGAGGATTTTGAAATCACATTAAAGGTATGAAGAGCATCATGATAGAATTCTCAACAGGAGCAAAGTCTACTTTTTTTCCCTTATAATTAATGGATTCAAACCTTTGTAGATTTTTCCAAAATAGCAGGTAATCAGTGGCTCTACAGCACGGCTTGAAATTTCAGTACATAGATTTATTGCTAGCCTGTGGGATGTTTGATATCTCTAAATGGACTAGCCCAAGTGATATTTGCTCAAGCTGTGGAACCTCATCATGATAGAAACATTACAACTTAGTGGGAAAGTTGTTCTAGCCCCTCTAGCTTTCAATTGTAAATTTTCTCTAGCCTGAACAGGCATTGAACAGGTGGGCCTGTGTGTATGTGTTTGTTCAGCCCTTCTCTACAGTGTACTGTTCCTCAAATAGTCCTCTCTCTCCCCTTGCAATTTAAAAAAAAAAGAAGAAAAAATTGTCAAGAACTTGGAAATCTTGCATCCATGTATCATGTTATTGAATGTGCTTTCATTTAGAAGCACTCAAACTTATTTCCCACAAATCCTTGCTCTTCAAGTCCTTCCTGTGGCATTGCTACTGACTTCTATATTTACTTAAAGATTAAGGTGTATAGTACTGTGTGTGGTGATTAGGGTTGGAGCTCTATTACCATGGGTGTACCCTGTACTGTAAACCAGCGCTTCTTTTTTACCAGTAAGCGTGCACTGTTCCATGAATCAAACTCTGTTTACGCTGTTTACTTTGCATAGATATATTCTCTTGAGATCGCATTTTTCAGAACTGCAACTGATTAGATTGCCTCAGGAACAAACATTGCCGCATAACTTCCGTCATCCTTCAGAAAAGAAAGTCTTGGAATGACTGTACTGTTCGACCACAACCACCTCACTGGCTGGTACATAAAAGTGATTGGGGTTTCCCTAATTCACAATCGCTGTTGATATTCACACCTGGGACAAAATGGTCATGGGAATACCCTGTTAAAAAGCAGTGACATGACACATACTGTGTGTACATTGTAAACAGAGAGTTTGTTGAGTTGACAGTGCCCTTGGCCGTCATGACGACATGCATGCATGTGTGTTTCATGCACTGTGCATCGTGTCGTCTAGTGTGTAAAGGGAATAGATGAAAAGGAAAGCGAGATTGAAGAAATTTAACACCAAACATACATGGTACTGTTCATCTAAGTAATACTGTATCTTGTAATAGGGACCAAAGGTCATGTCTCAGGAAGGGAAAGTACGCACTGGGAATTCCTAGGCCTATTTAGAGTACAGTACGCCATATTGTGGTGAGTGTATGTTAATATTGAGTGTGTTTTCTGCCAGGGCCATAAAGTTATTTGAAGATCTTGTACAATAGGTCAGCATCTCTATCAGGGTGTTTATCATGTTTGTCTCATCTCAGTCCTCTTGGTTATAACTGAGATTGTCTCAATGATATTGATACTTAAGTAATTGCATAGAAGACCTGTGCATCTGTCACGAGAAGATTACTGTTAACACGGACATCGTATGTCAGTAGTCTTGTCTTGGTTAGCAGTTTGGTACTGTATAGCCTTTTTCCTTCCTGTCAAGCATTTGCACTCTGCTAAGTTCCCAAAATTTAAAGTGAATGAATTTTTGAACATGTATAGTACAGTATTACGTGTAAATAGCATTGTTAATACAGTACCAATTAGAATGTTTGGGCAGTTGCATAAAGAACAGCACATAGATCTGTACAGATACGTTACATGCTGTTTGTGAGTTGCAGAACTGATGAAGACACATACAGTGCTATCATAGATGTTGTGATGAGACAGGACGGTGCTCCCCTGCATACCTGCAGTACAAGTACAGTATCAGCCAAAAACTACTAAATGGCAAATGCACTATATCCTGAAGCACTGTATCTCTACAGTACATTAGTCGGAGCATGGGGCCTTATGGTAGCATTTATCCTAGGGCACCACCGCACCAACTTACTTTGCCCTGCTGCCCTCATCGTAATTACATGGTAAAATTTCTGTTCTCAGTACACTTTACGACTGTGCACTGGACAGGACTATGTACTGTAGCTCCATATTGCATACAATGATAAATGTTCTACAACTGTCCAGCACCCATGTGCTGCATGTACTTTACAGTACTGTACGGTACAATGCATTGCACTGTTACAGTATTCACTGCTCTGTGTTCTATGCTGCAAGTATTTCCCAAGCACTGTATTATGAACTGCATTGCATGTGTCATTAAATACAGAAGCTGTTCAGTTCAGTATTGCTAAGCACTATTTTCAATACCATGATTACTGTTTACACGTTTGCATTGCACATTTTGCTGGAACAACACACTTAAAACTTCTCAGGATTATTCACCACCTGCTTCTTCCTATCCCTAATGCCTCTCCACTCCCTCGCTCCCTCCCCCTCCCATCTCCCTCTCATCCCCCTCCCATCCCCTCCCTACTGTGATAAGTAGATTACAAAAGGACTTGAAAGTAATAAGTTTTTCCATACTCTATACCCTGCAGTGGTCCAATCAGTGTGCAGGGTTCAGCTTATGCACCAACTTTGAATGAATCTTGCAAACTATGGTGTTGAACTGGTGATATTTTATATGCCAAAACAAGTCTGCAGTAAGTGCTGTACAGTTGACAAAGTTATGGTAATATGTGATATTTCATTTATAAACAGTAGCTGTTTGCCCAGCAACAAGAATTGCAAAGCAGGTACATGTAGCAGACTGACTTCTCATAAATGTAGGGAAGCGTTTCTCTCTTTTATTTGGTGAAAACCGTAGGGTATCTCAGTAACAAGTTCTTTTTGGAAGCATCTTCTGGTCGGAAGTTATGGCTTTTAAAACAAATTTCCTTTTCACATTGTGTATTGCATCATGGGAAACCTGTGATGTCATACCAGAAACCAGTCATGCTACGGAACATTCTTTCATTTTTTCTTTGTGTTTCTTTATAACATTGATTCCCTAAAGAGGAACATTACATACCATAAGAGTTGTAACTTTTATTTTTAGAACCTTTTGTTAGCCTCAGCTCTTGTAATTAATTCAATCTAATTATTCACTGGTGTTAAGTCCAAGAAGCACTTCAGTTTTAAAGAACAACAAAATTGTTCCATTAACATGCTTGAGTCACATAGCATTGTCAATTTTTAACCACGAGGAAACTAGAAATTTTTCTTGCCCAGCCAAACATTTCTTCAGACAGTAATACCTTGAGTTACGAACAAGGTACAGCATCGATGATCGGAGTGGGATTTAAAGTTCATTCACAGCGTTGTTTTCAGTTTTTAGATCTCTTTGAGTTGTCATGCTGAAGAACTCCTTGAATTTATGTAAGAAACCATCCCTTTGCTGTTGTAAAGAAGAATGTCAGAACTGAGAACTGTATACTGTACCAAAATATGAGATCAAAATATGATGATGTTGCCAGCTTTTGTTAATGAAGTGTTTCCTTCAATTTGTGATTCACCTTTAAATAGGAGACATCGGAGGGCGGTATGTCTTCAACCAGTTTGTGAAGTACAGTTAACTTACCATACATTAGAATTTGTCTTTCCTGTACAGTTTGTCAACATCTTAACTGCACTAATGTCCAATCACACCGACCTAATTTTGTGGTTGACGCTTTACCCTTTAAATTGCTAGAATTGTGTCGTAATTTCTCTGTTCGAGAACAATGTTTGATTTTGCAGTGGTGGGTACGTGTATGATAGATTATACAGAAATTATGAAGTGTGGACAAGGTGGAAGAGAGGGACAGTAACTTTTTTTAGAGGCCTGTAAAAGTGTCAAAACTTCTGGAATTTTGTTGCCTTGTGTATACTGTGCAATGTGTGGGTCTGTGCTTTTGTGTATCTTAACACCTCATTTTCAACACTTTTCAGTGATTTCATGGGTAACCCCCTTGTCTGCCAGATATGTGCAATATACTACTCGTTCCAAAATTAGTTCCTGGTTCCTTCATCAAGTAAACAACATCAATGGATTTTGTCTTTCATATCTGATGTATGCTATTTTGCTGGATATATGAAACAGTGAAGTAATATGCGTCAGATCTTTTTGATGTGAAACGACAACAGAAAATTATCGTTTTATGATCACGTACAGTATTTTCTTTCATCCATCCAACCCTCCTCAAATAATTTAGAAACATGGATGCTCCAATGTTGACAATACTGTACCATACTGTAGGTTTCACATTTTTGTCGAAAACCCAGGTACCTGCCAGGAGTAAGTCAGAAATTAACAGGATTCCAAGCTTTAAGAATCTATGAAAATGTTAAAAAGTTGGTTTTCATGAAGGTCAAAGGTCATTTGAAGTGAACAGATCTCTCAGTCCGAGAATGGAAACCTGCGATCACCGCACCTCAAAGATACCGTACAATAAGTGTCAACTTGACAGATACTGTACTTGCTAAGTAACTGAAAAGATGATCCTTGTTGTTGCTCATGAAGGTCGATACAGTACCTGCTTTGCAAAGCTGTTTTTGATTCCCTGCCAGTGACAAGCAATTAAATCTTTGCAGTCATGATGGTGTGTGTCAATGTGTGAGTGCATGTGTGACAACATGGCTTGTAAACGTGATATCTCAAGAAGGGAAAGGTGCCAGAACTTCAAAGTTTGTGTGTAGGTCCAATGTGAGTAGAAGGTCCCTGTCGTTTTTCATGGAGGTCAAAGGTTATTTGAGGTCACCAGTGCTTACAGTATGAAAACCTATTGAGGGAGATATCTCAGTAACTAAATGTTGCTGGAACTTCATCCTAGTCACATTGGTAGCCACTGAAGAGTAGTACTGGAATCAGTAGAGACCTTAGTTTGTAAACTTGTAGACACAGTATCCTACAACGAATAAAGTGTTTGAACTTCAAATTTGGTACGTACTGTCCTTTGTTTTACTGTACATATATATTGGCAAGGAATCTCAAAGCCATTCAACTTAGACTGGTTTGATGTTGAAATTTTACAGTAAAGTGAGCTTTCAGCCACATTAATCCAGTCAGATTCCCTGGTGAGATCACTACACCAGTTGCACTGCATATTCAGGGTCTCTACCAAGGAGAAAATGTAATACATAGAGACTTTAAACATCTTGTCAGTTAAAAATAACAATTGTGCCCTTAGAAACTACAGTTCCCTTGGTTGTGGAATACTGCTTTGAAAGTTAGGCTTAAGTACTGTACTAGCCTGAAAAGGTGTGATAGAAGTTGAACCAAAAATGCTGTTTGGCCTTTAGTGCACTCTTTGTGTACATAGGAAGGTGTTATGATGCAAAAGGTCCTTAGTTCAGTGGTTATGTGAATCTTATGAATATCTACATTCATACTGTACTTTTCGTTCATAAAACCATAGAGCTGTCATTGAGGTAGACAGAAAATTTAATTGCTGTTAACACTTTAAGACCCGCTAAATTGAGTGAAGATAGACTGTGTAGTTGGCCAAAAGGTACGGTAGTAACCGTATTTCTTTCCTTTATTTGGCACTTCCCCATTCGATATCACTTATGGAGTGTTATCATTTAAAACATACTATAGGTTTATGGCTTTCCCTGGTGAAACTAAGGTTTTGTCACCGCAACCCACAGTGCGAAATAAACATCGATAGCAATTTGTACAAACAGATTTGTTGGTACTACAGTACGACACAACCGACTTATTTAGAACTAGCACTGGGCTTATACTTCGAATATCTGCTAAAATCATTCATTTTCCTAATTTTTTTTAGACATTTTCTGAAAGTAAGAACGCTGACTAGCATACAGGAATGTTTGTATCTTTCTGTTGAGAGCCTTGAGAAGTGTTAGTAGAGAGTTCCTCTAGCAAATTGGTCAAAGTGATTACCGGATTTCAAAATGTGGGTCTGAACCATGTACTGTAACAAATTTATGCAAGTTGTTACCTAGTGGGATGGGGAGGTGGAGGAGGGAGTGGAAGTAGACGAGGTACAGTGCCGTAGGGGAAGCAAACTGCCATTCACATTTTCACACTGAGTAAACATACAGTGGTATAAAAAGTTGCAGTGCTACTACTGTGCTGTTGCACAGTACAGTTGAGACAAAATTTTTACTTTGTTATCCCACATTGTACTGTTAGCCTACATTTCATGAACATACTCAGGTGGAATAGTATGGCAGAAGTATTAGACACAATACCGTAAATGTCTTAGTCTGGATAGTGCATGATTGTGAACGTGAGCCATTTGGAACCCTGGTCATTCCATTCTGCATGGTGCTGTAGGCTTGTTAGCCACTTGCCTGTATGCACATTATGTACAGTTTTTCAAGTACTTACAGCACATAAAGTCTAGCGTTACTGCACGAGTGCTGTTCTGTCATTGCTAATGACTGTACTGTATGTCAGTGGTAGAAAGGGCTCTGTATTAATTACATACACCCAGGATCTTTGTTTCCATTGGGTAAAAATTTAACTGTCATCCTCTTCTCACTGTACTTTGTTGACTGATTTTTAATTCTAGATTCCATTCCCCTGAGTAACATGAGGATGTTTCCAGTTCCATCTGTAGCTCATATGTCAGACTACATAATACAACATACATGTTTGCTTTGTCTCACTGCAGCACAACTTTGCAGTAACGTAGAAATGATCTTGAACTTCAGCCAAGCATAAAACGGCTGTGGAGAAAAGCAAACTTCCATGAACAGTACTCTATACTGGGAATGAAAAGTGCTGTCATTAAACAAACCGTTTTGAAGTGAAGTTTAGGGCCTTGTGATTTCATGCGCTTTGATATTACCCTCCCCCCCCAAAAAAACTAAAGCCGTAGTTAAGCGTGAGAATTAATTCCTTTCTTACAGGGTGATGTACGTGCTTTGCCATGCCAGGTATGTGAAGCATTCAGTGTGCAAAAGTGCTGCATGTAGACTCTGTGAATTCTGGATGACTCCTTGTATGCTGTGTGCACATACATGTGTACTCTGTTCTGTTACTCTGAAGGTCTGTGATGGAAGAGACTCCCATACATGTGTGTAAGACTTCACTGTTAAGCAGTACATTATGAGGGTTTGGGCCTCCTCTTTCCAAAACTTTCATCTTACAATTTTGTGTGGTCTTTTTACAATTGAACATTTCCAACCTTTAAGTATATTCACACCATGAATTGTGGTGTAAGAAGAAGTTAGAATGTACTTTACTGCTGACTTACATGTATCAGCATGACAACTCCACTCTAATCCTTTGTGCAAAAAGTTCTGGTTAGTAAGTTTCTGTACACAAGAGTTCTAATCAGTGGTGGAAAATATGTTTATTTCCTACAGTAGGAAGGCAGTCTAAATTTTATGCAATGTCTTATAATAATTTTGTGCAAAAGAAAGGTCGATTCCAGTCAAGTGCCAGGAATTCCAGGTTCTAAATATACAAATTTGTTGGGAAGGAGCTTCCCAGATTCCCTACTGTTTCCTCCTATGGTGCTACAGTAGTATATTAAATGTGCCAAAGTTGTCAGCATGTACGGGGGGGGGGGGGGGGGGAAATAATCTGTCAAATAATCTGTCAAATCAACGCTGATTTCTGCTTTTATCTAACTTTCTTCTCTACACAATCTTCCTCCAAATAAAGAGTCGCCACCTTGCTTCTTCGCACAAAGTTATGAGTGACAGCTTTGGTCGTCGCTTTCATTGGTTTCTAAGGTACCCTAGGAACGGTGTAATTTCCTACTCGTACCCATCTGGTTCTGGAAGAAGACCTGAAACCTATTGTTAAAGAAAGTGTTTTCAACAATAACTTTAAGTAGTACACTTCGCAAATTGTGTTGAAGGATAATGGGTCTTATGTTATTTCTGATTTGTTGAAGGATAGGTAAGTGAGCGAATGCAGGGGAAAAACAGTATGGAGTATGTGATGAAATGATGATTTTATTTTTATTTCAAACCAAATCTGATACATTTTACTGTCTGGTTGCATTAAAGTGTACTACCAGATATGACAGATAATACCAGTATTGACCAATAGTTCTAAGTGTTGACCAATAGTTCTAAGTGTTGTTGGTAGTACCAGGTAGGAACTTTGGATAGATTCGAACTGAGTAGTAAATGTCGAGCAGGTACCGTACAGTACCCAGGTTACCATTAAAAAAAAGTAAACATGTTTGCATAGTACATAGTGAGATGTGCTGGTGCAGCCACAGTGGTAGGCCTACTGTACAGTGCCACAATTCATCCATCCATCCATGAATATATAGTACACCGTATGCATGAGCCAGCTGTTTATACAGTACTGACATATGTTACAACTCAAATCACTCATTTCTTTTCTGTTGTACTGTACTGTACTTACTCTGCGGGCACTGTTCATTCCTAAACGTATATGTCACTTGCCATGATTTCACTGCAATATCTGGATATCTTTGTCTGCATATTTCCAGAAAAAGGAAGCATGCAAATTTGATGCAATAAATAGTATCAAAGACCTGTATACACTCAGGCCTACATGTACTCTGTCCAATCTGGCGCTGTCCCCTTAATCCTCAAGTTGAAGCAAAAGGTGTGGTTAAGTGATTAATAAAACATGATTAGTTGGCCGTGACAATTTTACGAGGAGGAACGTTATCCCCAGGTGTCCATAATCCTCGCCTCCTGACATTGATTCATGGGGTTGGTTCTGGAAGTTCTCTGTTGGCGATTGGGTTACTTGTGTCCCCACGCTCGGTGAGAGAGCCCCAGTTTATGCAAATGGCATCGCCATACTGTACAGTACAATGGAGCTCAGCTTGGCACTCCGGCACAACTTGTAAAAACTTACTGTAGCCTATTTTTCAGAAAAGCCTTGTGGCTGGGGAGGTGGTATGGGAGGTCCAGAGGGGGGCATACTAGATTGCTGATGCAAATTTACCAAGAGGATGATATGCACATTTTAACTGTGGGTATAATTTATTATTCATGTACTGTGTAGAGAGAGGGGAATGTTGACGGGAAATAACGAAGTACCTCAGAAAACCTCTGGTTGTGTGTAGTGCCCTACGTCAAGTGCCACTTGTGTGATGTTTACACATGCTCGGTACTGTAGGTACAGTACATTTCATAATTCAGATGTTACCTGAGCACCTGAAGGTTACGATGGGAAGGAAATTTGGGATTGCTGATGCAAACCTACATTTTCTGAATGATGTATGCACAGTTCATTTTTCATGTACAGCTGAGAATGTGCCGGTAGGATTTGTTCGTCATCACTTTTGCTGTACTTTTGTACCGGTCTCCTCTAAATCTCTTGCCACCCTGCTTGCCACAAGTTCTCTCTTCAATGCCATACTCTTCAAGAGAAAAAGATTCTTCATTGTTCACTTGGAGCACTGAAGACAGCTTGCAGCACTCATCCTGATCACACTCTTGAACAAATTGTGTTATTGTGTCTTCTTTCCTTAATGCTGTCTGCATGCAGTGAGCTTTGGGGTAATTTAATTATCATAAAGTACTGTACACCATGACATTGCCTTGCTGTGCTCTTTGCCCGTCTGTACCACAGGTTTTTGATGCAGTACAGTACTGCATGTGCACCCTGCTTATTATGATGCCACAATTTACCTCGTGCACAGAAGTGGCATGTAAATTGCATTTGTCCCAACTTCATACCTCTCTGCGTATTTGAATGCTAACATTTGTTTTCAATAAGAGCATTTTTGTGACTGTCCAATTGAGTTGATTCATCCGAGTTGGCATTACATTTTTTTGGCAATTTATATCACTTCTTGTGCTGCCCAGATCAGAAATGAGTGGCACAGTAGCAAGCAACTCAATTTTCCTCCCGATATGAGTGGAGTAAAGGTTGTACTGATACATGCCAATACCTTTAAGTTGTGCAGCAAGAGATTGGATGTCAAGAGAAATGCAGGTTTTGTTTGAATATCCTGAGACAAAATTGCAAACAGCACAATTCTGTTGTTGGTACTCGTACTTACCAAACATCTCTGAATAATTGTAGCATGTGTTTGTATGTATACAGTACAGTGTGGTGCAGTTGGGAGCATGTCTTCACTGTGCTCAGTAGTTTGTGTCATGTTCTATAGAGGCAATGTAGTATGCATAAATGTATTGCATTACATTCTTGCTGATAATCTAAAGTGTCAGTCCACATAGGCTGGGCAGTTTTGGGAAACAGAAAATTTACAAAATGCTACAGTATTCTAGATTTTAATGTTACAATTTGTTTAACGTGCAAAGTCCAACTGTTAGCGACACTGGAATGGATCCTCATGAATGGTATTTTTATAATTTTGGAAATTCCACTGGAATCGTAACTCCACGGGAAGTGGAGTCAAGTGGTGACTTCTGTAGTCAGGGGCTGTGACTCCAAAGTAGAGTCTAGCCTGCACGAGCCTACTGCACAGTACAGTAACATCCACTGTGAGAGGTTTCTTTTGCTCTCAGCATAGGCCTACTGTACTCTGACGTCGTCACGGCAGTGATGTCATCAGTAGGGTTTACCTCATGATGCCAAAGTCTCGTAAAGTAGGCTGACACGATGACCGGGTTGTTGCCTCTTCTCTTTGCTTCCTTGTTTGTTATTGCTGCAAAATGTTTCTAAGTGGAAGTTTACTAATTGATTTTGCTGTGTGATTGATTTTCCTACGGTTGACCGTTTCACCTTCCCACAAGCTTCATAAAAGGATCCTTTGTTTTTCTTTTTCCATGTTATTCTTTAGAGACCTTGAAAAATCTGTAAAAGGCATCTTAACATTAAATTGATCCCACATTGACTGCAGATATTTTCAATAATTTTACTGTACATACAGATAATCCACAAAGTTCACTTCCTTTTAGTAGTGCAGTTGTAGTGTGCACGTGATTCCTGTTATAATCCAGCAGATTCAGATACTCAAGCCCAACTAGGGTAATTTTAGAACATTATGGGAGCGATGCAAGAACTTTATTCGAGGAAGCATGGTGCTAAGCTGAAACAAACTTTTACACATTAGTGAAAGAAAGGGGTAAAGTCACGCGTGTATAACCACGCTCGTGATTTGTGGTGAATACCTTGGTCTAAATTCTACTGTACTGTATCTAACCACTAACTAAGTGCAATAATGAGATGTGAATGTAAGTAGACAAATAGCTCAAGTTTTGACCATGGATTGGTAAATTTGAAAAGAAGCTGTGCATGACTGTGTGATGAGTCACGAGTGTAGTGACCCTATTGAAGAAAAAAGAAATAAACTGCCAATAGAGTACTCACATGTTGGCTTTCAAGATGTTGTGCACCAAAGCAACATGACTTCATCAAGGCTGGCAGCATTGTTAAAATTTGACTAATGAAGTTGTTGCCTAATGATTGTGCCAAATTGTGATAGTTTGTGGTAAACGCAGAAGTTTTATCAGCGTTTGAGGTATGCTTGCTTAAGTTGTTGATGTAAAGATGTACATTTACAGTGCTAAACCTATATATTTGGCAGGGAAAAGTTTAAATCAGCACAGTAAAATTAATTTTTGTTAACACAAAGGAATCATCCGAACTGTCCTAATTGTGAGCCTTTCTGTACAGGTAGTTGCGTTTTGTTTTACAAGACTTTTCAAGAATATGTAGTGAAAATTTGAATGTCATGGACTTAAAGCAGTCATTAGCACTTGGAATCCGTGTATAACTCCTCATTCAGAAACCTTTGACCAAGTTGTTAAGTTCGTTTTTGTCTTACTGTACGTATGAGTGTATCCATACAGTGAATCTTTCTTGTCATTAGTCGTCTCGTTTATAGTGAATGTTGTCCATGACTTTGCTAGCATAGCTTTTTCCTAGAACTGGTGCTTACAAACATTAGTATGCAATGCAGAGACGTTCGATTTTAAAGGCAAAATCTCAGTCACCCCAGACAGTTTCACTTCTCCCAACCACATACGGTCTAGTCCCTCCCACAGCCTGTCCAAAATCCCATGTCCAATCATGTGTAATAAAAGCAATAGATCCCTGTGTACACTGTTTAATATGAGCTACTCTTTCAAATTTGCCGTTCAAATTTGCCGTCAGTCAAAGAGTAGAACTAGTCGGGAATTCTGTTATCTGGAAGCCAAAAATATAGCTTTGGGTGATGAGTTACTGTACTGCCTCTAATGTCTTCTGTCTTAAGAGAAAATCATTAACAGTAGCTTTCATCAAATATGATGAATCTGTTATGCAGTGGATTCCCACATACATTGCAATGATAATGAAGCTGCTGAAAAAAAGTGACTGTAAGTGAAAAAAAAACAACAGTCCCGCTTTAAGCTGCGTAACCTTTTGAAAATGTCAAAATGGTCGCCGTGTCCTTCCTGTGGAAGACTGTGGAATTCATTACCGATTGTATTAATACGTGGAAGTTTGAACAGTCGGTTGGGTTTGCTGTCCTGCAATAGTCCCCTGTACATGTTCGTACAGTAGATCACAGAGAGAAGAAAAAGAAAAGATCCCGTGCGTTTTGGTGATAATGCCATGGGCACGTCCAGGAATGGAAATTAGGTTTGATGTAAGATTGTACTGCACACACATATGCACAATCACACCGCACAAACTTGAAAACAGAAGTGATTAAGATACATCTGGGATTTGTTTTTCCTTTTTTGATTTTTTTTTATGTACTCCCTTTTGTGTGGAATACTTCCAGGTGCCCAGCCAAATGATGCCGTATCATGTTCTGTATTGTGGTTTGCTGGTGACATGTGTCTGGTAGCGTTGGTAAATTATCTGTGTGTCAGTGGTTGATGTGGCATGTCAGGAAGTGAGCACCTGCCCATCCATAACTTGGTGGAATGGTTCAAATTTCAAGATGTACTGTATTGAAACTTCCATGGACAGTAAGAGACACCTTGTGTATTTTAATGGCAATTGAAAGTCGATAAATTTGAACGAACATTTGCGACTTTCTCACACTACCTATGCAACCTCTTTTCCCAAATCAGATGACCCTCGGTCCATCTGCAGTGAGATAACTGTACTCAGATATATTCAGTTTGGATGCCATTGGAAGATTTTCAGGCGATAAAGTAACATATCTTTTACTATATATACTGTAATATTTTTTGCCCTTAAAATCTGCTGAATTTGTGCATTTCAGATCATCTGAGATTTATTGTTGCTAGAAGTAAATACTTTGCTGAATTGCATTGTAAATTTATAACTGGCTTGTTTGAAGGGAGTAATTTAACACAATGGAAAATTCTGAATTACAAGTATCAAGGTATGCAGTACATGATTGTTTATTAGGTTTTATTAGGTTCTACTAGGATCTAGAAGTTTAAAACACAAAATTAAAAAACAAAATGTCTTTTCCATGTACTTTACAATGCTGTACTGTACTTCTCTGTGGTACCTGCCTGGGGTTACTGCTTGTACAGTGTTGAAATGTTGTACTTTACTGTTCTGTGCTGTACTGCACAGTGGATGTGTTTGGGTCCCTGAATGCATTTATACATTGGCCCCCTCCAAGTTCTATACTCCAGTACTTACTGTACATTCTGCTCTAAATTTCATCTATTTTGGGAAATGTTCGTATAGGTCATCCTATCACAGGAAACTTCTGAGGCTGGGATTCAGGGGATATTTGTAATCAGAATGCCTAGTGCACCATCCATTGAAATGTGAACCCCTAATATGCTTCACATGTCGGATTGGGTGGCCTTACTGCTTGTACGTACAGGCTCTCTGTCAAGTCATTTGTATGACATTGCATATTTTCTAACTACCATCGGTAACATGATAACACTGTAGTATTTCCATTTATTCTTGTACAGCTCGTGTTTCACCAGCTTGTGTTTTCTAATTCAGTATAGAAGCTCACAAGTCTTCGTTGAGTTTTTCTTCCAATGTGCAGAAACAAATGCTTCAACTTTTCAGGCAGAGGCGAATTCGTGAGAGTTCTGTGGGTACAGTGCTTGGCGACTGTCTACAGCATGCCAAGGAGCATTTGTCCTCCAATTAGGACTTGAGTGAAGCAAACTTGATACAAGTTAAGTCATTTGCGAAATGGTTGTTTGTGTCATAAAAGGAATGCAAAGAGCAAAGAATTGCCTTTTCTCAACTTGAGGCCAAAAAATGAACAGTACTGTACATGTTGCTACATTAAAAGTGTGTAGATCAAATCACAGAGACGTCACATGTGCCAATGTGCCCATGTAAAATTTATTAGCTGATCTCCAATGCAAGGAGGGTGCTTTTCTGTATCACTGTGACATTACAGTACATGGAATTGGCCCACTGACAGTTTATGGGAAGAACTATGTAAGATGTGTTCATGAATTTGCAAGAAGTATTAATGCAATGAAATACCTTGATGTTGGCATGAAACTCAAAGCATGGTACTGTGGTTTAAGATCTATTGAAGTAATAGATTGGTATCCTTTAAGCTCCATCCCTTAACCCCAACCTCACCCCCCTTTCACCTTTCCTGTCTCTGTGACGAGTTCTGTTGTAAAGCTGTACTGTGCTTTAAAGGGAAATAGGGCGTTTAGAATACACCAACAAGACATACAAAAGAAATAGCTTTAGTCATTGTTAAACCATCCAGTCTCATCAATAAACACCTGCCAAAGCTTCATCTCCTCAAAATATTATGCTGAGATGAGTAACGGAAGATGCATCATTTGAATTTTAAAAAGTTTGGGTGAACAAATTAGTGTTGAGCAACAATAAATGAGTTTCTATCTGTGAGAAACTTATTTCTTAAGAAAAAAAGACTACTGCCCTTCCTTATTTTGAATAATCTATCATTCTGCATCCACAAACATTGGTTTCAATAATATGGATGTTTTCTGTAAAACAAATGCCCTATTTCCCTTTAAGCTCTATTGAAGTAATAGATTGGTATCCTTTAAGCTCCAGCTCTCAACCCCAACCCCACCCCCCTTTCACCTTTCCTGTCTCTGTGATGAGTCCTGTTGTGAAGCTTTAATTTCCAGACTGGCCGGTAATGATCAGTAACAATTAGTAATTCACCCCATAAAGTGCATACTGTACTTCATATTACAAATCACGAGCAAAGCTATTTTTGTGTCGCATCTTTGTATTATATCCAAGTTACAGGTACACTTCTTTCTTTGTCACTTTTTGACCCAAGCATCCCCATTGACTTTAATTGCCTCTCTCACTTGTCGTCTGGAAATATTTATTAATTGTTAATTGACCAAGTGACAACAATGATCAGCTCTGGGTACATGTCAAGCCTTGAATGGAAGAGGTCTTTTCGGGTATACAGTTTAAGAAATAGCTCTGACTGAGTCACCCTACTGTTCAATCTGACGTGAGCTGTGGGGAAGTGGAGGGGTGCCGTTGGGGTACCTGTACATTCGCAAATGATTACAAGCATAGTGCAAGGTTACAGTCAAATGTGAATTCTTTCAGGCTGATGTGGCACGTACGGTGATGTTGCGCCGCTCAAAACTGATGCGTTGATACAGGACATGCACTTACAGTATAGTGGTCATGCGCAATACGGTTGAATCTGTGCTATAAATAAGGCTGATTTTGTTGCACTGCAAAAGCATTTAAACAACACGAGGGTTAAATTGATTCAAAACATGATTTAATCAAGGCAGTCAGACTCACTTTGGACCCATTTTATGAACTCTTTTGGGAGGAGGGCGGATTTTTAGTTTATCTAAAATGCGCAAAAGTGACCCATCAAATACAGTACAGTAGTTTCCTTCCCCAAGTACAAAAATGGCTGTTGGCCTAGCAAATGTGAAATGCATACAGTACTGTATATATTACAGTCAGTGCAGTAGTTTTGCTTTGTAGTGTACAGTGCAATGCTACTGCAGTACATTTTTGCTGAGCATTTGTAAATTGTCCTAGATTTGATCAACTCACAGCCTGTTTTGTGGCCAATGAAAACATGATTGGCATTTTTGTTAGTAGCTTGTGCTGATTTCTGTGAACTAGTATTAAGACTAGCAGATAAGACTACAGGTGGTGCCGATGTCAGACAGTACCAAGTGACAGAGAAATATGCTAGAAGGCCTGTAAATCTTGCATCATTTGATGACAAAAATACTTCAGTAAATACATTGAAAATTTGATAATAGTTTTTAAAGAGACATGTACAGTACTTAGCAAAAAATAAACCTTTGTGAAGATTTCTGATGGTGAGTAGTAATAGGTTAAACTTTTTGTCTCACTTCAAAGTTCCTTCTTATGCTAATGTTGCTATGGTGATTTTGCATAATTTTGAAACAGGTGAGTAAGTAGAGAAGATGTGTGCAAATACAGGTTAGTAAACACCAGGTATAAGTGGAGATGGTTTTCTCCCACTCTATGGTACAGTAGGTACTGTATGATTCAGGAGTAAATGTGACTGAAATTTCATGAGATGTGGGATGTTTCTGTTTGTTCTTAATTGTTGAAAACCATCTATGTGTGACTCCATAACCGCATAGAGTTGGTTGACAAAATCCATGATATTTTGTCACACCTCTTGAGTACGGTATGGTCAAACCAAGATATTCAGAAGATTCGCCACACGACCGAAGCAACAGTCACGGGGTAATTTCGGTCAAAATCATCCATTGCAGATCTGTGGCCAGACAATTTTTATTATACATGCTAAACATAGGCGACCCCTTTCATAGAAACTACAATTTCTCCCATTTTCAACGATTGTAGGAATAGTTACGTCACTAATAAGACTAATTAGAAGTATAGTGTCATGCAATGGTTTCCCTCAAAGTTGTGACAAAATAAACTACATCAACTCAATGATCCTCTTTTTAAGTTGTGAGTGGAAAATGGTCCACTTCAACCAATGAGTGAAGTTGATCATCGCAGTATCGCCCCCTCAACCTGCACACAGCGCTAGAGTAGGGTAATCCTGGCTACTCTGCTGCTGCTCGTTCTCTCCAAGAATAACGTTGTTCATAGACAGCAAGAATAGTTATTTGTCCTTCAAAAATAATTTGTTCACCCAAACTTTTGAAAGTTCAAATGAAGTACAGTATCTTCTGTAACCAAGAATAATTTGTTCACCCAAACTTTTGAAAGTTCAAATGATGCATCTTCTGTAACTTGTCTTATGCACAGTGTTTTCTGTAGTTGAAGCATTTGCAGATGATTATCAGTAAGACTGAATAGTTTGGCAATGATTAAACCTATAGCACTTTGTATGCATGCCATGTTGGTGTGTTTGAAATGTCCTACTCCCTTTAAGTACAAAGCGGAAACTGAATTGAGGCTAGCCCTTTTGGATGGTGTAGTAGCATGGGAAGGGGGAACACAAAGACCAGGTTAGTTCCATCTCTATTTTGGAGCAGTGTTAAAGATGAACCCAACCCAACCTCAGGCTTTGTGGGCCTTGCAAATCATTGTTTCATGGGGTCCACATCTATACATGATGTCATCGTTGTAATGCATGCATGGTCGTGTATCGTTCGTTGGATATATGACTGCATAACAGAGGTACCATAAACTGAGGGAAAAGAAGGTTTTCATTGAAAGTAACACAAATCCACAAAAGGAGGAGGCCCTGTTGTAAGTACTGTAATCATTGATTTAATTTAGATTGTATAAAGTCACCAGGAAGTTCTAGTTTGTCAGTGGTAAATATTTGAGAATGGTTAGAGTGGAAACATGGACTGTTGTAACACAGTGATGGCACTCTAGAGGACATGAGACAAATTTGTCTCCCATTGGGATACCACCAGGGACACTAAGCTGGTCATATTGTCAACTGAAGATTTATGTAGCAGAATTAATTAAAATCATTCCGAATCTTTTCAGTGGATGGTGCATTGTGAACCAAAATGTACCCTGCAGAGTTTATGTTTAAACCACAGAGTTTCCATGGGCTTTTCCCCATGGACTCCATCGGGGCTTCATCCCTGTAACCCCACCAGGGCCCTTGGACAGGGCCATGGAATGCTTTGCACTACACACTCAATTCATGCTTCACATGAAATTTTCTGCCTTCTCCCAAGACTTTCTTCTGCCCTCCAATCCCTCCCCCCCCCTCCCCAGTTCTAAAATCCTGGTGCAGCATTTGCTGTTGAATTGCCAGTTGAGGATATCTGAAACCAGGTTTGGGAATTTTCTACTATCATGCAAAGAGCCCCTTACAGAGTGTCAAGTAACCTTGAGAAATTATATGTAGTCTGTAGTCTCATGTTTACCGTACAGTCCCACTGATATTGCAGGTAAATTACACAATCAGGAAGCTTTTCTGGGCATAGGTTATAATCATTCCAGGCATTAGATTACATCATCCAAGTGTCTGTATCCAGATCATTTTTAATTTGTCCAAAGTACTGGTATAATTATGGACAAGCCAAATATATATCAGATGTACTGTAAGTAATGCATTGCTAAGTCTGTGTGTATGATTTTTCTTGTACATGCAAATTCACAGCGTGTGCTGCCTCACCTCATATAACCTATGCATTACCGTATTGACCATGGTCTAGCATCTGGCAATTTTGTGTGTGCGTGTGTTGAGTTCGTCTCTAGTGAATTCCCAAACCAGTAAGTTTTGAGGATGCAGTGGGCGAGCAGATGTTGCTGTCGAACATTTATGTGAACACACAGTGACATGAATCTAGAAAAGAGCTGCCTCCATTCAGCATGAAACCCTGGATGGCAATCCAATGCAATTGTGTTTATATCTTACATCATTTTATAGGTATGACTTTCCAAAGTTTGGTGAAAATGCAAAGCCGATGATGTTGAGTGTTGCACAGTGTTAGTATTTCTTTTGTTCAGTCCTATTTGTATTGTCTTTTAATCGCTTGCCATCCAGCTTTACACATTGTCAAGTGATATCAGTAATTTGAAAGAATGCTCCCAAAATAAAAACTTCATGGAGTAGCAAATTCTCATTGCACTTGAAGTATAGGTAGTAAAGTGATCAAAATATAATGTAGACAAAGGATAACGTACAGTAGGATGTATTATGTGAGTTCTTCCTTTGATGTTAAAAATTAACATATTGGTGATGTAATTTTCAAACAGAAATTTGTAAAATGATTAATGTTTGATGGATTTTGATGGAAATTGTGTCTATTTTAAAAGTTTTTAATGATCACTTTAGTTTAGTAGTACAGTACTCCAAAGGATGCTTTCCATATCACTGGGTCTTTAAAGGTAATATGGGCGTGAAATTGACATACTGCTTTCCCACAGTTTAGCATGTCTCCTCAATTACGTCGTAAACAAGGATTAACTGTACCTGTAAATCAACAGCTCCAGGAGTGTCGCTTGATTATTATCGCACTCCCAGCACTATCGCAAAAATGCTACAGTATCAACAGCTATCGCAATTTTGCAATTGGTGCTAATCATCAACAACTGTTACAGGTTGCAGCGTATGGTGATTTGACCCTCCCAGTTTGTTGCACCAATGTGTGAGTCTCGTTCTGAGTGTTCTTCGCAGAGCTAGCCGAACAGAAAGACGAGAATTTGTTGTTGTTGTCATTACCAGTGTGTGTGTGTGTGCCATTAGAGGGAAGTACTGTGTATGTTTTGTAGAAAAAAAGTCATATCTTTAGGAACCAATATTTTTGGACAAGGAATGATAGATTATTCAGAATAAGGCAGTATGGTAGTCGTATTTTTTTAAGAGACATGTATTCACATCGTAGACATATACTTACCCCTTGCCTCACTAATGCGTACATTTGGCCCTATGCTCAAATCGTCCTCTAAACCAATTCTAGTACTGCGCCCTTAAAAGCCTAGCCAGCCCTTGTTTGCCTTTCGACAAGGAATGCTAGATTATTCAAAACAAGGCATTACAGTATGTAAGTCATATATTTTTTGAAGAGACATGTATCCCATAGATAGAAATTCAGTTGTTACTCTAGAATAATTCGTTCACCCACACTTTCCAAAGTTCAAGAGATAATACTGCTGTAACTCATGATGTTTTAAGGAGATGAAAGCTGGTATTTGTTAATGTATCTGCAGCCCTTAATACAGTAATGATGAATGGTATCCTTTTTTTTGTTCGCTATGTTTGTGCATTTTTTAAGCACAGTATTTCCCTTAAACATTGTGCAAACGAGTGTTGAGCCTAGGCCTACAGCGCGTGGCACTGTGCTAGGATTGTTTTCGGTGCCATTTGAGTTGGCTCAAATGATTGGAGTAGTGTATAAAGCAAATTCCAAGTATGGTCCCTAATGAATACTTGTCACAAAATCTGAATAAGAATTATTATGCAATCATTTTTCAGATATATTCAATGTGAATATTGTCTCAGAATTTTTGTTGGTGCTTCTAAGTTCAAACACTCCAAGAAAGCCTAGCAATCAATCACAGTTACTTGAAATCAAAGAGACGAATAGGAATGGACATATGAATATATATTCTTGTGTTCAAAATTGGGGCTTAAAGGGGCTCATTGAGTTGATATCAGTAAAGATTGCGGTGATTTTGAAGTACACAAATACACGACAATACTCACAATTAACATAATTAATCAAGTTTCACATCCAATAGTTATATGAAAACTGTCAATTTTTTCGAATTTTTGACCGTTACTTGCTCTGATTGTGTGCATGTGAATGTACTAATGTGAAAATGTCTGGTCACAAAGTTTCAAAAACCAAATTTAATCGTTGGTTACTCACTCATTAACGTTCCAACGTATGTAAAACTTTGGGATCCTTTTAGTTTGACTGTTTGTCATTAGTATGTGAAGGAAACTTGACCGGTATAGAAAAATTGAGTGAATTTCACAAATAACTCAATGAGCCTCTTTAAATGATGCCTTTTTGTCGTTTCTATGACATACAGTATTCTGTGGAGTTTTGACTTTCACTGACAAATTTCCAACTCATATTCCAACTTTAAATTGTGTCAGTATTTGAGTGCATTACCTAAATTATGATTTCTTTCTTATTGGGAAGATTGGGAGAGGGAGATTTGGGACGGCTAGGATGGATATTGTAGAACTTGAAGTTGATTTCCTGATTAAAATGGCTGCCCAGTTCTTGAACCAAACATGAATTGCCCCAAGTTACTTTCATGTACTTTTTGTCAGCCAGCTATCACTTTCAGCTCACATCTCAAAGAGTACGTACAAGCACAGTTTAATATGGGCGTTGGCATCAACGACCAACCAAAAACAAATAAACTACATTGTTCATTCTCAAAATCGTTTGTTGTTACAATTAATATTTTATACACAAGTTTCATCATGAGGTTTAAGTTTGGTGCCAGTAGAGATGGTTTTGCCAGGACGAAAATGTACTGTAACGCCCACTCACTTTAACTACATGCATGCATTCACATGTATCCCTTGCTTCACTAATGCATACATTTAGCCTTGCCCTAAATGAACAAATTTGAAAAGAATTAATACTGCTAGAAAAGGAATAAATTAGAAACAAAACGCAAGAATACTCAAAGTCTCGGAGGTATGGAATGGAAGAGGCAAAAACAGAAGGACAGTGTCAAAGACGTTGTAAAGACTCAAGCGAAAGGCGCTAAGTACTAGGCCTTAGAGGGCGCAGTGCTAGATTTGTTTTTGAGGACATTTAAAGCAAGACCAAATGTATGAATTAGCGAAGCAAGGAGTAAGTTAGTCACCTGTGAATACCCACACAAGTTAGTTGTGGGGAGTCACTTGTACACCCTTTTTGGTCGGATCACCTGCACACAAGGTGTCCCGTACATTCTCATTTATACACCACGATTTCCTCAACCCTGGAAGAAGCAGTAATATATTCCCACTCGTTCAAAGTACAACATTGGATTTTGCTTTGGAATTAGTAGCAAAAATGACAAACAATGAAAATGATCCTTTTCAGTTCGAAGTGGAACTGATTGAGTGGGGTTAACACTGCTGAATACTGACTACTGTTTAGCCTACTGTATACTGAGTCTGTGGTTTTTAGAACAGATTGGGTTAGGCTGGGTTTTATTGATCAATAAATTTTTCATCACAGCTTTCACAGATATTGAATTCCGTCTTGGGAAAATCAGATGCAAAAAGAGTTCTCAACACTAAGATTGTCTGTCACAATGTGAAAAAATTAAGTGGCCTGATTTTTTTTTACTTTTTATTTTTATCTCATGAAGATGTTTCAGTTCGTCATTTGGTGTTTCCAACTCATCATTGTTGACTTTGCGAGCGCTGGCACGAGTGTTGCGCCCAACCCTAACGGATGATCAAAGACTTTGCAAAGGAGAGAAGAGCTGGTGAAGTAAAGGGGGTAATTGCATGTAATGAACTTAAATGGCTGAATAGCCCCTAGCAACGGCTACGTCACTGGTGAATACCCACACCAGTGAGTTGTGGGGAATGCATGTGTAGAAATAGTATTATGTTTGATGGTTGTACCTCATCACAGTGTTCATAAAGTACATAACAAGCGGGTATTATAGGTTTATCCCATACATGACAGTGGGTATTATAGGTTATATATTTACATCACTCCTCACGTACCTGTCTTAACACAACAAATGCACCCCATCTACTGTGCCAAGAGAAACACTGCCACTAACGCTGTTCTGTGAAATACCAGGCATGTGCCTCTTTCCCATTCTGCCGTGGATCCTAATGTCGGCAAGAGCACTGATTTCCTTAAGTCCGTCATCAGCTATGAAAGTTACATCTTAACTTGACCTGAAGTCTGAGTGGCAACTAGTTTCATGAGAATTTTTTTTTTTTTTAAACTCTGCGAAAAAACATTTGGGAGTTTTGGTAAAATCTCCTTAGTGAGTTACAGTAACACTAATCTTTTTCATCAGGCATTCCTTTACACATGAAATCCTATAAATGTGGCTCTTGCAATGTGGCAGAAATAAAAGTTCACTGCAGGGTTTGCAGTGAGGCCCCCCTGGTGAGGGAGTGATTAGATTTGACAACATCAGTCTTCTGTTACCCCTTATGTGTACCTCTCTTCTCTCAAAACTTGTTTTAATTGAAAGAAAATGGACCTCCCCCCCAAAAAACTGAAAACACTGCAGCCTGTCTCAGTTAGTTTTTGTAACATTTTTGAGTGGTCACTTCCTGTTTGTTTGAAATTTACTTTTTAACAACTTCCTTTTGTATCCCATAAACAATTTTGAGTGTCCGTTGGCAACGACGGAGTGTCCGTCCGTTATCACAGCTGATCACACGCCAGCCAAATCTCATCATTAGCACTTAATATTACAGATGCAATTTTTAGACTGCTCTGGTGTGCACCATACAGACCTTACCCAAGAAATCAACAGCAGCCAATTGATGATTGGCAATTACCCTCTGTGGTCTCATAAACACACACATACACTGTACAGACCTGAAGGTCTGCCAAACTCAGTTGTCCATCACATCTGCAGTGAAGGCAAGAGCAGGAAATGTGGTTTGTGTAACCGGGATTTCCTTCTCAGGCTGCCTTTCTGCCTGCCTGCCTGCCTGTCTCAGTGTGTGTGTGTGTGACTATTAGTTGTGTGGTAACAGACTCAGCTCAGCCAGTGCATGACTCAGCCTCTGGGAATTAGAAGGAACAACAAAGGTATCTGGCATCCTCAGAAAACAGGATTATAGATTGTGCCAGAGCGAGGGGAAAGCACTGCATTGCCAGAAGCCTGAGTCTCTCTGTTTAGTCATTTGCTGTATTTCATTGTGTGTGCACGTAGGAGGCATTATCTAATGTGTGACTGCTGCGGATTGGTGTCTGAGAGCCTTCACTAGCAGTGCAAACATGTTGGTTGCACATTCATAGATTGGGAAGTAGATAAAGGGAGTCAGTCTGTTCTTGGAAAACCAGCACTCTTCAGGGTCCAAATCAGCATTTCTGACAGACAGTGTACAAGGATGACATCCATTGATCTGGGGGTCTCACCCGTCTGAACAGAACGTCTCTGTTATTTTTGCAGTCGGTGGAAGCATTCAAGGATAATATTCTGGATTTTCTTTTTGATTTCTGAAAGAGGAGACTCCATGGGTGAATGGGTACCTTTCATATTACAAATTTTTACACCTTTTGTCTTTTGAGGGATTTGGACGTGTTTCTTCCGAAATTTTCGGTCAGACATTCCGTTTGCCTCGTGTCTGCAGCTGTAACCTTTGCAGTGCATTAGTATTTGGGACTAGTAATATTGGAAGACATAATTTTCCTCGATGGTGGAGCCACGGAATGACGACGCCGGTGTTTTATAAAGCAGCTGTACAGTCAGTTTGACTACCAGCGGATTATCGAAATCGAGCCAGCGACTCTGTGTTGTGTAATCATATCATTTTTTGCTGTAGTCCAGCAGAGCTGGTGGTGCAGTTTTGACAAACATTTGGTCTGAGAAAGTATGAGGATGAAAACAGGTCAGTATAGATCTCTTGAAAGTGTCTGGCTGTAGACAAAGGAAAATTATGGAAATTTTTAAACATTTTCTTCTTTGAGACATCCATGGCATCGATACACTTCACATATAGGAAAGCCATGTCGTATTGTTATTTCAGGTAAAGGTTAAAAGGTACTGTACTCTGAAGGATGCCGGTGAAACGTGCATCAAAATAACTTAGAGTGTCCCCAGGAGTAGCGGTGACTGTGGTCGCTACAGCCACAAAAGCACAAGGAGACAGAGTGTGAAACTGGTGCATAACGTTTGCTCTCGTACTTTAGACATATCATAGTATCACAAGTTTGCAACCCTCCAAGATGCCATCTTGGCTGATTCATACCATGAATCTAACCATTTTAAGCCTCAAGAATTTATGAGCAAAACAGAAGAAAATGTCATTTATTATGGCCGAGTTTAAAGCAAAAATCTAATTTCTCATTCCTGCCAGTGCCTGAACACTTTTTTCTGGCCTTTGGAATTTTTTTTTTTTTTATCGAAAGTAGAATGTTAAGCTGCAAATGCCTTGCCCCAACTGTGGAAAACCTATATTTGAGTCTTTAGCGATCTTTTTGCAACATAGCATCCATCGATACAATACTGAGGCACATAAGATCAGTTTTGTTTTCAATGGACCTGTTACATTCCTGCCTTAAAATAAAAAAGAAAACAAGGCTTGCACACTCAATTTTCAGAATACTGTTCTTAGGCTGAGAAACACTTTTTTACTTGACATCAACCTATAGTCAAATAACCTGACACCTCAAATTCACAAATAATTGGCTGCTCACTTTCCTGATGAAATATTAAAGCAATCACTGAGGTACCAGTAGTACTGTAACTTTCTGGAAGGCCATTCGATATACCTCACCATGTTAGGATATCATTATTTTATAATGTAACCTGTAGCAACCTATCCTACTGTAATTCATGGATGGCTCTTTGCGTCAAGTGGCAATTCTTTTGTTACTGGATCACTAAAGTGATGCAAGTAATTTGATTACTTTGAATACACAATAGTTTGAAATATCCCAAAAGATATTTGTAAGGTATAGTGTAAAGGAGGAGATTCGTAAGATTTAGCTGATGCTTCAGAATAAAGTTGTGGTGACTGCTCATTACCATTATGTTTTGAACAGTATTACAGTGATCATACTTCTGCACTGTTCTCCTCCAACTCAGCCCCGAGTCGAGGATTAAACCCATAGTGTTCGTTAAACTTTTACCGCTTGCATGGACCCTCAGAGATACGCTATTGGAAATCGCCGATGGGGAGAAAAGAAGTTGCAAAAAATAGATGAAACAGAATTTTATTTGTTTCTTTTTAGAGCCAAAGATTGGTAGTCCTTTCAGTGTGTTTTATCATTAGGTCTAGCCTGGCATAGTCTTTTATCAGGAAACTATTATACTTTACCTAGGCCTGCAGGAAATTGTTTTTGATTAATTACCATAATTATTGAATTATTTGTTTTGCCTCAATCATTTTGATAGCAAAAAGTCAATATCCGGCGCGGTACAGCTCTACTGTATACAATCCACACTTTTAAACACTACTGTATTTCTTCAGGTGTGCCTGCTTGCAAGAATACCACTTATGATATCATGATATCTTGGCAGCTGAAGGGGAAAGAGCTTGCAATATCAGATAAGAAAATTTCCTAATATTGCAGCAGCACTGAGAAACTGTGGCAGTTCATCCATTAGTGTATTCAATGAAGGAAAAGAGAAGATCATTGGTAGATGAAAATTTTCTTCCAGTTATAACTGTGTGACCGTGAGAGGTGGTTTCACTTCCTCATAAAATAGCAGTTTCTCTGTCGTAGAGTAACCGTAGTGCTTTGTTATGTTCGTAACGAACTACACGCCTCAAGTTGTTCGGTCTGTCAGTATTTAACATGCGGTAGACCTACACATTACATTCATATTGTCAGACTGGTTTCAAATGAGAGGTAAATACGCTTTATTCAAGTAAAATCACAGTGTGCACTGATACTTAAATACTGTAGTCACCAAAAAATCACACCTACTATGCACTGGAGGCTGTATATTTGCCTACTTCACATTCTATGTAGCCGTACAGTACATTCCATGCACTGTTAGACCGCCAACTGTAGCCAACAGTAATTTTTGTTACTAATGTGTCATCACTCATCTACACCGTCAGACCTCAGCAGCTGTAGAAAGTTTGAGTGTGTGCAAATTGAGCACGTTGCTACAAAGACTATATGTAAATGTAATTTGTATGCTGTAAGGTACAGGTGAACTGATGTCTAAATACCGTGATTCAAGAAAAAATTCATAGCCTCTTGATTCTGCTGCTTGCTGCACAAGATATAGTACTCACGTAATCCTCTTAAAATATACATAATGTGCTAAAATAACGTCTTGAGAAGACCTTTCCTGCATGATAGAACATGATGTGATATCCAGATATGCAGTACCACAATGGTTATGGTATGTTCCTCTCGAGAAGACATAAACATGTATGATATCATGTAAGGTGTGATATGCTGAGACACTGCTGATCAAACAGGATTACTGATGGATCAATTGGTCTCTTTTTTTTTTAATCAACTACAGGTACTGTTACATGCACTCCAAGTTGAACTAGATTTAAGGGCACACACAGTATTGTAGACTGGCTGAGCTTGCATCACAGTCAGTATGTGGATACTGTACCATAGAATTGTTTTATGATGTGTTATTTCAGTTCGCTGGTGGTGCACATGATCACTGTTAGCCTAGTATATTTCCAGTCTTGAGCAATTGTAGCAACGGACAAGCTTGCAGGGAAGTAAACAGCATGAAAATTCTGCCAGCTTGTTTACTACAGTTGACTCATTATATTAACTTGAGTTGACTGTTGTATGTACTGTGGTACATCATAGCAGCACCGTACTACACTTTACTGTGGCTTTTAGGCTTAGGTGATTCTGACATTCTGTTGAGTGTGCAGTGTACAGTATTTGTGTTTCAGCAATATCTGTGTTTGTACTATCAAGTAGCAATTTGCATAAAGAAAATTATCCTTTACAGTACAGTAGACAACAACTTGCAAGCTTATCAACCAATGCTGTACTTTACTGTATTTATTTTTATTTATTTTTTCAAGAAAGAGAAGCTTTGTGTCTGTATGTACACGATAGTTAACTAAGTTATTTATAATTCACATGAGACCTATGGCACTGGGTACTTCAACCCTACCGTACGTACGTACGTGAGGAGGTGCGATATTTTGCTAGCATCAACATGAAGCTCTTAGTAATAGCTCCGTGCTAGCATGTTCTTTAAGCTTTTGGATCATGAGATAAAGTTTGTCACAGCTTATCAGTCTCTTTGAACAATAAGCCTCTTAGCACTCTCACCAGTTTAAGCTGCTTAAAAAGCCCCACAAACCACTGCTCAATGAACATGTTACTACTGTACATTGACCTTCTTTTGTTGGGTCTCCTGTTACTTTAGTAAATGACCTCAGCTGGTCTGGTCAACAACAGGCAGGAACAATAGAGAGGGTGCTACACAGTGACTACACAATCAGCCATTCCACAGACTACATAAAAATGTTTTGTCAATTAAATTCTGGATAAGTGTTAATTATATGAAGTCATATGCTGATTCAGTGCAAATGGTTTAAAAAAAAAAAAAAAAAAATTGGGGGGGGGAAAAATAGCCAAGAAGGTAACTTGGTCGGATTGTCTATAACCCTCCCCCTGTCTATAACTCCAACCCCCCTTTGCAAGTAGTCAAGAGCAGGGTATTAATGTCTGGTAATGTTGACAGATATGTTACAATGCTTTCTTAGACAAAAATGATTCTTACCAGTAGCATTAAACACTCTTTAACAGCAATACAATCACACACAGAATACAGACACCAAACTTGCTGAGCTGGTATTTGCAGCTTGGCCGTAGGTCATCATATGCAGCCTCTGTTGCCTCGTATACAGAGCATTCTACAGTGAATCTACTGTAACAATGCATTGAATCATCGAAATTTTCGATTCTTGTTTTCTTGGATGTCACTTGTATTTTTTTTTTCATGGCAGAGCTGATTTGGCTCTTAAGTAAAAGTAGTGCCCTCCAAAGAAACAAACATATCATCAAAGTGTGTTTAGATATCCTAACTGTTGTTTGAGGCATCATCATTAATTATTTAAGTCTACATTTATCCTCATCTCATTACTTGACTTCAGCAGCATGTTTTATGTCGATTTTTCAGAATCATGGTCAAAGTACTGTATTGGCCTCTTCAGTATTCATCTACACTGAGATCACACCGAGTTCTAATTGAATGGTGTGTCGATGTTATGCATCATTGATGTTGTGCATTGAATGTGTAGTACGATAGATCCATCTCTATGATACTTAGCAACACTGATTTCAATCAGCTGTTTGCTTTTATGGTACCATCAATTGTAGCGTAGAGAAATGCCGTTTATTGTCTCACTGGTTAATTTTTGCCATTAGTTAGGTTAATTAGTACCAAGCAGGAAGACTTTTGCAATCTCTATAGCGCACACACCCATTTAAAACAATCGACAAGATCTTCAAACCACATAATGTCTTGCGAGTGTGGAGGTGTTTTCAACTCGACAATGCATGCAGCACATGTGCAGTGCAATTCAAATTGTGGACATATACGTACTTACTCCTTGCTAACAGTTGCTACTGTATGTGGCAATGTTTACTGTACCTTACATTATTACTCTGTTTGACTCATTATACAATATGACACTTTAAATTGAACTTTATCCTGAGGGTAAGGTTTGATTTATAAAACCTTTAGTTTTTGGTTTTTCCAGAAATAAAATATCCCTCTTGTGAAGAATTGTTTTTCTATTGGAATATGTACATATTGCACCATAGAGTCTATACTTAGCTATGGGTTTTTCCCCTCTTGAAAGTGCATACATGTGTATTTCTGACGTCTCGCTCTATAGATAAACTTTTATGAAGCGAAAAGCAACACCTAGTTGCGTGCAGACACGTGAGCAGGATCTCCTGGCAGTGTTGATTTCCCCGGATCCTCTCGTCAATGCTTACTTTAACTTATTTGCAATTCCAGTCCTTAGAAGGGCTTTTTTTTCAAACATTTATGCTTTCAAATGGATGGCAAAATCCACCTTGCATTTTTGTTTCCTGTTTAGCCAAGAAAACCACATCCTGTTACACACTTTGAGCCATTTTGTGGTATACAGTGCAGCCACTTTCTACAGAATTAGATCTACATTTGTACTGTACCATGTATTTGTACATAATTGTAAGGTGATAATACATACATACATACAGACAGGGAATGATTTAGTTTTCGATTCCTCGCCGAAGGCAGGCAAACGTAAAACCTTTGATAGCACTTGATGAGTAGATGATCTCTGTCAAGGTCAGTAGAGGTCATAGTTTAGAAACCTTGTAAACACTGTATCTCCAGAAGTAAAAGTTGCTGGAACTTCAAACTTAGTTTATAGTTTGGCCATTGTGAGTAGATGATCTTGTTGTTTTTCATGGAGGTCAAAGGTCATTTGAGGTCACCATCAATGGAGTTTGAAGGCCTTGTAAGGAAGATACATTGCAGTGACTGGATTTGTTGTAGACATTGTATCTCATGGAGGGTAAGGTGGGAGATATTGAAAATTGGTATGCTGGTTATCCTTTCTTCATCATAAATATTGGCAAGAAACCTCAAAGTCCATTCTGGTTACAATTTGCATAGCAGTTTTCAGGTTGCTTGGGTATTTTGTCGTAAAATCCGCGAAATCCCATCTGCTGCATGTACAAAGACTACTACACAATATTCCAATTGTGTATCAATTTGACCATTTTCTGATACTGAAGTGATACTGGATTAATTATTCTCCCATACTGTATACAGTATTATGAGTTATCACTCTCTTGCCATAGCCACAGTTTTAATATGTGGCTTCAATATGTACTGACTTCATCATTCTATTACTTTCATTTCTGTCTATTCAGGGATAAGGTTTTATGATCGGAAGGTTGCAGCTGTATAAATCAGCGCAAATTTTGTTGCGCCAAAGTTTGTTCCTCCGTTTAATCATACCTAGACCATTTCTCTAACTGTATCCTTGCTGTCTGTACAGTACTATACCCTTTGCAGTAGTTTAGACAAACTTCTGCCCATGGCCTGTGCAACTACAGTACCTTCTGACGTGAAATATCTACTGAGTTGTAAAAAAGGCTAATGTACCTTTTTACTGGGATGTGCGGATAACAACTAGTTATAGCTGTCAGGGCCTGTGAAAATTTGTTAGTGGTTTGCCTTGTTATGTATGACTTAGAATCACTGTAATCTGCAGTATGAGTCATACTGACTGTTATACAGTCATCTAGGTCTAGTGTATCTTGGGTCATAACTGTTCCACCATAGAAAAATTCCATCCAGACATTTTTGCAGAATCGTTTAACAGTGCGAGGTGCCGTTCTGACTCAACGGTATGTTTTCATACTTCCTTTGTTTTCCTCAAGATAATGTAAATTTTGTTCGAAAAATTATCAGTCTCACGCACACGAATCATCGTGATGAGCTGTCAGATTCGGAAAGAAAGGCTGAAACATTTATCACTTTGATTTGTGCTCTGATTCATCTGAACACTGCTTGCGGTTTAATTTTCACTTTTTTCCCATAGAAACCAAAATATTGGTTTTATGTGTTGCTAAATATACTTTACCAGGAACCCAAACACTATAGGCACTCGGCGTGGAGGGTACTCTGTACTGTAGCTGTTCGTATTGTTTATACGCCCTACATAAATTCACGAGCAGTGTGCTTAATCTCTAGTACCTTCAGCCTTGACTCTTGCCAGTTTTGCAGTATTGATTGGTGAATTATGGTGGTATAGACTTCATCACAGTATTCTGGTGGCATATTTCTCTTTTTTAAGACCTTCCCTCGGAAAGTTCATTCTGTATTTAAAATCGTGTCTCGCTAAGACATTCCCTGCGTGATGCAATATATGGTACTGTACTATAAGTGTTCAAGATACCTCAAGGGGTTAGGGAACGTCTGCTCTAGAAGCCATAAACATGTACTGGGTTTACTGTACTTTACTGTATGATTTTAATATGTGAGGATTGTCCTCAATTGTAGAAAAAATAAAAGAAGTTGGTGGATTGCCCAAGTTTTATTCATCCTTCATTTGTTATGTAAGTACATCATCAATTCCACCGGAGGTTTATGGTATACCGTAGGCTCACATGTAAACTGACCTCTTCCAATCAAATGGTATAACTTTGAAATTACAGTTTTTGAGACAATGTCATAACTGCTCTGGAAGGTGGTTGCCATAGATACCATAGGAAGTAAAAATTTTGATAACAGTGTGGGAATCTGTATTACAGGAATGTTAGCTTTAATGATTGAGTTCTTGACAACAGCAGCACTGAACAGTGTGAATCGGCCTGGAAAAAAAAAAAATTGTGTGAGAAAAAAAAAAAATTGTGTGAGATTTTCAAAATCTAGGAGAGAGCTGTCTCTTGGTAAAAATACTACAGTATTGCAATTTATTGTATGTACAGCTACTACCTCAGCTGTAGAAAAGTGTGCGGGACATTTCCCGCATGAGATTATCTTTGTGTGGGATTCAGGAATCATATGTGAGATTCAAGCAATCCCATGCCTTAGCATGAACACTGGTGCTTAAATTTAAAATGGTTTCCTTACTATGGACTGATGTAGGACCGATGGACTGATGTTGAGTGACATCCTCATTCAGGACATCAGCTTTGGCATCCTCCTTGGAGTGAAAGTTGAACCCGACCAATCTAGAGCATACCGTAAACTGTTTCAGTCGTGAGAACTTCTATCAGGGACACATTATGCTGAAGTTAATGTATTAGTGTAAGCTAGGGGCAGCGGTGGAAAAAAATGTTTATTTCCTGGGAAGGGAGTCTAAATTTTCCACAGTTTCTTACATATTGCTGTAAAGAAAAGGGTAAATTCCTCCCAAGTGCCAAAAGTTCCCTGCAGATACATAAATTTTCCTCCAGATACACAAATTTCCCTGGAAGGAGCCTCCCAGCTTCCCAACTTGTTCCACCCATGGCTAGGAGTATGTCTAGTCACACTTGAATGCCTTCAGTGCCCACACCAATAAGTTGTTTGAAATTGCCGAATTCACATCGTAGACATACTGTATACTTACCCCCTGCTTACACTATCGCATAGCTAGGCAGGCCAGCTCAACACTGACCCGAAATCATTTTTGCACCTCTATGCCCTAGTAAGTTAAGTCACTTGTGAATACCCACACCAGTAAGTTGTGGGGAAACATCACATGTGCCAACAGGCTGGCTAGAGACGATGGGTGTGTCTGTTGGACACTAGGACCTCACTGCAAGGAAATAAGATTTTTAAGTCCCTGCCAAAAATACATTGATTTAATCTTAAATTGATTACTGTAAGTAATGTTGTTATTGCTAAGACTGGAAGGGTAAAACTGTACATTGAGTGAGTTAAGTATAAAACTTCTGATGTTTTGACAAGAAAATGTTTGTATTGGCATTTAGGTGATGAAGGAAGTTACAACTTAATGACATTTCAGTCTGTGAGTTATCTCAGGACAATTTCTTGCTAATCAGGTGAATTGCATTCTCACAGCAATTTGGTGTAAATGTGAGACCTGTGTTGTCAATAATGAGACACGTCCTGAAGTTTGTTTTACAGAAAGGTTTGGTTTCTGTCTCTGTTTTCAGAAATGACAAATGATCCAGTATATGTGGTGGCCAAGTGGGACTATACTGCCAAACAGGACGAGGAGCTGACCATCAAGAAGAACGAACGGCTGGAACTCACAGACGACAGCCGTTCATGGTGGAAGGTCAAGAAGACCAGCGGCAACCGGGAAACGGGCTACGTCCCCTCAAATTATGTGAAAAAGGAAAAACTTGGTTTCATCGGTAAAATCAGGCAGAAGACGAAACCTCACAAGACCTCGGTCACAAACCCACCGGACACTGTCCAGGTTCAACACCACCCCTCCCCGCAGAACACGGATGTGGTTTCATCGCCCAAGATAGCAGTTGTAAAATTTAAGTATGAACCCCAGCAGGAAGACGAACTAGCGTTGAACAAAGGTGACAAGGTATTTGTTATAGAGAAATGTACAGATGGGTGGTGGAAGGGAGAGGTCAATGGGAAGTCTGGTTGGTTCCCATCAAACTATGTGAGCGAGGACCTAGACAGGTCCAGCGCCAGTTCCAAGGGGGACGACGTCTCCTCCTCGGTCTCATCAGGAGATGACTTCATTCATGGCGTGAGGACCCTTTACCCATTCCAGGGTCGCAACAGCGAAGAGTTGAACTTTGACCAAGGGGAGAGGTTAGACATAATTGAACTGCCTGATAATGACCCAGATTGGTGGAGGGCCAGGAACAAGGACGGTAAAGTGGGGCTGGTGCCCCGGAACTATGTGGAAGTGATATCAGATGCCGTGCCAGTCTATTCACGTTTACCATATAGCAATGGAGACAACGGAGTGGTAGATGGCCAAGGCAATAACCTAGACAGCTCCAGAGAAGACCTCTCGGGGAAGGAGTGGTTTCACGGGAAGCTGTCGAGGGCGCAATCTGAGAACGTTCTGCAGAATGCCGTGGAGGGAAACTTCTTAGTGAGGGAGAGCGAGGCTTTTGTGAGTAATTTATAATCTCCTTGCGATCATTTCATTTCGTCTTGTACCGTTATAATATACTGTTTTAAGACTTCTCTTCAGCACCAACCACCATCTAAATACAAAAGAAAAGGCAGCCATTAAGAAGAGGATGGTGTCGAGTGTCCTAAGATGGAGTTTTAGAGCAGTAGAGAGGGAGGTATGGGTGGCTTCCACCGTAGATAACGTCGGCCACAGATCGCCGGGAATAGATGGTCAATGATTACTTGTTGACACATGCAAAACCCTTGCTGACACTTTTGCACAGTTCACCTGTGTGCGACACACTGCGGAGTTAACTTTGAGCGTGGCACCCTCTATGCTTCAATTGAACCCCTTCAGGTTTCCCTGCGAGAGCTGTAACATTCATATTGTAGACGTATACTTGCCCCTTGCTTACTTATGCTTTTTAAGTTCGACCTAGCTTAAAGTGTAATGGAAATGTGGTGTTTTTGCTCCCAGTGCAAAAGTTTCAAACCCAACTTTAAGTAATCTTGTGTTTGTTTGAAACTTTCATCATTAAAAAAATATTGATCACTTAACACAGACGGTCAATAATTAGCCAGATAGTTGTTTTGTAGCCGGGTAAGTTCACCCTTCCCTTCTGTAACCATTCTAAACCAAACGTGTGAGTTTTGAAGTGTGAAAGCAAACATTGAAAGTGACTTCGTTGGATATGGAAGATTGATTTAGTGGATAAATTGATTGCGCTCCCCACACCGACAGGTCAGAATTCTGCGGTCGTCATCGTTCGTATTGCTCGGTATTACATGGACCAAAGTGTCGGATGAACTCTGTGTGGGCAGGGAAATTAATCAATGGTGGGAGCATGTGAAATCGATCAATCACCCAGCGATTATAAATACAGACTCTTTCCAGCTTCTGTTATTTTCCCCCATTCGCCACGAGACTCTATTCTAAGAGAGTGCCTTTATCCAACAGAGCCATTACAAAAAAGAGAAGTGATGGAAATAATGATTAAAGTAAAAAAAAAAAAGTCGTAAATTTTAACCTTCATGACATTTTCCTTTACAGTGCTTCATTGCAACTGTCTGCTTGCATCACCCTTTTCCCCCTCACCCATTCATCCCTGTTATTTTTAGCACAAAAGATAATGGGACTGTCAATTACTTATTTTATATGGTAATAGTAAAAGAAGGCCTCATAATACCTGTTTGCACAGTTGCTCAAAACTGCAACCAACCCCTTGAAATTTGCTGCTCAAAAGGTGTGATGAAACGGGACACATTTCTCAATTTCTATGCAACATTTACGTCAACATTCGCTCGCCTCGATGTCGAGATTTCTGTGTCTCAAATTGATCAGCTCAATTTAATCCGTCAAACTGTCTGTCTGTCAGCTCTGTAGAGTCTTTCGGCTGCCTTCAGAATCTGCTAACCCCGCCCACCAGAATATGGGCCAATCAGATCTGTTTTTATTCGCAAGAAATGTGTGAAGACAGGTGAAGACACGTTCACACATTGAACAGCTGAATATGCTGCACTGTATGTCGACATCGGTTTCAGCTGTATAGTTCGCTGGTAAATCTTTTGTGCCGGTACCATCAAGGATAACCTAGAGTAAAATATGAACGCTTCTTCTTCATGAAGCAGTTTTTTGCCGAGAACATTTGGAAAGGAGGAGTTTGTCCCTCGTGTAAAACTTGTCATCTGAAATTCATCGGCAAACAGGAAATGAGAACTCAGAGTTTCTATTTTATTTTAATCAGCGCCGCCTAATTGTCGTTGCATTTCGTAGCCTGGAGAGATGTGCGATAGAGCTGATGTTGAGCAAAGAGCCAAAATTTTTGTGGACGGAGGCACAAGGAATGCTTTGGCAGGGATGTGTGCACGTTGGAGTATTTTTAATGTGGCACTGTATTGAAGATCAAATGAGGGTGCACTTTACACGGTTTACTGCACTTCATAATTTACATCATGGACATTTCCTCGCCCCTTGCTTCACCTATGTTCACCCTCTTCACTCAGGCATACTAGGATGAACCTAGGCTCATAGGGCATGATGTCAGAGTTGATTTCGAATGCACTTTTGAGCAAGGTCAAACTTAATGTAATTAGTGAAGCAAGGGGTAAGTACAGTCACGTGTGAGCACCCACACCAGTGAACTGCAGGAATTAGTCATGGACAGTACCTCACTGTACCTCTTCTGAATGTAAGCCCCACTGCACAATTCACTCAGTTAAATAATGTATTGATCAATCAAAAAAAAAAAAAGATCTCACCGGAACAGAGTTGGTCATGCCCACCAGATGTACAGTAATGTATTCAGTATATGCTGAACTCTCACGTACTTACTTTATATGCCATTTCTGTCATAAAGTCGGGTGCTGGAGTGCTGAGCTAATCTAACTAAGGTCACACTTCTTTGTGAAAGTAGCATAATTTGTGGTGTAGAATAATACTTCATGCCACAAAATATGCTACTTTTACAAAGAAATGAGACCAGTAGAACCTTGTATTTGCCATGAAGACCATTTTAGGAGGATACTTGCCAACTGTTTCCATTTTTGAGTAACATTACAGAGATCTGTCGATCGTTACAGCAAAACTGCGCATGCAGTAACTGCAGTGTTCTGGTAAATTTACCACACTGTATTACAGTTTTTGTGTGAACAAGCACAGTGCCGACATTCAGACTCAGTGATTCTATGTGTATTTACGTTGCAAAGCACAGTACAGTATTCCTATTTTGGAAGTGTATGCAGACCTATTCTAGAAAAATTTACAATTTAGTTTGAATAGATGTTGATATCACTTCTACGGTAAGTACCAGGTTGGTCGTTATATTTCAGTGCACTAAAATTCTGTGGGCATAGCACATAAGGTCGTATACATCTAGTGTTATTTGATGTTGCAATGGTAATCACAGAAGTTTCCCCTGTCTCGCTGCCTCTGTCGTTGCTGCAGAGCCCTAATTGTTGGGATAGAGTGTTGATGGCATGTCCATATATCATGTAGGAAAGCATATTCAATGATTTAAATATGTACAGCATGTCAAAATATTTTGGTGTAGGTTTTTTTTTTCACATTCAATTTTAAGAAGTGATACAGTAGTACATATGGAGTAATGTTCAAGTTGAATGCTGTACGCACAAAGTTGAATACACCGGTGCTGTGGCAGAATGGATAAAGTGGTGGCATTTGAAGCAAGAAACTGGGAGGTTCTGTTTTCAATCCCCGGTCTGGTCAAAGTAGGATGGGCTTTTAGGGTTTTTCTTCCAGGAGTAATCGAAGTTTTTCCTTTCTGAACTGACCTTGTGAAAAAAGAAATGCCAAAGTTGTTAAATTGGTAGTCACCTGATGTGAATATGTAATATATAAGCCACAGGCTTCCTTCATACACGTTGAGTGGTTGCTTAACATGTAAAATACTGTAAGTGCCCTTCAAGGCCTGAATTTTCATGTAGATGAGGAATAATATTGTGGCTGCCCTCTGTGCTGCATGTACTATAGTACAGTAGCTTGTTGTTACTTCACTAGTGAAGTGATCAGGTGAAACATGCAACCAGTGGTATTTTTCTTTTTAGTATCAATCATTGCTTTCATTGAAATGGTTGTTTTTGTTGTTTTTTTCTTCCTTATGTGAAGGGAAGTTACACAGTAGTTGACAACCAACCAAATTGCTGGGAATTACAGGTTACATACAGGTTTTAAATTAACTAGTGAAGGCAGGTTTTCACAATTTGACTCTCATCAACCCACAAACCACACACCCACATGCACGTGGGCAGGACATGCTGTATACAGTTTGTAAAGTAGTATATCTCCATCCACATCCGTATAATTGTCGTTGAGAAAGGAAAAACTGATGTGGAAGTCGGGAATTACACACCGATACTAACATTTTAAGTTACATTTCACGGTGGCAAAACACAAAGAGGATGTTGCACCTTAACGCCAGGTCACTAAACGTGAAGGGAAACCTTCCGTAGCCAAATCAGAAAGACAGCCTCATGCTGGGCATGCCACGATATACTGTACGCATGATTAAAGTACTCTACAGGCACTGTAAAGTTTTAGCTGGAAATCCTGACCGAATTGAACAGGATGCTGTTAATCCTTTTGTTTGGTGATGCAGTACAGTATAGTGATACAAGAATCAAACATACAGCGTGAAGATTATTTGCAAATTTGTCACATTTTGCCCCTGAAAGTCGAATTCAGCGGAATATTGTATGTTTTAGTCACTACGAGAAAACATGCTTTAATCCCAATTTTTTGGTACTTGAATATTTATATCCATTCCCATTGGTCTTTTTCATTTCAAGTCATGGTGATTCACATCGTAGACACATGCTTACCCCGTGCATCACTTCCTGTGCATCATTTGGCCTTTGCTCAAATTGTCCTCAAAAGTAATTCTAGCACCACGCCCTCTAAGGCCTAGCTCGCCCTGGTAGGACTGAGTAAGTATGGGGAATTAATGGCTTCGCTCTCAGTGAGAGTCTGAATTTTGTAGGGCCGAAAAAAGGTTGAGGCAATTTTCATATTCATATATCAGGAAGATGAATGAATCATTCTCTTTGAGAGTTTGTGGCAGGTGATCTATTAGAAACTTTGATGAAGGGCGAAAGTAGATAACCAGGCAGTTGCCAATTCACAGCGCATACTCTCTCACAGCATATAACCTATGCATTACCTGACTGGCCATGGTCTAGCACCTGGCAATTGTGTGTGTGCATATCCAGTCACTGCTCTTCCATAATTGCCAGCGCTTCCGACTTGCAGCTTTTGTAGCCAATTCAACTGTTTCTAAATCACCCTAGTCTTCTCGATCGTGACTTCATTTTTCGTCTATAGTAATGCATATAGGTTTTGTGAGGCGAGTGTACCAATTACATAGATTATACATCATACTTGCAGATTTGCCAACCTCAAAAATGGTAAACCTTGAGCTTTTTTGCAAGAAAACCTGGAAATCTCTTTCTCAGCCTGGACATTTTAATAATGCTTTAATTAATTGTAGAGTAATGTATAGTGAAAAGTGTTTTGTACACCAGAGGGATTTAGATTTTTAGCATATTTCACTTTTCTGACCCTGATACAAAGAGGGCATGCTAGGTCTCAGAGGGTGCGGTTCTTGAATTACTTTCAAGGATGATTTGGGCATGGGTCAAATGTATGTTGGTCTAATTAAGGGAAAATCTGTGAAAGTTGACAAGTCTGTGTTATACTGTAGCCAAATTTTAAGAGATCAATATGGCCAACAGTGGTTCCAAACAGGTATAGGATGCTACACTGGAACTTGAATACTGTGGTATTAAAGTTGACAGTATGGTAGGAATAGATTGGTTGGGGGATGTGAGGGTTACTGCTGCTTTTGTTTGGTAAATGTACAGTAACTTGCATTTTGGTGAAAGAGCTCCTTTTTACAAAACTGTCTTTTTTTCTCCACTGGTTTGCTGTTTTTCAATAGTGGACCTGCTATACAGCATTTATCAAGGAGAATGCTTTCCATAGCCCTAAGCTTGTTCCTAGTTATCAATGCTAATGGTCATAATCATGTATGCTACTGTATTTGCTAGCAATTAAAGATTGTACTTGGGGAGTCTGAGAGTACAGTATTTACTATGTACAGGTAGTGTGTATGACTCAAGCAAAAGGCAAATGAGGGCCGACTAGACTCTAGATGGTGTGGTGCTAGAATTGATTTTGAGGACATTTAGAGCAAGGCTAAATGTATGCATTAGTGAAACAATTGGTAAGTATAGTCACTGGTGAATACCCACACCAGTGAGTTGTAATGAGTATGACAGTACAGTATTTACCCATGGACAGGTGGTGGTCAATGGTCACAACCAGAGTTTGTTCTGGGGTTATGTAATGACTGTTTATACACAAAGGTGAGTTGGCCTAAAATTAGGGCACTGTGTCATTAGTCAAATACAGGTACAGTACCACAAATAATTCCTTTCTCACAGTTTAAAACTTGTAGTAGAATAATTACAGTAGCTGTGCAGTAACTATTAGACAAAGTGGAATATATCTTAAACTGTACTACTGCACAGGTACTGTAGGTGGCCTGAATCTGGAAGAACCAACTGCTACCAGTGAAAAAAAACACCAAAAATCTGTTTTCCTGTTGATGTGTATTGATAAAGATCAACTATTGGAAGGGCATACTGTAAAGGGCAAATTTATTGCAAGTATACAAAATGCTTCTCCTACAGATTGTGCAGTCATGTGATGTTACTACTATGGTGGTGGTGGTGAAGATTTTCAGGTCAAAGTTCTCAATGGGCCATGTTATAAAATCATGCGAAGTGCTTCTCCTGCAGATTGTATGGTACTAAGTTGAAGTGGTGTCACAAATTACCCCTATCGAAGTGGTACATTCTGGCTGTTCAGGATTATTTGGAACCTTTTTGCAGCTTTCAGTATTTGTGGACCCATCTTCAGAATGGCCATAAGTTATATCATCATACAAAGCTATTGTTTTCCTACAGATTATACAGTGTGTTACAATGTGTGTTACAATGTGTGTGTGGTGATGATGTGGGGGGGGGGGAGAGATTTTCAGAACTGGAGGACCTTTTGCTGATCAACTTTCTTAGGGACAGATTGGGGCCCAAACTTTTTTGGGGATACTAAATCGTGGATTGGCCTTATACTTGTGTCTTGGTTAAGACTGAAACATTACTGTTGTAATAATCTTCAGGCAAGGAACCATAGTGGTGCCCTTGGGGTCTTTTTCTGCATGCCAAGAAAGACCGGTTGTTGTGAGCAGGACAAATGATCGGTGGACTCGTTTACAAAGATTAAAGTGAGAAGCAACTGGCATATTAGCATCAGAAATTTAGACAAAAATTTTCTTTCAAAGAACAGTGAATAGCAAAGAAGCTATGAGGGCGCAACTACAGTATAGGAAAGTTTAAAATCTTACAGTGCATTGTTTTCCCTCCCTGTAAATTTTCAGATGAAAATTTTGTCCATCACTTTAATAAAAGTTGCTCTGATTGTAAAATTATAACAAGTGTTTAAATTTATGGAATTTCAATGGCTCTCCATTGGACAACCCGACTTTCCCAGATCTGCTTGACCTGCTGACATTTTGGTTGCCCTGCAGCCAAAGACTGAAAACAGAAGATGAAAAGCAAGGTTTTTCTTGTTTTGTCAGATTCGTTTATTGGTTTGGATTAAAGGGAAATAGGGCGTTTGTTTTAAAGAAAACATCCATACTTTTAAAACCAATGTTTGAGGATGTAGAATGATAGATTATTCAAAATAAGGAAGGACAGTAGCCTTCTTTTCAAGAAATAAGCTTTTTACAGATAGAAATTCAGTTATTTGTTGATCAACACTAATTTGTTCGCCCAAAATTTTCCAAATTCAAATGATGCATCTTCCACTACTCATGAGATGCATAGTGTTTTGAGGAGATGAAGCTTTGGTGGATGTTAATCGATGAGACGGAATGGTTTAACAATGATTGAAGCTATTTTCTTTCGTATGTCATGTTGGTGTATTCTAAACGCCCTACAGTATTTCCCTTTAAAAGAGAAAACCATGCGGTCTTGATTGCATGTGTGTGTATGTGTGAGTGCTGCGTGTATGTGCATGTGTGTTTGCGAAGCCCAGCTTATTAACGCGACATCTCAATAAGGGATACTTGGACATTTCTCAAACTTGGTACACAGATGCCCCATATTGAGAAGGAAAACCCTTCTTGTTAACACTGTATCTCAAGATAAGAATGATGGATACTTCCCAAACTTAGTATGTGGGTTGGTCATATCAAGAGGAATAACCCTATTGTTTTTGCTGGAGGTCAAAGGTCATCTGAGGTCACCAAAGGTCAAACACTGTAAGTCTTGTTATCGCGTTATCTCAAGAAGAGAATCTTGGACATTTCTTAAACTTGGTACGTAGATGCCCCATATTGAGAGGAAGAATGCTAATGTTTTTATTCCTTGCAGAAGGCAGGCAAGGAATCTGTGTGATGGTGATCGCATGTGTGTATGTATGTGTGTGTGCATATGTGACCCCAGGCTTGCAAACACGATATTTCAAGAAGAAGAACGGTGCTCAAACATCAAAGTTGGTGTGATGGCAGTCCATCATGAGTAGGTGATCCCTTTCGTGTTTCTTGGAGGTCAACGGTCATTTGAGGTCACCAGAGCTTAAAGCACAAAAGCCTATTCAGGGAGATATCTCAGCAACTAATTGTTGGTAGAACTTCAAACTCTTAGCATTGGTAGCACCTAATGAGTAGATGATGTCTGCCATTTTTATGGAGTTCAAAGGTCATACAAGGCCAATTAGGACACAGTGTGAAAAACTTGTATGCACGGTAACTCAAGAAGGGAAAGGTGCATGAACTTCAATAGTAGTGTGTTGGTTGGTAGTCCATTGAGAGTAGATGATCCTTATTGTTTTTCATGGAGGTCATTTGAGGTCACCAGAGCTTTAAGAAAATCTATCAAGGGACATATCTCAGCAACTGAATGTTGCGGGAACTTTGGTATCACCTAATGAATAGATGACGTCTGTCATATTTTATGGAGATAAAAGTTTATGTGAGGTAAATAGAGGACATACCTGTAGTGTGAAAACCTTGTAAAGAAGGAATCTCAAGAAGTGAAATGTGCTTGAACTTCAAAGTTGGTGGGTGAGTAGTCCTCTGTGAGATCATGACAGTCAGGTGGGATGGAACTCAAATGCTATTGCTTTTTATTTGCTTTAAGGTAAAGTTAAACCAAACCACTAAGTCTGGCTGTCACAGCATGTCTTTGCAAATGAAAACTGGGTCTTTCTGTTGTCGGACTGGTATAATCATGAATCCCCATACTGTGAGAAGATAAGAGCTACCAGAAAGGTACCAGTTTTAAATGCATCTGAAGAAGGGGGAGGGGACTGAGGTTTAAAAAAAAGGGGAAAAGAAATTTTGCCTTCATTAATTATCATGAGGGACAAATCCCTTGAGATTACTTAAACTTCCCTTGGCCGTCTCCCCACGTCGATTTATGTGCACGTGAGTGCGGAATGGTTTTCAACACATTTTGTTATCTATTTCCTTTTCAAATTTCTTCGATATATATGTATGCTGTCTATTAGGCACTTCCTTCGATTCAAAAAGACCTGGCTGAAAGGAATTGACGGCACTTACCTGAATGTCATAGCCAGCTCAAACAGTGTTTGATGTAATAATGTCTGTATGTTCAACTCAGAACTAGTGTAATACATGACACTTGGTAGCTGTGAACCCATCACTCAGTTTTCAGACAAGGTCAGTATATCCAGTAGAGTGATTTTGAATCGACAACTCTCTCTCTCTCTCATTGTTTCAAGTACATACTTCCCTGCCTCTGCACAACTGGTTTATTGCCCCTTGACACTCACCCTTGCCTCTTCTAACCTAGTTTGGAAATCAAGTGGTAAACATTTCTCACTTTTGTTTCAAATGTTGTAGTGTTGAGCATGGCAGTACATATTCTCTGTGGGCCTCCTTCAGCCATTGTCCCCTCTATCCCTTTAACAGTTGCTGCTCATTCTGTTGTGTCAAATCACCATCCAAATTTACATTATGGCATTAGCTTTTCGTATGGCATTCAGTATTAAAAGCGCCACATGAAGATATGAAGCCATCTTTTGTAGCAAATTAGGTGTAATGCAAACACTGAACATTTGGACTCATTGAGTTGACATCGATATGTTGGTATTGTCAGGGGCTCAAAAAAGTTTTCAAGAAAAAAGGGCCATACTCTCTGAAGAGAGACCGGAAGACTCAAAAGTATTGCAAAAACGTTTCATCAGATTGGCCATGCATTTCAATATACTTTGTACAGTATCTTGATACCTGATCGTCCCTCCGCATTCCCCATTTTAGCAGCTCTGGCGAGCTCCCAATCATTTGCTTTGTTACTTGTAGCCAGCCGACTTCTTGAAAGCACCCCCACTGAACTGCACCTTGTCAAATCGCTGACATGAGGCATTGACCTAAACAGTGGTGTTTTGTACTGGGTCCACGATTCGGACCGTGGCATAGGAGGTACCCACCGACCATCGTTGAATGGGTGCCCCCAAAGATATCTTACGTTTGGCTGCGAGTCCGTTAGGCTGCAGGTTCGTCGTTAAGTCACAACTAGTACTGCATTTGGCTTTTGCAGGTTAATGCAATACAGCAGGTGTATCTTACATATATGGGCTTGACAATGAAGTGCTCTTAGTTCCACAGTTGCATGTTTGTTGAATTTTGCCACACGTACAATGCACATAAGTCAACCCTTGGATCTAGGTAGCAATTGCAGAATGGGGCCCCTGACATTGTCAGTCAGGTAAACATCATATGACTGGTCCAGTCCCAATCACAGATTTGCCACGTTCGTCGTCTTTTGACCCTTAAAACTGTCTCACATCCAGTCGTCGCCCATTTCACAGCGTTTCTACAGTACTTACCTGGTTCCCCATGTTTCAGATCTGTAACGCAGTAATACAGTGCTGTACTGTATGTTCTTGATCATGTCTCCCTCCCTGCACGCTTATTGCACACAAAACATCATACCCTTCAACAGATGCCCTTCATCGATTTCAAATTTAAGGTAGACAAAAAAGAGAAAGTAGATTGAGAAATTTGTAAATCACTGTGAAACGCTTGTCGCCATCTTTTTGACATGTGCCCCAGTGTTACAGTAGAATGCATTGCAATTTACATTGGAAATGTACGGTAGATGTACAGTATTGAGAATGTCTTAGAGATTTATTGTTCAACCACACAAAAACTCGGACTTTTGCGCACCCTCCTCTCCATACTGTAGCTGAACTTTTCACATGGTTCCCATGGTCAAAGAAAAACCTGGAAAAGTCATGAAATTGTGGAAAATTATTGTAGGCCTGGGAAAGGTTTTGTGCAGGCATGGAAAAGGTTTTTGTGAAGTTCTGTAAAAGCGACATTTTTCCTTTCTCACTTGTGTGTATACTCATGTCATAATATTGAAATTTATTATTCTCTTCACAGCATATTGCCTTGGCTTTTGCTGTTATAGTTGAAAACCTCATGTTAGAAGTCAGGAGGAAGGTCATGGAAATTTTTTTGTTTGGTGCTAGGAAAGTCATGGAAAAATCATTAAAAATGATTCACTACTGTAGAAAGTGCAGAAACCCTGATTTAATACCATACACTACTGCTTGTTTTTAATCACCTGCAAGTAACAGCTCTCTTTGACTGCAAGTTCCTTTTCTCTCCTATCTCTTGATTCCTCAGAGGGGTGACTTCTCGATTTCAGTGAAGGGATCAGACAGGGTCAAGCACTTCAAAGTCCAAGTTGGCTCTGAAGACTCCAGGTTTCTCATCGGCCAGAAGAAGTTTGACAACCTGGATGACATCGTTGCACACTACAAAAATCACCCCATCTTCACCAACGACACAACGAGGCTATTCTTGACCAACCCTCTGCCACGCTCTTGACATGCGGCGACGTTGTAGTCGCGGTTGTGGTATTCGGCGAGTCGAGAGACGGGAGACTTTCTCCCCCTCCCTGTGGTCGCTGAGAGAGAAACTCTGCCATGTATCTTGATGTATATAGATGAAAATAATCATTTTAAAAAAAAAAAGGCTAATGAAACCGTTTTGAACGTAGAGCTCTGTAAAGTATTATCGTCTGTCTGTCACAGAAGGCACTGTACAGTGTAGCCAAAGGTATAGCGTGTCAATCATGGAGGTCATAATTCTGATGATGTGGAACAGTCCTATGATGACCAGGTATTTCACGTTTTGTTGGAGATGTGAATCCACCACCTCAGTGTTCAAGTGTCGATGTCTGTATCCTTTTTTTCTCAGTGTCGTCGGTCTTTTCTATCTTTTCCATATTGGCCAGTAATCACAAACGGGAGATGTGGAACTGATGTGCCCCAACATCACACTAAATAGCAAACTTGTAATGTTTTACAGTTTGTGCATCCGCGACGTGGGCCCATTTCCTGGATGTGATCCTCACTCACGACATGGGTAGGGGATCTGCCTGTCACACACCCACCGTGAAATAATTTTGAAAGTTCGTCACATTATCGGGAATTGAAAGCGAATGCAGACTGGTTACCACGCAGTTTCACTTTCCTTCTTCAAAGGAATCATATTCCTCGTTGTCATGGTTTGCATTCGATGATACCATCTTGCAAGAGAAGTCCCTCCTCCCCTCCCGCTTAACTTTGATCAAGAAACCGACCAACCTCTGTCCAGTTTGGTGTCGCTTTTTGTTTGTTTTTGCTTTTGAATAGAAAAAATAATTTGAAGGTTTTGTACTTGAGTACTTTTGTCACATGCGTACAACCCAAACTTTCCTTCAGATTCGAAAGAAAATATTTATCGTGTAAACATATTCATTTTACTTCCTGGAGGCTCTGTATCTGGCATTGTTTCCTCCTCGTGGAAATACGTGAAATGCAATCTTCATAATGCACACGTGATATGTGCTAATCAAACATTGCTATGTTGTCATGAACCAGTTCAACTCTAAAAGAGGACATACGTTATGAATACCCCCCACAATAAATATCGGCATATTGCAATTTACTTTGTGTGCTAAAGGTGAGAAATCTGTGTCTGCCATGGGCGATCCTCATATTTGAATGTCACCTATACCTGTAAGTCTCCTGACTGATAAGGTCATGTGATGGTTGAACCGGGTTTAGATAACCTGTTTTGACAAGCCCCACAATTTGTGTCCAAACTCTGAACGTACAAAGACAAAAATAGATGAAGTTATGGTTCCTTAACAATTTTTACATCAAAGTAGCATCAGCTTTATTCATGTGATCTCTTTAGTATGTTTGTTACCTCCAAAAGACATGACTTACTTAGTTAATTATGACTGCAGCATTTTCAAACTCTCTGCCAGTTTTGTGTGAAGGGAATTCTGCCTCTTTCCTGTCAGGTGGAAGACCCAAATGTGCTTGTTGGCCTTACTTTTTGTAAAAACATAGGAATCAGCTTGAAAATGCATCACAGTGAATTTTCTGTCATCTTATATGTGTGGTTTGCAGACATCATGGTAGTGTATAGAGTGTCCCTATCATGTTATTTGATGAATGTTACTTTGTTTAATTTCTTGGGCATTATTTTCCCTGATAAATGAGGTTGTAAAGTGAGTATTTATTATTATCCACTAATACTGATTGAGTGTTCATTGAAATCAATGAAATGGAGGAAAACAGGACTTAGTTACACTGAGGGATTTTGGCTCCTTCTGTTTTTTAGTCCATCTGTGGAGCAAGGAGTTGTCAGCCAGTGTGCAAAGGAATGGCAATACAGATGGTAGAGAATCTCTATTTTCGTTAAAACTCGGAAACCTCGTGGTATTGCAAGCTTCTGTAACCGGTGACAAGCGTATTGATCAACGAATCCAAGATGGAGAATGAGAGAATCGTCGACATTATGCAAGCTTTTGACGTTGCTGTCAGAGTTTGTTTTCATGTGCTATATTTTCCTATCGATCAATATTTTGATGACCGAAAGTTAGCAGCATGTGGAAAAGTGTCAGGGAGTGTTGTGTGTGTGGTGTGTGTGTGTGATTGCTGTATGGTTCACATGTGATGCAATGAAACATGAATGTGATAAAACCTCACTATGCAGGGGTTTATCGACCGGTGAGAGTACCCTGAAAGTGGAAGTGGCTAGTGGTGGGGGGCTTCCAGGAGACCTTGTTGTTTGCAATCAAGCTCTCTTTCCATCTACCCTTCACTTGGATGCAACTTTTGTTTACATGTTTGTTTTGTTTTTTCCTCCTATTCTTCTACATTTGTTATGAGATACTATTTTTCTGTTTCAAAGTCAAGTCCCAAAACGTTCAAAGTTGTCAACATTTGCAGTGATTGTTGGGTGGGAAACCATCCAGTCATGAGAAAAGGGAGCCAAAGAAGCTGAACAAGCAGCAACAGATTGCTCCTCCATTCAAGGTGTTCGTAAGGAAGTTACGGCCAAATCTCCCCTCCATCTCGCCAATCGATTGCGGAGCATAAGATCTTTGCAGCAGCCTTTTCTTTTCCTGAGGCAGCTCGAAAGCTTGTGTCACATTTTTTTTCCGTGCATGGCTTGGAAGTACTGAATTAGCATCAGCTTGCGACCTGTCAGCCGGGTATCCTAACCAATCGTTCAAGGAGTAAGAACGACGTAGGCCATCAGGAAGGTATTGTCAGCAATACAGGACGTTGATTCATGACAGGGAAATTAGAACAAACAGCCATAGCCTGTTGTACGAGTCTCTAGGATCTTCTTGTGGCAGTTCCAAGTAAAAGCCCATGTTGAATTAGTTGACACTTTTGCAGTGCTCTGTGTTGTTCGCGAACCTTGAACAAAAATTTGTCATCGCAACTTCTCTTTTCATCTTTGCTGTCACATGTACTCGATGCAAAGAGTGACAATGGCACGTGCTGCTTTCCCCGCTGCCTACACACTGAACTGCTTTCAAGTTTTTTACCACCTGTGGCACTCATCGTGCACTCTTTATCATCAAATTTTCAAAAGAACAGAAACTATGTCGGGTTTTCCTTTTTCCCCCTTCCACTCGATGGGCCCAAGAAAATGAAATTGCAAGGTTCTTTTTATATGATTGAACTGTTAAGTTTGTTTTCTTTTTTCTTTCCATGGTACAATGAGTTTGAATGGTACAACCATTTGATTAAGGTGGCAGTTTCGTTCAACCATGAGGCCACAATTATTTTAACCGCCGTGTGCTGCGGATGGGTGGGGGGCATGAGCATAGAGATCGTCTCGTAGCCCATTGCCGTAGTTACGTACAGAATTCGTTCACTTTCACCTAAACTTTGGGGTAACCATCGATAATCGGTGCTGTTCCTGCGTCAATACCTCGGAATGGTCGGCTTATGTGCTGATCTCTGTCTTTGTTTACAGAGATGCGCATAGAGTTGTTGCTACTATCTGAGACTATACGGTCAACCTTTGGTGGTTCGTGTCGGTGCTCTGTCCGGGTGTGTGGTTTTTGGTGGGAAGGGTCTGGGGGACGGGTGTGTGTGAAGTTTCTATAATCTCTCGTGTGCAGTGGCATTTTGCATACGTCGGTGACACGACTTAAAAACTGACGTCATACTGACCTCCTGTGACACATCTCTGGTCGCACCGCCGACGAAATCTGTATGCAGAATTTTGTTACTCGCAATTTTAAAACTTTGTCGTTTCCTATCGTCTTTCTGTCTGTATGTTGGCTAACTTTTTCACATTTGATACTTTTCTATTTCTGTAATTATTTAATCACTTCTTCGCTGGTACACTGACTTTTTGGTTTCACCTTGTTTTCCTGATACAGTTCTCAAATAGTTTACCTCCTCAATTCTCTCATGTGTCATGTTTGAAGTAAAACCCATTTTCAACCCATTTTTTTCCGCCTCTTTCAATGCAAGCAAAAAAAGTTCTGTGACAAGAACTCCTTCACCCATATCAGAGCCATTCGTATATGTTGTTGCCATATTTTTATAAAAATCAAAAGGTGTTAAGGGTGAGACTTACTACTGGAAAGGAATGTCATCTTTAATGCACCAAATATCATTTTGTTTGACCATTTTCTCTTTTTTGTCAATGCTCAAAGCTGAACCAAGTCGCAAATGGTTACATGGATATTACTTTGGCCAGGTAGTTAATGGAGGGGTGGGGGTGAGAGGTCAGTTGGTTTGGGAAGGAGAAGGGGGATTCAAAGGCGGTAAGGAAAAGGATGTGGACTGAAGAGCAGCACAGCAGAAGTCATAGACAGTGATTCTTCCCAACATACTTATGTGAAAGCCATGATTTTAACAAAACCACTGCCCATAAAATTTGAGACAACCTTCCTGTGGTCCCTACCTGCAAGACAGTAAAATGCTGCATCAATGCTGCAAATTCATTTGTAGGTCATGGTCTGGCCCCTTTTTAACGATGACCATTTTAGACAATGCTGAGTAACCCGCCGGTGGGTTTGCCAGGAGTGAGAATTTGTAGATCGGAGTGTTCAGAGATGTCGCCTCCTCTGTGAGTCCAATCATGACGTTTTTAAGCCATATTTGGCCCAAAAGAATGCTGCAAAAATCGTCGAGAGTGCTTCGGAGATGCCGTCTCGGCTTCCATCAGTGGAGTTGGTTTTTCTTTTTTTTTTTAGAGTAAAATGTAAAATTTGGTGAGGATGGACCGACCGTGATACTGGGAAGTGGGGACAATTTCAACACCGACTATAATCTGAGGCATTATTGCTGTGACCGATTTTTCAGGACACGACTGCTGGACTCTGTTATCGGACACAGTTTCTGGACCCTTTGGAGGTGCTCAGCTATTAAGATAGACTGAAACAGTTGCAGGTAAATCAGATCTCTAGAGATTGAAAAGGGTATGCCTGTTTCAACTCAGCTATACATCTCTTCAAGCGGGTCCACCTGGTACAGAATGCAAAAGAACCCCCTTTTTTCTGTTGTCAGGGGAGTGATGAAGGCCAAAAATATTGCATTGCTTAAGGTCATTGTATTGAGGTTTTGAAAATACTTGGTTTGTTTCTTATAAGTGTGCTATTACTACTGTAAGTATTATTCGATGTTAATATGTTTTCATCATAACTTGTAACTTTTTAGTATGGCAGGAGAACCTTTCTTTTGAAATTTGTCAAATTGGTTTCAGAATATGCATTTTTTTTAATTATTACTGAACCTTGTTGTCAGAATTTTGAGTCTGATGATCGTAACTTTAGATTTCTCTGTGGCCTCCATAATGCGAACTCTGTGGAAGGTGTTCGATGCTGTAACAATACGACATAAATTGCAAAACCAGCAGTGGCAGAACCCACTGTCAGTGGGCAGATTTCAAGAGTGATGGGGCCAAGGGAGGGGCAGCAGTTAGATTGAACACACATTTTTTTTTTTTCCAAATGCACAAATAGCTAGACTGCTAGCTTGCTGATGCAAAGTCACGCAGGGTCACTCGTCGGTTCAGCAACGTTTCATCGAGGTTGAAGTAACGTACATTCCTTTACTTTGAAGTCGACCATAGATTTGAAGGGCAGCTAAGTATTTGGACAGGAACATGTTGAGGCAGGCAAGGAATTATCAACAGTGCACACTTGTGCGAGGTATGACCTCGTGGAACAATCCTGCTGGTGAGGTCAATGAAATAACTGAAAACGAATCTGAGGGGGGAGGGGCTAGAAGTGGATAGCCAGCGGATACGTTTCCCTGCCTTTGCTTCTTTGGTTCTTTATGTGGTCGTCACCCTGGATCTCTGGAATTGTGGCTCTAGAAGTCACATGAACGGTGTTCACCTTCTTAAAGTCGCTGAGCTGAATATTGAACTGGGTCAAGCCCTGACCATGTGGCCATCAGGGAATAAATCCCCACATTTCATGCGAAGTTTTTTTTTTTTTGTGTGTTTGCAGGATGATAATTTGGTTAGTTTGTTCAGTCAAATATTCATTTTTGCATTCTGCCAGCGACACCTTTAAATCGTTCTAAATGTGAAAATCTCCGCATTTAGGGTAGTGTTCGTCGGTAGTGTCTTCAATGGTATACTCCTTATAAATATATCATTTTTGATGTGATGTGTGGTGTTCCATCAGGCCATGATCTCCCCGGGACGGGGCATGGCATGGCGTTACGCATCACCCCATTCGTGATTTTGCAGGTCTCACCGCAGTTCTCTGTAAATGACGATAGCTCTGCCTCTATGGAGAGGTTGCATTCTCATGACACTCTTTGTGGTGATACTGGTGCCTCGTGTGTGAGGTTGTATTGGTACTACATTTAAGCGAGGTCGCTCTACACCAATGTTGGATCCAACTTCAACCTAGATTTTGCAAGTTTAACTCTTCTCCAAATTGAGTCCAAAAAAAAAAAAAAACAGTTAGTTGGCATTCTTACACAGTCATATGAGGCATGGGGACGAATACTGAAAGAGAAGGTCAGCCAAACCGTGATGTTATGTCATCTCAAGACAGTTTCATTGGCATAGGAGCGAAAAACATCTCTGTGTTGAGTACTATATTAGATCGAATTTGGACCATTTGTAGGAAGACAGCCAGGATCAGATATCTTTGTAGAGTGACCGGCATAAACAAAAATACTGGTCTGGATATATCTCTAAATTTTGGATCTGATGCATCTTGTGGTACGACCCAGGCCTTATGGTAATACTCTAAAATCATGATGAATGATTTACCACCATTTGAGAGGTCATGTTTCTCTTTGTCTTACTTGTGGTGATATCACCACCTCATGAGTGAAGTTTCATCTATACAGCATTTGTGTTTGTCATGGTTGCACCAGATAGAGTCTGTTGCCTCATCTGGTGAGGCGCAAACCTCACACTTCAGGGTTTATTGATACCATATAAATTTAATTGGTGAGGCATGCTTTTTTTGCATTTTGTCTTTGGTGAAACATCATTTAACCAAACTTTTCTATGTTCTGGTCGAGAGAAGGATGAAGCACACAGTTTTATTTATTTGAAAAATGTCACAAATTTGTGTATCTTGCATTTTCTGTCTTTGAGGTAGCTTTAGGCACAGTCCCATTGCAGTAACACTCAATGTTGTCAACACCTGTGTTTTAAATTTTAGATCAACCTCATCTCACCTCACCTCAGTATCCTATGTACCTCGGTCTTATGTAGTGCTCTTTGGAGGCTAATGGAGTCAGTGAGAAGTTTTACTTTAAGCATTAGGAATATAACTGCCTCTCACCTCCCTTTTTTAAAATTTTTTTTTTGTATTTTACAACCACTGTTATATGATGTTCAAGTTGAATGTCAGTGACTGCAAGTGAGAAGCCATCACACATTTCAGTGATCTTAAGCTGTAAGTCTTTGAAGTTTTTCAGGGTAAAATTTCCTGTGTTCTTTATGAATATCAATACAAAGAATGCTTCTAAAGTGAGACAGTCCTCAAGGAAAGTGGCAACAGTTTCATGAGGTTCATGACATCCCAGCGCTATTTGTCCCCCCCCCCCCGCCCACCTCATTTTCAGTAATATCAGTGAGCCGTTGCTGTGGTGGGATCCCTTCCTGAAAATTTTAAGCAACATCGTTAAATTATTGACTGCAGAATTGCTTTTAAGCTGAATCTATTCTTTGTTTTTGTTTTAGAGGCTTACGATGATTTCTTTGAGCAGATTTAAAGCTATCGTATGTATACTGCCTAATAATAACCTTTAACCTCATTTAGCATTATTTGAAATATCATGCAACTCAAAATAGATTGAGGAAAATATATATCTCCGATAATGTGTCTCTTGTCTGTCATTTTGCAGTTGTCTTTGAGTCCTCGTCGCCTTGTTTGATTCCAAGTTTCAGATTACTTCATTGAATAATAATTCCTAAAGGTTCTTATAGAAGAGAGTGTTACAAGGTCCTCGAGGAGCCCCATATGGGCTTCCTGATCCTCAAACTTTCAAATTCAAAGAGTGCATGATTTCACAGAAATTGACCCTAAGGCCTCACAGAGATCGTTAATTTACTTTGCCCCTTATTTTCCTGACTTAGCATGGCAAGTGCAATCCCACCTCAAAAAAAATTCTGTCCTGCACAAACCAAACTACTTCCTTTTTTCATAATAATTACCAGTTCTTAGTCAAAAGTCAGTCCCAATTGCTCCATGAAGATGTTTTCAATCTTCAAAGGTCTGCTACAAAAACAACTCGCGAAGTTATCACTTCCTGCCCACAGGAAGGCTCCTCATCAACATGAGTGTGTGATAGGTGGGGGACTTTCGGAGGGGGGGGGGGGGTCAAAAGTAGGTTGTTGCTGTGCGGTAAGCGTCGTCTCACTGGTGATCATTTATACACACCTTAGTGTAATGAGGAATGCTCTATAGCAATGACGGTGGTGACGAAACTCATATCTGCTGTTTATCAAAAACCTTAACCGCCCCACCTAACCATTTTGCACCACACTTTAAGAGAAAAAAAATCGCCAAATCGTGTTCCATAGTGTGTTAGTGTTTGAAGCAGGGACCTCATGAACTACCGGTACTTATCGGTACTGAATTCCAGTTCGTCATGCATTATCAAATGACTTTCTCAGGTGTCCTCCGTCAAAAGTGCAAAGTGGTCGCATTAACCCGAACTGCCGAAAGAGGGAGAGAGGGAAAAAACATTTCAGGTCTCATACCACCATTACAAATGTACATCCAAAGGATCTGTGAACCCTCGGGAAAAGTGTCTAGGTGAGCCACGGGGGTCGTTTTTTTTTTTTTTTGGTCATGGTTTTAGTCTTCACCATTCATCGCTTTGTTTTTCCTTTAATGTTGGAGAGCATCAGTTAAAGTACAGATGATGTGGAAAATTATCACGATTGAAAGAAATTTAGAACTGTTTTAGAAAATCGACCGAAGGTGTCGTAGCGATATTTCTATAGGTAGCGCCTTGTCATAGGGAGCAGGGGGCACCTCTCAAAACTTCCACCCCTTCTGGCTCAAAACCTGAACGGTCGACGTAGGGAATTCTTATATGCATGAAAGGCCAGGATGTTACCAATCACGTGATACTAGCTAACTAGGAAATCTCTGATTTGACGATATGATTTATCCAGACGAAGACTTTTCGTTCTTCGTCTTAAAGTGACTGTTTTACCAGGCTGCACGTGACCGTTTTATGGGGCATGCTGTAAGCATAAAAGTTTCAATCGAGAATTAAATCTGACAGTTAATTACATTAATGACTTCCGTCACATTGCCATATAATTCATGTTTTTGGTAGAGTTTTCAATGTTCCACCCCCATGAGACATTTTTCTATTCGGTCAACTAATTAAGTTAGCAGTTCGATACATAAACAATCCTTCCATCTGTCTTTGATCTTGATGGAAGTGTTTCCTTCTTCCCCACTAAATTCTCCCTTTCACCTCTGCTACCATCTCACGACACCCCCCCCCCCCCCTCTTCTTGGCGCCCACTTTCCATGTATTTTACTCGCAATACAAAAGAGTAAACTTGGTTTTGCGGAACGCTAATCTCATTCGAGAGCCTGGTTTTACAACCATTGAAACACAAAAACATGAAAAAAGCAAAGCAAAGCAAACAACAGAAAATGTTATAGGCCTGGATATCAAATGCAAACAAGCATAAAGTAAAAAAAAAAAATAAAAGTAAAACAGAAAGTAGAGAACTAAATAAGTTAGACTAAATAAATACACTAGATGTTTCATGAATTTGATACGTGTATAATGTGCTTAATACGTAATAACACAATTAAGGTTGTAGGTGATTAAAGATCATTTCTGTGTGAGGTGAGAGCTATTCTATGGGTGTGTCTCCGTCATCCTCTCATATTGCCCATCTCAATACTCATAACGTGGATGCACGTACCTCTACGATAACACTACTTTTTTTTTTTTCAAAAGGAAACGTCTGTAAGAGATAACTTGAACGTGTCTTTCTGTTTCACCAATATCCGCGATGAAGATCTCCATGAATAGAAGAATACGATGCCAATTGTCAAAAGACAATGGGACGATTGGAATAATTAGGGTTTACAAATTGAATACCTGATGGGAATTCAGAAGAGAAGAGAAAAGGGGGTAAAGAATAAAACAGAAAGATAAAAAGTTAACAGGAGCAGCTCGACAGGATAGGATATTCTAAGGCGCGAGCGAAAAAAAAAAAAACGATTAAAGCAATAACTTGCTTCGAACAAACTTTCCTGGGATGCAATACAAAAAGTGAAATTGAGTACAACCGATGTACTTTTTTTATCACATGAGACATTCGTCTTATCACAAACAAACATCGAGTCAGACTTTCAGTTTGTTAGCTTATAGCAGGAAGAGGAATCAGGAAGGACGAAAAATCCCAATCAACGAAGGATCCTTTTGACTAAACAGTACACATGGAAGTGAAGGATACCTAAACTTGAATTTACTAACTTTTTGACTGTGTGCCTAAACATTGTTCCTGATGTATTCCCCTATCGATGGTGTGTATAACGTAGCTTATTTCTTAAAAAAAACTTTCATTCAACATTCCAGAATCTGGTAGGAAGAGATAACGAATGAAATGAGTCTAAGGGTGGTTGCTGTGGTAACAGCTGAGTTCGATGAATCATGGAGTCAAAATGATGAGCTACCTAAGACACTTGCTGTGTTTCTGTTTGAACAATTGAAGAAGAATACTACAAAAGTTCTTTTGAAGCACAGGTGGGCACTTGGAGGGCCCAGCAAGGTCCCACACCTAAATGGTACCTCTTATATCTCTTCGGCAAAATGATTAAAACCAAAAATGCCTATTTTAATCTTAATCTTTGGCAACGGGCGAAAACACAGGATACTTAAAATTTACACGGTGGTGCTCTCCACTCGGCGGGAGATATTTTGGTTGCCAATATTTTCGTTTTAAATTATTTTCTTCTCATCGTTTGTTTCCATGTAGGATGTATGTTTATGAATCATTTGAAGGAGTAATTTGCCGTGTACAATCTTTTTTTGGCACATTTATTTGTATCCTCCAATCCATAAAAAGACTCGACACTATCAGTTTCATACGTTATACTGTATTCGTCATCACTAGTCAATGTAATTGACACGTTGATGTATGATGAAACTTATCCAAGGGTTGTGTATATATAAATATTAAAGAATAGCTTGCCAATTTGGTCTATTTATTTCTCTTAGTTTGATTTTCCTTTCTGTATGATCTGTATATACGTTATGTGACTTTGAATGGCGGACATATCAGTTTTACCGGGAAAAATAACAAAGGAACTCGGTTTATTTGTACATCATCCTAATATCATAATAGGAAATCAATGAAATCTCTCCTATGATATAGAGTACCAATGAAAACAAAATGAAAGTAGTCATATCCTTGAATTCAGTTTCTTTCTAAAGGTAATGATGTTAATATTTATCGTTCGACTGTTAAATAGCGAAAACTGTTTCGATGGTCTTTTATAATTCCTCGCCGGATACTAACAGTGTGTCGTTAACAATAGTCACGGTCACGAGACATGTCACGTGATTTCCGGGTCTATCGTAGCCTATATATAGTAAGCAGAATGACATTGGATATCCTCTTTACCAGGTGTTTGCCAATGTGACTGAAGAATGATGCCAAAATTCTGCTTTTTTTTCTCCCTTGTGAGTTTTAATATTAAGTTTGTAAATTGAAAAGTTAAATAGTGTGAAACTGGTGTTAAAATGTGAAAGTATCTTGCCTGCCAAAATTGACTATACATCGTGGCAAACTAGACCGCATTTCGTCACACTCAGTTCTAAGAATCGATAGCTGTGTTGTAATGGAATGCAGTACACACAAAGTTGGATCCAACCAGTAGCGGCCCTTATTTTTCTTTTTGCACCAGCTTGACACCGGACAAAGTAAAATGTTAGTGTTCTCCGTTACTTTTCCCTCTATGCCTCAGACTTTTTACGTCAGTCACTTAATATAACCATAGTGATCATACTGAACGTTTTGTGCATGATATGGATGCTAAGATCATCACTGTACTTAAAGATCAGCCACTGTGTAGAGCAGTGGTGACAAACTTTTTGAATCAATAGCCTTATGCCCCATTCCCCCCTTTCAACTTTTTGATGGGCCGACAGGCTGAAAGCCTGCCCTCTATTACTCTTTCCTGTATACTACAACGGTGACTTCCAAATTTCGAGTGTGAATGGATGTGGGTAGAAGAGTGGCTGTGGCTGAGCCTGTATTACCTGTTACGTTTCTCCTTTCGTTTTCCCTTATCATTCTGTATGGTTATTATGTTCAAACGCTGGAGGGGGGGGGGGGGGTGAGGTGGTGGGAGTCTCTCCTCACCCTCATGTGTCCACGGGCGGCAGTTGGTCCCCACTGGTGCACAGTGAGTAACCTACCTCATTTCGAGTGTAACTGAGATAGAAGGAAAATGTGGAATCACAATTGGAATTTATTAAAATTACTTGCAGACTGATTCAGTTCAGATAATTAGACTTTGGGGGAAAGATAGCGGACTGGTGGATACATCAACGCATAATCCATTTTAAAGAGAAAAGTTTATTCTTTCTGTTTGCTTGTTCTCTATATAACCAATGCACCCCTTGCCTTCCAGCTAGTGAGGACTGGGTGGTAACCTTTGACACTGTTCCGCCAGCCAATGTACCTTCTCATTCTATCACCGGAAGTATTACACTGCAGGAAACCTCTACCATGTCTATCTAGAGGATTTGTTGAACATGTCGTTGCTTGTACCACATGACAAATATACTAATAAGAAAAGGGTCTGGTATACGCGGTTCATTGACATGAAACACAAATATCAAATGTAACGAAAATATTCCTACAATTAAGATTGGTAGTATTTTCTTAGAATTTCGTGAATATCGTCAATGAAGGAGGAAAATTGTTGTGTCGCAATATCAGAATCGTGTAGGTTCTAAGAATATGGAGAACATAATATTAAGCAACAACCGTGAATTACAACCGTAGCGTGTACGTACCTTCGTCTTCCAATGCTCTTCTAAATGGGGCAGAATATATGACGTAAGTTCACGAAGTCCATATTTACAAGTATCTGTATTTTTTTTCGACATCTTATATCGCTGATACATTTTTTTTTTGTGAAAATAGCTTCATGGTTCAGATATCAGACAAGAAATGTCACCAGTTGGAAATGGCACAATCTGTCCGTATATGCTCCTTGGATGGAATACCCGTCTCCATATATTATTGGAAGTTTCTTGTTATAAAACAAAACTGATAAAATTGGTGTATTTCATGATGAATACTGAAATACTTTCTTGACTTTTGAAGGCTGAACATGAGGGGGGGGGGGGGGGAACACCATGATCATACCCTTGTCATACCCTTGAGACGGAGGATGCTAAAAGTACTCAAGCTTGCAATCTCGTAACTCTCCCTTTCTTTTTTTCTAATTGTTTGTCTTCCTATCTTTTTTTAGCTTCATTTTGCACCTCTACCCCATGTAGGGAGGGGCCACTTCCCCCTCTTTGTCCCCGTTTGTCCTCCAACTGGTGTCCCATTGTAGAAAGATAAGCTAGTATCATTATTGACATAATATTTGTTAAAGATGATCAATTTTTCCATATAAGTTCTCGGTTGGACAAGTTCCATACTACGGAATTGCTTATATTTTAACACTTTATGATGACTCACCACAATCCCCCTATAAACCATTCGTGACAGAAAAGACATGTGCCCTACAGTCGCTTAAAATTATTTCAGTGTGCTAGCAGAGCAATAGCGCTGGTTTCAACAAAGGGGATTTTCCCTTCTTACGTCATTCCCCGATGAGGTGATCTCATATTGATTGTGGATATTTGCCCGAACAAATTCGTGCGAATGAAACGAATTATTGGCACGGTTGGGATTTAAACCAATCAGTGTTCGTTAGTATTGTTACGTGTAAGGTTACAGGTTGGATCTGTGCGAATAAGGTAGGCTGTTCACTCATAATTCATCGTTGTGTTTGCAAATAGTTTCAATGGTATAAATTTACCAGATATGCAAGACTAAGGCGGCCACGCAGAATTAAGCACACAACTGCACTCGAGATAAAAAGCGAGAGACAAAAATATCGAAGTACACAAAAAACGGTTAAAAGGAAAAACAAACATTTGTTTCTTGTTCAAACCAAAAAATTAAAAGTAATGTTTGTGTTAATTTAAAGTAAAAAAAAATTAATGTAAAAAACGAAAAAAAAAAAGCAAATTCTTATTTTTGGTCTGTAATTTTGTTTTTAACTTTATGAAATAATTTTTGGGTTCCATTTTCAAGTTTGTGCTGATCCGTACGAAGTCCCAATATTGGCATGTAGAAAGTCAGAAAAAAAATTAGCCGTAAATAACTCGTAGCAATCACATTAGAACTCGTAGGAACGACATAATAAGTCATAACAATCACATAATAAGTCGTAGGGACGACATAAAAAAGATTATTAACATGGCACTCTTGGGCCTTCGTAGACCCCCAGTGCATTATTATATTTTTATTTTCTGCATGGTTGTATTATTCTTCCGTAACCAGAAATTACGTCACGCTTTTTTTTATGTCGTGGCGCTATTTGTGAATAAAAATTCAATCTTCCGTGTGAAGCATACCGCGTCCAAGGTATTACCTCCTTCACCTCCTTAGGCTAAAAAGATGCACATTTTAGAGGAGGGTGTTTTGACCAATCAAATTCACTGTCAGAGAATGTTGCGTTCGAATGCATGTTTTTCAGCCAATCGGAAAGCACGCACTGTAATAACTGATGTAAACATTGCTTGGCAACAATGAAAAAAGGTTCTGAAGAAAAATGATATTTTTGCCAATATTACTTGAATTTTTGAAGAAAATTGTATTTTTGGATTTCATTTTCTCACTTTCCTCTTAAATGTGAACCTTCTGCAGTAGGGATCTGTCAGATTCGTCAGTGCTAAAAATGAAGAAACAGTGCTGTGATACATACAGGTAATCTCATGAGGTGGATCACAAAATTTGAGATTTAAAGACTTTTCGACTGCAGTCTATGTGGCCTACACAACGGCTTCTCGTATATATACCTTTTCACGCACCACAGTTCACGGTTATTCGGGCGTATGGCAAAACAGTTTAGTTTTTATTCCAGAATCGAAAATATCTTTACAATACAATTAAAGATACCTTCAAATGATAAAATATATCTTCAGTTATTTTAAGATATCTTTATATGATTAGAGATATCTTTAATTCCATTAAATATGTCTTTTGATTTACTTAGAGATATCGTCTAATAATAAACGTTATCTTTAAAGTCAACAGACATCCTGAAATCATTTAAAGATATTTACAACTTAGTTATAGATTTCTCTTATTCGAATAAAAATATCTTCAATGAAAACGAAGGATATACTAAATATTGTAAACCGACCGACAAACAGGAGGAAACTTGTTTCTTTCCCCTACGACTGGCATAGCTTTGTGAGTTTTAGGACACAGTCTCGACAAATACCAGATTGTGTTTGCTTTCTAATCAGGTATAAGCCTTATAGAATTGCCAAGAACGATACAAAAGACAGATACTCTGTGACCTTGGGGATCCCTAACTGTCTATCAAAGTTTTTCATCTCCTTCCAAATGACAGCTCCCTGGTTTCACTTGTTCTTCCTGTATTTCGGACTTAGGTAAATGCAAATACACGAAAGTAATTGAATACAAAGAAATGAAGACGAATAGAGGGCGTTAGTCTCAAATAAACACATTCTGGAGCAAATAACGTGACAGTATAAACTATTACTTGACCTGCTGACCTTACACGCTAAATCATAAAAGAAGTATGGTCTTCAAAGCCTTGTAAAACTCTCCACTTAGTATGAGCTACCACTCTATGGAAGGCTGACACTTTGAACATTCATGGCATTTTCAATTTTCACCATTTTTACCTTAATTGGTTAGATTTTATGCTAGAGGTCAACAAACTTTTCGATGTGAATGAAAAGTTTTAATGCAATTTTTTCTCCACTGACCTAAGCAGTCGTGAAAGGCCAAAATATCGTCAAAATTTCACCAATTGCCTTAATTTCTAGAAGAACTTTATACTTCAACCCACCTGCTTCCACATACAAATAAAAAAAAAAACTTTCTCGCTAACATATTAAAATAAGATCGATTTTCATGGCCTTTCACTGACGGTGAACACTTGATCACTTGGGGGCGAAATCTCCCATTCGCTATATAAAGTGTGCTAACTTATCGTTCACGTCAACCCACAGTCTTAAGTTAAGTAGTGATCGTCACTTGCCTGTGGTGGCCAGTATTAATTGGCTGGAATTCTAGCTAGACGAAGCCACTTTATCTATTCTTCATGCAGGCTTGAAAAAGATTCTTATGCACCAAATTTTGTTTCCATTCAATTAGTACTACTTCGTGACATGAACTATTTGCGTGAATAGGGGGGCGCTGTCATTGGTTGGGTTTGATTTGATTGAGATTTAGGTTAGCGCCACATATTCTTACCATCCGATTTAACAAACGGATGGTCGTTGTGGGACACTGGATTGTTTTCATTACTGACGTACTCGGTTGCTTATGCGCATCACCACACACAATAGTACCATTTTTTTTTTTGTATCTTCGTTATAGATCGGACCCCGGGCCTATCGGCTGAAAGGCGGATGTTGTACCGTTGTACCACACACTTTGTAAAATGGAAGATTTGCAAATGTGATTCCAGCATCTGTGTGATTTGACGGGCAACACCCAAATTGTTCCACATGCCGTTTGTACAGCCAATCTGCCTAATGGTTTATCTAGCATTTTTGCCGGCCTTACTCTCCGAAACATCCATGTTCTGAACATTCCTATAGTTGCTGCTCATCCTTTACGTCAGACACCATTTTTGGACCCGGTAACTATGCGTGGACTGAGTTATGATGCATTAATCATATTGTACAGAGCTGCCACTAAGTTTCCAACTTTACGAAATCATAACTAGCAGATCATTTATAGGCAAAAAAGAAAAAAAAATGCCTCGACAAACACGTAAGAAATAGGACAAATACGTGAAGGATGATTGGAAGGTTTGCTAATTTCCTGACAAAAGTTAAAAGGCCGGTGTTGGTTATGTCACATTAGTAACTGCCCTACATGTTTAGAGAATGGATGTGAAGATGGACAATCGAAATTATTTACGTCTCACATTTTTTGATGGGCCAGATTTCAGTTTTCGGGCCTGGCCAAATTGGCTGACTGGCTGGATGTGGCCCGTGGGCCGACAATTAAAAACCATGACTATAGGCGCATACAATACACACCTCTGTACAATATACCACTCCGCATCGTACCTATACCAATTGAGCTGTCACAGTAGTCTACAATAGTACTGTTGACCAGGGACATTTTAGAATGTTTCAAGACAACCTGGCACAGGAACAATCATGAACAGTGAGTGGTTGCGACTTTCGTAACCTCACTTGTCTACGAGGGGCGATTTACGACCTAATTCGTATTTTATCAGCGCTTTGCCCAAATAGTACCGTATTCCTGCAATTCTCAGCCCCTCACTCGCATTTTAGTCGGAAAAACGGCTACTGACTCAAATTATAGTATTTGTTCTGTTCCATCCATCCGCAATATCCTTTTACATTGGATGCGCTTAGTCCGTAATACGCTTGACATAGTATACTTTACAGTCAGGAGATTGTATTCACCAATAACGCCACTAAAAAAGACGCCACAGGGTTTCTAGTTAGGAAAGATTAAAGAGGACATTGAAGCAAAAAAAAAAACAAAAACATAAAAATACACTAAAGATCAATACAAATTGAACTTGAAAAGCAACAGTTAATATTTTATAGTCTTAAAAATAAAAACATAAAAACGAAAAGCTGGTATTTCTTAAACCATTTTTTTACTACAGATTAAAAGAAAAGCATTTTTGAACTTCTGTTTTAACTTATTTAGAACAAAAAAACGCATGCGCATGTTTCGTTTTAAAAATTTCACAAAACAATTTTTATGTTTAACTTTTTTATATTTCTGTTTTTTGTAATAGTTTTTGTTTCACGTTTTCAGTTTTTTTTTTTTAAACTCGAGTGTATTTTGTATATAGAGATAGAAACCTTAATAGGTGCGTCATTGAAAAACAAGCACCCTGTATTTCAATATCACACTGTATCACTCTCGTTGAGAACTCCTCATTCATATCCGAGCCCCCTAGAAACAAAATTCTAGTTACGCCCTTGGGGCACACGTCCAGTTTCTCGAGCCCCCGGTAAGTAGTCTCGTGATAAGACGATGGTAGTTTTCTTTCACTAACTTGTACAGGTTCGAATCACTCATAAGTTGCATATGTCGTACTAAGAGTATTCATCTTAGATGTCGTACATACAGAGCGCCCTCACCAAATATTCAAACTGCTTCGTTAGTGGACGGACGACATGTTCAGAGGAAATGCAGGTTAGCGGAGGGGAGCCCTTAGATTTTATCATTATTGTTCTGTCGTCATATACTGTATGTAGTCGTTGATTGTGGGAGTAGGGCCGGAAAGATACACTAAGTCTTGACCAAGACTAGCCTGTAAGCCAAAGTTACGAGCCGCTGTAGTCCATTTGTATTCGATGTGAACAGATTCAAACAATACACATTAATTGCAATATTTCAGTATAATCTTTCTAAAAAGTGCATTCAGTTAATAGCCAGACGTGGTTTGTTTGATTTAAGAGCCCACTCAAAAGCGATTCTGCATTTGCGTTTGAAAGCGAAGGCATCTCTGTAGCAGATATATTTGCATTAACTGCTAGTAACCTCTGAAAAAGGTATATGTATATGGAAGCGCCTATTTGTGTGCTGTGCAAATACTATGCCTTCCTCCCCCGCTTTGAGAGGCTGATTGAGTTGCTTTGTGAAATTCAATATTTTTTTTTTTAAAGTCAAGATCCTTCACATATTAACGACAAATGGTCACATTATGATAATCCCAATGTTTCACATACAATGGAGCATTAATGAATGAGTAATTAATGACTAAAATTGGTTTTCGAAAATTCGTGACCAGACATTTTTCATATTAGCACTGTATTCACATACACATAACCAGTACAAGTAATGGTCAAAAATTTGAAAATTTTGAGTTTCCATGGCTATTGGATGTGAAACTTGACTCATTATACTAATTGTAAGTATTCTCATGTGTTTAACCTCTTCAAAATGACCACAATCTTTATTGAGATCAACTCAATGAGCCCCTTTAAAGAAACGTCTTAATTGACTTATGCACTAATTTCTAAACTAAACTGACGTTTAAATCCTTGTCAAAGTTTCCATCACTGGTGAAAGCAGCTGTAACTTCCAGCGGCACTACGATATAGTGTACAACTACCGCGATTTCATGGAACTTTCAATTCACAAGACCATAACCAGGAAGATGAGTTTACCTGGAAGAGTTCAAACTTCTATTTCTTTAATTATATAGCCTTCGTTTTGTTCAACATGTCCTACTGTAAATTATCAAATCATATCACGAGAACAGAGTTGTTGACTCGAGTTGTTGACTTGTTGACAGAGTTGTTGACTCTTTGAAACTTCAGACTTGGTGGGTAGGTGTCGGGATATGTCGTATAGTGTCCAATTACGTCTAGGTCAAGGGTCAAAGGTCACAGGTCATGAAAACGAAAAACACATTTTTAGCATCATCTCATTGTGTGAATATCCTGGAGTGATAAAGCTACCATAAATGGAAAGCAGACAACACAAGAAATTGCTTAAAATATAGATGACATCACTAATTCAAAGGTCAAAACGGCAAAAATGCTCTGAAAAAGTGTGTTACGATCTCCTCCTAGATGATAAGTCGTATGAACTTCAAACTTGGTGGGTGGATGCCTAGATGTGAGATGTAGTGTGAGTCGGACTGGTGACGTCACAGGTCAAGGTCAAAGGTCGTGATTACTGTAACGTTTAATACGGTGTTAGGTGGTGGTAGTGCATGGTGTCAATATCACTTTAACATATTTGCCTTTATATGAATGTGACACGGTATTACAACCCATACAACCAGTTCTGGGCTGAATGTTTACATCTGGTAGCGATGTCATTTCCCCGTGCTGTTGATAATACCGTCACTCAATATATGTTTACAACGTGCACACAGATAGATCTACTGCACAATTGTTCAAGAACTCGAGATGTTTACGGACTGTAAGATATTTGGCTGTTTTTGCAAACACGACGGAAGCCCCGAAAGTACGCGGAATTAATCAGTCGTGACGGTATGTATACTCGGACACGCGTCGTTCATTTGTATGGTTTCGCCCTTTATGAACGGAGCGCTCAGGATGAAACATACCTAATAGCATGTGGTTACTGGCCGCACGCACCAGTCTAGAACGAATGTTAATTTGCCTGAGAACGGTTGTAGATTTCGCCAGGACGGAGGATATTCGCGTGGTTACTATGGTGACTGTCCCATTTTGCACACTGCACACTGAATTCTACGTCCACGTCTTGTTTGCGAAAACAGCCTATTGACCTAGCATAACGCGCTTATCACGGCACCCAAAGGATCCACAGTTACGTGGCGTGCGGATATGGAAAATACTCTGCGCTCACGCGTTTTCTGGGAATACCCTTGACGCGCGCTCGATATCTAAGCACATGTGTACTCGCATGCAGGTATTTGTGCCGTTTGACGCTTACTTGTGTAGTGCAGCACTATATCATGAAGTAACTTGAATATTCAACACTTCTATCGACAACGAGCAATCTGAATAATTGAAGAAATAAACAGCTCAGTGTACTTCGGGAGAATGGGTATGCAAAACAATAGGGATGTGATTTGCAACTCCGTGGATTGCCTACTTGTTTTGACTTGTGACTTGACACGAAAGGAAATGACCTGTGACTTGACTAGAATTGCCGCATTTGAAAAATAGATGACTTGTGGCTGTGACTTGTTGAAAACTGACTTGGGACTTGACTTGAAAAAAATAGACTTTTCGACATTAAGAATTTGCAACGTTGTTAGTTAAGGCAAATGGTTTTAACGAGAATAATTCCTGTAGCTCAGTCTCTCCGTTTTCGGCCGAAATGGATAATCCGCATCCTAATCAGCCTTGTCACATATGATGTGACAATGCTGATGTGACAAGGTAGATCTTTCGGGTATAATCTTGGTAAACTGTATCTAAGTTCTTATTGACGTCCTACTGTCCGGAGCCCTGCTTTACTCTGCTTATTGTGCGAAAGCAGGCCCGTAATTCGTAGCCATGTATGAAGGATTGATGGTGCTTTGGGGGTGTGGCGGGGGGGGGGGGGGGATGTTAAGTATCATTTTAAGTTGTCGTTGTCTCTTTTCTTCTTTTCTTTTCTCTGCTATTGCACTAGGGAGTTGAGCACTTCGTCAAGCCCGTGAGGGTTTTTTTTTCAACTTCCTTCACATCATTACTAAACGGTTTGCTCCAATTAATATAATTATTGTATATAAATATATATATATGTATGCAAATATGTATGATGTGAAAACAAATAAATGAAATGTGTATCCTTCAGTTTGTGTATTCAACAATTCTTACCGCGACTGCTCCTGACTGTGCTGCCGTGGTAAAGCTCCGATGCAGAGCAGAGTCATGAAAAAATTCTAGTGCCAATCAGTAAGACTATTAGTTTCACCTCAAAAAAAAAAAAAAAAACTCCAGTAGCGTGGCCAAGGAGAGGGATGACAGGGGTACGATTCCCTTGGGAAACCTTGTACCCTCCTTGTACCGCCGGGTGAGATCTGGGATTTTCAAAAATATAGATCTACTGTAGTCAGAAAATTCAAAAGTTGTTCCACTTACATTTTAATTCTAAACCTGTGTTTGATCAATAGAATTGCTCTTCAAATGACGACGTTGATACATTCCAAATACCATAGTACTCAGGACGGAGCTTTAGGTGGCTTCGTCCCTTGACCCTCTCATGGACTTTTCTCCCTTGACTTAAGTTCATCCTGCTTTGGTTTTAGACCTGTGTCTATACCTAGTCGATAGAATTACCTTTAAAGTGTCGACTTTAATTCATCAAAAATACAAAAAAAACCCCCAGGGGCTCTTCTTACAACCCCACCACGACTTTGAACCTGGGCCCCACCAAGGGCCACAGTGGGCCCCTGAACTCCACTCTTCAAAGGTCTCCCTCTTCACATTATGTTGCGCCTCCGGTAGAGTAGTGACTGGGAGTGCTCCCTTGAACAATCACTGTGTAACCAGTGCCCGACCCCCCCATAAAAAAAATATAAAGTCTAAAGGCGGCCGCTGAAAACATCCAAAAATTTTCAACTTTATCATTAATTTATTGCCTTTTTACGAGTTTTACTTTAACATGCATTTATTATGTTTTGACACCTATTTGAGGCCAAGTAAATTCTCTTGTCGAAAGTGCTTTGCTTTTTCACGGTAATTTAGCTGTATATACTGTAACGTCACTTCTCTATCAGCTTAGTGAGGGCTGCAATAGCGAACCCTGAGTTTCGCGGGAGAAAGAAACTCAAAAGAAATTGCACCGGAGATGATAGGTAAAGTTGAAAGCAGTATATTCTGGCTCTTCTGTTCAATTAGAGAGTCATCTTAAGGTTACACATATAGCGTACCACAGCAATCTGATTGTTATACACAGAGTAGAACCAAGCATCGCAGTTTTACACGGCGCACTTATACGGAGCAGTTACAGTGTCAAAATCAGTATCGGTCGGAAACAAATAACCGGCGCCAAAGTAAATTATTGTCGGAATATAGAGACGTCGAAACATAGAGATGTCGGAATATTGAAACGTCGAAATATAGGGTTGTAGGAACATAGAGACGTCGGAATACAGGGCTGTTCAAACATAGAGACGTCGGAATCAGGGCTGTCGAAACATAGAGATGTCGGAACATATAGGGATGTCGCCAGCTGGGCAAGTGTACAGCAGTGTTGCCACGGAGTTTTTTTTTCACTTTTTCACGCCCAGTTTGGAATGTTTTTTTTACACCATTTGTGAGGGGAAATAACTATACCTTCCGCTAATGCACCGTCGGTATGCTGCATTGCATAATGCATAATATATACACTTACTATCCTGGGAAACCACAGTCTCCTGCGGTACTACATCGTAGCAGCGTTGAAGTAGAGTGACACAGATTAGGTTCGGTTTCGCGCCATTTGGATTGACGCGACGCCATATTTAAATATATCTCATTCATCTACAGATATCTGAAAAAGATGCCATATTTAACGATACCTTTAATTCAATTTTAGATACCTTTAATTCAATGCTAGATATCTTCCATTCAGTTTTAGATATTCAATTTTAGATATCTTTAATTCAAATTTAGATATCTCAAATTCAGTGCTAGATATCTTAAATCCAGTTTTAGATGCTTCTCTAATTCAATTGTAGATATCTCGTATCCAACTGCAGATACCTTTAACTGAATTATAGATATCTTCAATGCAATTGCAAATATCTTAATTTTAATTTCATATATCTTCAATTGAATTCTATATATTCAAACTTCCAATGAAATGAAAGATATGTAAAAAACAATTCAGACATCTTTAATTATTTGAATATATCTTGAATTCATGAATAAAAAGTAAAACAGCTTGCTATACAGATGCCGGAGAAACATGATCAGTTTAAATGTTACTTGATTTGTAAATACAGTGCTTGTTTCACTAAATACTACAATTCTCGACACAGATCAAAAAGCGACAACTTGAGTAGTATACCAGTGAGGCTGATACGTTAAGGGTATTGTGTATTAATCATGTAAACGCTTAGAATAAGGACCATTAGTTTCAAATCCGACTACTGTTTTTTTAACTGTTTTTACGCCGTTTTTGTTGCTTTTCAAAGTGTTTGTACTGTCGTTTTCGTTCACTGAATGGATAAATTCCGTCAATGAAAAGTCTTAAAATATATATAACAATGAAGAAAAACTTAAAAAGGAAACTTAACTTCAAACTTAAATGTTATCCTTCTGTTTTATTTTTTCACACGCAATCTCTTGAATGGGCGACTCAGGGTAATCCCCAGTTGCAACAACTTTGATTTGCAACAAAGCAGGCGCGACCATTGACAGCCTGTAAGGTTATGCTTGGACGAAAACAAAAGATCCATTCACAAAGTGTGTTGCTTTGTAACAATAAGTAACGAAACAGAGGAACGGAAATGGCGTGAAAAGACGGTTTACGTTAGAAATGTCTGTAAAATTGTGGAATACCGTAACATATGCACTACCTGCATTCTTAGGGCGTGATGGATGTTGTTTCCATATCACCATCAATAGGACTAAATATCAAGAAATTACCGAATCACTAGCACAATACATACCGGATCTGTTCTTAATTGGCCACAAATGCTACACCAAAACATATCAAAACAGGAAATTATTCTGGCTTTGTCTTGTCTAAGTAAGTCCCTGTTAGTCCTTGTGATATCCGGTCTCTATGGTAATGAAATAACGTTTTAAAATTGATCTTTTTGCAACCAGGTTCCAAATGAAGCCATAAACACCAGAATCCTGCCAATGTGTTGTCCATAATAAGAAACCTTTTGACCATAATATTTTTCCAAGAAATTCTCGCAGCTGGCGTAGAATCTATTTTTAATTCAGTTTATCATAACTGTCTCACTGATACTGGCATCAGGTTTTCCAACATAGATGAGTAGATGAAAAAAAGGGACGTTCAGGGGGAATAGCCGGAAGTGAATCATTCCACTAATTCATGTCGGGTTTAGTTCTAATCAACATTTTTAATTTAGCCATCACTTTGTCACATATAGGCCTACTTGGTATATAAGGTATTATCAACGTTATACTAAGGGTCTAGAATTGCCACAATCGAAGTAACCATGGGCATTTACTATTCCTTTCAAGCCTGCACATTCAGTTTTACCAAAGTTCTGTTCAAGTTTCTCAAACTTCACGTCAAAGGTGTTACTTTGGTTCAGGTTGTCCGGACGGAGGGGGGGGGGGAGGGGGGGAAGAATGGGTTTGGTACCCTTTGACATTAATGACTTATGTGCACGAAGCATGCAGAACAAATAATAGTTTGTAAGCCACGCCCATTTTTTACCGATACTTATCTTCCAATAAAAACTAATCTTTGATAACACGTCGGCATCACTGAGTGGAAGAACGATGTTCATATACGATCATAGTTCGAAAGGTGGGTGAGTAGCTCCTTCGATATTTTGTAATTATAGTTGGTGCCAGACAAGTCGGATGAAGCCCGGGGCCATGGGTGCCTGAGAGCTTCGCCCAGAGAGCATAGACGTTACACAAGTGCTTCCCGTAGTTGAAGAAGGGAGCTGCCCCGGGCAGCTCCCTGGTTGAAGCAGCGAGTTGCAACTCCCTGGTTGCAGTTATTAAGCTGGAGGTGTCAAGTACGCTGTGAAGTTAGTATACACGTTGATATGTCCTAGGTATAACTGTCTGTCGGTGTGTCTGTATCTTTGTTCGTGCTAGATCCCATGATCTCATGCATCGCCGTTTTCGATTATTGTAAGGTGGATCGGCCTCATATACAGTGTGTGGCAACGACAGGTTTTTGTTATGTTGGATGCACCTCACGTATCTATTAATATTTCGCAATTCACTATGCATCATCAACCACATCACCGGCCTTTTGACCACAAAACGGGCACGAGAATCCACGTGAAGTGTAAATCGTGCGTCTGTTTAATAAGAAGACAACAACAATATACTTGAACGTTTTGCTTGAGTAAGAAGATATAATGAAGTCCATACTTTGAACATACTTACCGCATGACAAAGAATCTTTGCCTTTTTGAGGGAAGCCTTGGGGAATGTTTTCAGGTCTTATGTCATCCAGGCTGTGGTGAAATAGTAATGTCTTTTTTTCCTTTCTTTTTTCTTAATAGTTTCGCAACTTGCTGGTTTATTGAGTCAGTAATATAAGTGCTACGACTGGCTTCTATCTTCTGAAAAAGCCCCATTTTTGTCAGACGAAAGTGTACAGTCTACAAAAGAACTAGCGAACTGATACAAGAAAGGATACAACCATCCCATTTTCAGAGTTTTTTTTTTGCTGAGTGGCATAGTTAGACGATTGAAAAACTTGAAAAGAGAAAAAAAGTCAAAATCAGCGAAAAATTTGTCCCGCGTTCTCCTCGGATTTTACATCGTATCGCATCACGTGGCAAACTAGACACCAACTATGGGTCTCTACGTAAGTATAGTAAGGGTAATGTGATATAGGCTATGTATTATTTATTTATACATATTTAACCTTAATCCGCTTAATTCCATGTCATGAATACTGTTAATGATAGCTTGCTATGCACACACGGTGATGAGCTGCTCCACTATCATAGTTTCTCAGGAACAAAAATATTTGGTCGAGAAATTTCTATCATGTAAAATTCTTCACCATCATGGTTTTCTCCTGTCTCTTAAAGAAGATACAAACAATTTTTCATGCAAATCACTTTTCTCATTTTCATGTAATATCTCACAAAATTAAAAAAGGAAAATGAATTATTTTGGTAAATATTCGAAGTATGATTTGGTGGGTCTTAAGTTATATGCAATTAAATTTTTTGTTCATCTCAATAAAAGCTCCCTGGTTTCATGAAAGAAAGTATCTTACCAAACTGCTGAATGTAAATAAATATTCATGAAGTTTGTCACAATCGCCGAACTAAATAGTTTTTGCCTCGCGAGACCTTGCTAAAGGGACACGAAGAGTTCAAGAAAAAGGGTGCCTGGAAAACTAAGACCCTGGAAAAGTAAGACAAACAAAAGAAAATAGAGACCCCCTATAAAATCATTATCATCAATCATTATAAAAACATTTATGAAAATATTCATAGTTTCCCATCCTTTTTTTTAGATCTTGGTGGAGAAAGCAATGGCCTTACTTTTCCAGATCTGGAAAACCAAGAAACCCTATACAATAACAAAGAGTTTTCAGACATTTGATCTCATTATGTTATTTCTCACATCATACTACATCCCTAAGAGCCTAAAATACATCTATCCTTTGCTCAGAACACCGTGCCCCCCCCCCTACAGCCATATACAAGATATACAAGATACAAGATATGACTAATGTACATTGCGCATGTAGATTGCCATGATATTTAATTGATGTTCATTAAAATGTGTTATAATTGCTTGAGCATATCATCTATATATACGATGATATTTATAACTTTCCACTCTTCTTCTTTAGATTTTGGCGAAAAAAGCAAAGGTTTTACTTTTCCAGATCTGGAAAACCAAGACCCCCCTATGAAATATACAATGACAAAGAATTTTCAAATATTTGATCTTATAATGCTTTTTCTCACATCATAGTACACTAGAAACATCTGAAATACATATATATTTATCTTTTTTTTTTTGTTCAGAAAATCCCCTGCCCCACTACAGCCAAATCCAAATCATGCACACTGACTTTACATATGGGACTACATTAAGCTTGTATAGATTGTGATGAAAAATCGGATGTTTGATTTTAAAATATATGCTACCGATATTATTGCTTGAGCGTATCATCTGTGATGATACTTACAGTTTCCTATCTTTCTTCTTTAGATTTTGGACTTTTTGCATGGGACTAATGAAAAGTGAAAGTGTTTTAGGATGTTAATCTTTGCGTCTTTGCTTTACTTTTGAATTGATGCGTAGTCTACATTCGAGTATTTTTTTCTTTACATCCAGCCTTCTAGGTCAGATAAACTTGACAGATCCCTTTCGATCAAAGCGCCACATCCGACGAGGACAAACGAAAGAGTCAGATACGGTGCTTCGTTGAACATCGAATCAAAGAGTAGGGGAAGGAAGAAATTCTTACTTCAGAAAGTCTCTAACAATGGAATAGCTCATCTTGCTGGACTGAGGTAAAAACAAAATGAAAGTGACTTGGATAAAGATGAAAATGAAATTTTAAAAACGTAATAGGTAAATAAGAGGACTAGAAAACACAATTCACACTCTTCTACAGTGTTCATTTGGGCTTGACTCTTTGACTTCTGTTGACCCAAAATGACTTTTGTCACTGGCCAAAAATCCTTTAAGAATCATTTACTCTATATGGGGCAGCTGCATGCAAAGTATAAGGTCATCCGAAGTAATGCCTTTGGAGATATTACGTTTTGCAAGCAGTTTTCATGGTTTTCGCTGTTTGACCTCCGTTTACCACAAATGACCTTCATCAAAATCAATAAGGACTATCTACTTAATATGGCTAATCCACACACCAAATATGAAATGATTGAACGTTACCCTTCAGGAGATATAGTGTATAAAAACGTGTCCACGGTTTGACCTCTGGTGGTTTGAAATGACCTTTTACCAAAATGATAGGGTCCTGGTAATCTATGTCTGAGTATGACAAACCCACACACCAAGTGTGACGTCAGTCAGGGTTGCCTTTTCCACTCTATATAAGTAACATTTTCACCCATACACACACACTGGCACACACAGAACATCAATCGCAAAGCATGATTCATATTTGCTGAAAGAAATAAAAATGTTGTTTGATCCTTCTCACAACACTTCAATACTTAGCAACGGGCAATTTGTTGGCCATGACACTCCCCAAGGTTATTCTCTTACAGTGACTTACACACAAAACTAGCATTTGAAACTCTGAGAACCCCTCATGCATACAAGTATCAGAATTTCCGTACCTACCATGTGATGGGTCGTGGCCTGACTATACGGCATTTAAATATTTATGCATGTCGACCTGTCAGATTTTTAGCTAGAAGGGGTGAAATTTTTGATAATTGCTCCCGGCCCCTCCGAGCTATCACTAAAACAACCTTCGATTTTCTAAACCAACCTAAGTCTCCTTCAGTCGTGCTAATTTTTACATCATCTATTCTGTAGTTGGTGCTCTTTAACATCCAGTGATGAAAACTGAAAACCTGACGAAAGATCGACGTCGCGGAACAGTTTATACCCTTTTTCCCACGGTTACCGAATGTATATCATGTAATAGTGGTATGAGACAAAAAAGGTTTTGTTTTATTGCAGTTGTAATGCAAGTTGTTTCTGTGCAGATGTTGCCTTTAATTTGTTCCACGAAAATGTAAGTTTTGGTGTTTAATGTTCAAATACCCGTTATCACGGTCGCTGGTTAAAACCTGTTCAATCACAATAGTTAGGTAGGATACAAAACTCACATATATATATATATATATATATATATATATATATATATATATATATATATATATATATATATATATATATATATATATATATATATATATATATATATACATATATATATATACATATATATACATACATATATACATATATATATACATATATATATTTTATATATTTTTTCAGGACTCAGCCACTCAGTAATGATTATTTTTCTTTTCTTAAAACATTCTCTCTGTTCTTAACAACCGCGTTTTGGTTTTGTTCTTCCTCAGAGATGACGATGAAATAATTTCGATTAATGAACGAAAGCTTGATCGTAATGATACGGTTGAATCCATCGTGAGTGATATCGAGAAGGGTAACTACATTCTGCTGGTAGGTACCTTGAGGAGGATATATAAATTCCTACTACATTCCTACATACCCGAACTTGAGGAATGTTCAACCAGAAATAAGTCTACTGCTTCGACCAAAGTTTAGGTCCTCTGAAGTATGTTTTGTACAGTGAGCTTGTTCTTTAGAGTCAGGCCATGTAATGATGGCTATTTACAACCAAACTTAGGTAAGTTGATCTCAAGAGCCAATAAGAAAAGGAATGTTGAAAGTAATGTTAAATATGTGTCTCAAATTTTAAGACCAAAAAACAGCAAGAAAAACAAACACACACACACATACATACTTGTTGCTTTTAGGATTTATGTGTGTACAGATTCTTATAACTGAACATTTCAAAACAACCCTCATATATCTTTTTTTGCATCCCAAGGAACTGAAAAGGAAAATGAAAGGGAAAAAGGAACCCATACCTTTCGTAGTGTTCTTCAACTTGACCGTCGAAGGTACAGTTTTTTTTTCTTTTTCCTTCACTGCAAGGACTTCGAATCCAATTCTAACATCGTGTTACTAACTCAATATGTTCATGTTAGGAGAAGGACACTGTCCTGGTCAAGAAAGGCTTCCCAAGGTCGTATAATATGACGTAACAGCGAGAATTAACTGCACGAATTATTTTTTTGGTTCTCTGAAATGGAGATGTGCATTCCACCTCAACTGTCAGTAAAAAAAAAAAATTATATTTAGGCTTGTTATTGAGTGAGCCAAAAATACCTTAAAAACTTATAAGTTGTAAATCTGAATAATTCTGTTAAGTCAGTTGAGGTAATGGAGGAATGCAAATGAAACAGTTGGACTGGCATGAAATTGCAGGATTACCCATCATACAACGCTCTACTGTGAAAAAAAAAATCTATTTTAAATATCCAGAACTTTAAAGTAGGACAATGCTGTTGAGATACTACATCCTTTCCAGAGAAAGAGAGAAATTACTCTTTCACTTCCCAAGACACATCAGGCCTGTCCTTCACTTATGCAGTGTCTCTTTCTTCAATTTCACAGCGTGTGGTGAGGTTGTCATACATCAGTTTGGTTTCTACTGGAGGACACCTCTCAACGAATGGAAAGCGATATTGAACCCACTCATCGAACGAGTCATCACCGGCGGTGTAAGGGGAGACTGTGTCCAACGCTTACCCGTGACCCAAAATAGAGACATTCAACTAAGGTCAATCCCAATAGCATCTTGGACGCGTTTGGACAATCCGACACGTGTGCAGATATCTCTCTCTGGTGACTACTTGGCCATCGAAGGGCAGAGACTCATTCTCTCGAAAAGTGCATCGGGTACCAGCAGTGAGTATAGCCAAAGGTTACCCATCGAAAGTTTCAAAGTTCCCCATTTATTGAACCTGACCCCAAATGACATCCGATCGTGCACATGGTAATGATCAAAACACGCAGGCTGTAATGGGCAATTAATCATATTTTCTCCACTTTGGTATTGATCATCTCAGTGATCATTCCATTCGTTACTTATATCATTACTTCCATCAATCAATCATTATTCATGTATCATTATTCTATTATTATATCTCAGCATATCAAGTGACTGCCTCCATATGTCTATCCAAACTCCCTTCGTTCACCACTCAGTATCTTTATCTAATTGAAATTAATTATCAGTTTTTTTTTTCATTTTGTGATGGTAATGTAAAGGATTGATTCTTCATAATTGAGATCGTCATTCGATTTCATTTCTAATATTTCATTCACCTCATTCAGCATGCACTTCTCATCATTTATACATCACTCCTATTTTACCATGACGTCATCATCATCATCATCATCTTCATCATCATCTCAGTTATCATCATCACAAATTTTGCAATTTTGATCCTGTATCATCGTTATACCAAATTTCCATCAGAAAAAAAAAAAACAAAATTTAAATTTTTCATGAGGTTTCCATCCTTTTCCTCAATTTCAGCTCAATTTTGGCAGTACCTTTACTCGCCTTCCTCCAAACCGGTACCGGGAGAGGTACCCGTTGTCTTCGTCCCTGTGGATTTGGAAGACTGTCGCATCGTTGCCACAGGTCAACGATTAACGCTCGGTGTAAGTATACTATTTTGGCTTCCATGCAGTCAGCAGATTGTTAACAACCAAGATGATCCATGTTAGATTAAACGATGCCGAATGTCTAAATTCCATCCTTTGGTGGGCTTTGACGAAATCTTTATCACCGCCTGCATCTCGCCCTTCTTGCATGCCGTTTTAGTTTCTATTCACTTATTACTGATATCACCATTTATTTGATATCACCAATAATTGTTTGATGTGCACAACCCTTTATTTGATGATATTGCTAATTCGTTTGCAGCAAATGGCTGTAAATATCAACAGCTATTTTCTGATTGTAGCAAATTACTGACATGAGTTAATTTTCCTATGATATCTTCAAATGATGCCAGTGATGTAATCATGGGCTATCTGCAATCCATTTAATGATATCATCAACTATTAAGATATCACAGAGATTGATGATTGATTGTATCAACTAATCAAATGAATTGATGATATATTAAAATCATGATTTTATGATATCTTTTAATTTATGTTATCATTAATTAATTGGTGATGTCATCATTGCTACAATCTTAGAAGAAGATTGAAGAAGGCTGAGATGTTAGGACATTTAGAACTAAAAACAGGGCTGAGAATGATGCGGTCCTTCCTATTTTAGTTGCTGCAAAATCCTAAAAGGAATAACGGTCGTAGTTATGATTGTAATTAGGTTGCTAATAAGAAAATAACGACAAAGGCCTCAAGGCACGAGAATGATTCTTTAATGTCATCAGTTGATATGCTGACATCATTAAATGTTTAATGATATCATCGACAATTACAGATATCATCAATCATATCCGGATATCATCAAATGAATGTTGATATTATCTAATGATTGATGATGTCAGCATATGGTGAACATAGAGTAAAACGATGCATACTCTCTCTGCCCGTCTGAAATTGATTCCAAATACAGGTGACACGAGAGGGGTGGTTGAACATGGAGAAGCTATTGCTCCATGCTTTGAATCAAAGTTTACAGGCTATACTCTAACTTATTTATCAGAATCTGGTATAGCACAAATATGTCGATCTTTTGCGTTTCTCTTAAAAGGCTATAGAGGAGATGATGTAAACCGTAGCCAGTTAAGAGGTGTAGAGTTAATGATATTGCAATAGTATTGTAATGGTACGACGTCAATGGCCAAACAGTAGAAACACGGATAAATATATGGGCGACAGCAACAGTGTGCAAGCTTTACTTTCGACGTTCGCTCTGAGAAATTTTCCTAATCCTCCTAACATGAAACTTCACTGATATTACCACCATACGTAGAGCAATAATTTAATCAAAGTATAAACAGAGAATAGTTAAGTTTTCAATGATTTTTGACGGTTTGAGTGAAAAACTGTAACAGTCTATGGAAAATTGTCTCTTTTGTACCCTCCACACGTTTCATTCTGAGCATGCGTGTTTGTAACTCTGAACTTACTGTAAGCAATGAATTGCTGAGTGGTGTGTTTGCTTGTCAGTAGATTTCATTTAAGTTTTACTAATTGTTTTCAGAGACATGATTTCAGTAGTAACATAACAGATGTCGAGCAGCTGTTTTTTCTCGTGGCGGAAAGAACGAGTTCGTTGTTTACAATCAAACACAAAGGAGGTATGTCGCGTATATAAGAATTCAGGAATATCTTATTCTGATGGTAGAGTTTATCTTAAAGGAAAGCTGCTTCTTGGTTTCGTTAGATACTTTTGATCGACTTGAAACGAAGGGAGCTGTAAACACAAGGCAGATATCTGTTTTCAGTACCTAGCTGTATTGTAGGAATAACTTTCTGATTTTTCTGCAAGTCACCTACCCGTTTGTGGCAACAATAATTCTTTAAATCTGAACTGCGCAGACGCACATCCTCAAAATCGGAAGATTTAAAGAAAAAAAAAAAACGCTCACTCCCGCCTACAGGGTAAAAATGGAACGCCCTCACATTACGCTTAGAAATTGACAGGACTTTTGTTACGCTCAACGTCTGTTTGAGCCACAAGCCTCGTTTCTGTTAATCAGTATCTTTTTAGTGGCAATGTAAATTGTAACAGAAATATTTTCAACCTGAAAGTAATGTCTAATGGTTTCTCCCTTCACCTCAACTCTCGTTATCTTTCCTGCAGCAAGTGGTACGTTGTATTGGAACCGCAGCCAGCGAGTCGTGGCGCTCACAAACCTCGATGGGGCAGACCTTTTCCGAATCGAATGATAACGAAAACCAGTGAGAGATTCCCCGACATCATCGCAGTCAGATCAGTGTACTATGTGTCACTATGTGAAAAGTTTTCAATTAACTTGACCTGGTCATTTTCTGAAGAAAAACAAAGCTTCTCACATTCTTCTACCCTGTATCACCGTCAAGTTAGACTTTGCAAAGTCTTTCTCGGCAAATGAATTCTCCTCCTTTGGTACATTCCTCACAATTTGAGCTGCAGTCTACTTTTACCTAACCGAGGATATGTACTCATCTAGTAATCGCGTTTCCCTGTAATCGCCGTCCGCCGTCCGAGGGCAGCGATCAGTGAGGGGGGTAAACACTCTTCCTGAAGAGCAGTAAATATATGGATGTTCCCTCAGAGATGGCGGAACCAAGATTAGGAACAGAAACTTTCCAGCCCAAGCAGACTTTGCAGAGTCTACCGGCAAGTTAACCATATCTTCGGATTGTCTTTATGTTAGGAATAATATTTATGGGACATTGCCAGTAGCTTCAAATCAAACATAAAGAGCCTCATTGAGTTGATGTTGTTTATTTTGTGACAGGTTTGATGGAAACCGTTGCATGCCAATAATTCAAATTTTGTCTCATTCGTGCGTCTTTATCTACAGTTACTGAAAATATGGGGGTTTGTATTTTGCTTTTTTTATGAAAAAGGGGATCCACAGTGGTTAATACATAAAAAGTGTCAGGTCACAGATTTGCAAATACGTGATTTTAATCCGTATTTACCCTATCATTGTTGAAGAAGAAGGGGGTCCACAGTGGTTAATACATAAAAAGTGTCTGGTCCCAGATTTGCAATACGTGATTTTGATCGGTATTTAGCCTATCATTGTTTCGTCAGTTGGGTGTCAGATGTTTACAATCTCTCAGGTTGACCACTTACACATAATCATATACAAGTAATATGCAACAGGTGTGACGAAATATCGTGAAGGTTTCGGAATCCAACTAAATGAACCTCTGACTTTTGTCCGTCAATATTTTTGCTTTTCAGATCTACATTTGTCATTCATTGTTTTAGGACGTGGAATTAATTACCTATGATTAATTTTTGTATTCCATTCCGCCTGTAGATGCATTATCCCTGTTATATCAGTGTTTTATTGTTCCTATTTTTTCTTTAATTAACTCATAAGTTTTCTTACCCATAAATTTGGCCTTATACAGACAAATGCTCTTTAAGGACACATGAAGGACCTCTTTGAGATTTTGAATGTTCAACTTCAGCAGTAATAAGATTAGCTCACCACCATCGTTGCTAGACATAGGAGCATGCGCACTTGCACGTTTACATCCACCTCTTCGTCAATTACTGTTGAAATGAAAGAGTACATTTCCATGATGAACTGGAAAATGTTTGATTTTACTCAGGACAATGTTGGCTGGAATTTGTCTTTTAATATTCGCAGATTATAACAGTGATAACGTGACAACTAGACTTGTATATATGCAAAAAAAAAGAAGAGGAAAAAAAAAACAGAGAAAAAGAAAGGAAAAGCCATACCCTTTGAGAGAACGATACCGTGTTGTGTCTGATTATTCGCATTAATTTGTTTAAGATATTTGTTTTTTCAAATTTCATTTTACTTCGTGATAATAATTTATCTTCAGCTTAAGTCAGCTCAACTTAATACAGAAAATCATGAGTTTCATGATTGTTTCCAAGTTAAGATTTTATACCTACTGTTTTAATCTTTTTTGTGCCTAGGACTGTTTGTCCTGTTTACTGTACCAAGGAATGAAACTAGGAATAGCTCCAGTTGAAGAGGACAGGGGTACGTAAAAGAACCACCACGACGATCTTGTGGAAATAGTTGTAACCGATCAGCGTTTCCTTTATAGAAGAGGGTTAAGGGGTTAGCCAATCACAGCGATGCCTTCAATTTGAATTTATACAGGCATATTTACTTGGACCAACTTTATACAAAGAAAAAATAATAATAATAATAATAAATAAATAGATGATTCAGAAATAATATTCACTAAAAAATACTGGAAATGGCCTCATGATCCTCTGGTATGAATCTTACTTGTTTGTTTCATTTCTTTCTGGTTTGTTTGCTTGTTGGTTTTTTTGTTAATTTTTTTCTTTTTTGTTTGAATCTTATTTGTTTGTTTTATTTTTGTTTGTTTTATTGCTTTATTTTATGTGTGTTTCTTGCCTCATTACTTTTTTATTTTCTTTCGTTCTTTTGAATTCATCTGTCGTATTTTTTTTAATGTGGACTCTCCAAACCTCTTCACATTCTCATTATTATTTTGTAATTATTTTCATCTGGATGTGGAAATACACACAGGTTCAGTTTTGTCGAATCTTAAAGTAAATCCAATTTGAGAACTGCCTGCAGAGTGTTTAATTACCATGAACTGCTTCTTTTTCAATGGACGGTGTACTCGGAACAGCTACGATCCATCTGGCTTTCACCTACTTCATTTTTCACTATATCATCCAGGGAGGCGAAACAATACCAGCGCTCAGTTCAGCCGAGGTTAATGAACTTTAAATTTTACTTTAATTTTAAATTACTTAAAACTTTGAAATTGAACATTACTTGCTCCAAACCACGTGACCTATGCCAGCTCGTTGTTCAAGTCACCGAGCCTTCTGAAACTGACATGACACATTTAATATCAACATTGCAGCATTCACTTATCGTTCATTACACAACCTGCTAGCCAATCCATTTTCAAACTATTTTGCTCATGCTCGGGCCCCTCCCCAGCCTGATAGGCGTCTTTTTGTGAAGAAGACTGTACCAGCTCCTTTATGAACTTCTACTGTACTGTGAATTCGCAGTGTCCGTAACTGTCGCGGTGGTCGCCATTCGGTTGGTAAAAAAAACATCCAGCCACTTGGAATTTGGGACCTTCATCCCCCCCACCCCCCTCCCTCATCCTCAAAGGCATGACTCTAACTAAGGCCCTTCCTTCCTATCCATAACAAATACAAATCAACGCCAATTGATGGAGCATTTATTCGCAGACGTGGTCAGAAATGTGTTAGATCAGGGAGTTGCTAGTTAAGTAGCAACTCCCTCAGGATGGTGAGATTAATCAAGGCGGCCATTTCAGCTTGAAAATAGAACTGTCGTTGTCGCTCTTTGGTCAAGGCCTCATAGGCCTCGAAGATTATGTTATGACAAAACCTTTAGAAACGCCTATAGTTGAGGGTGCGTCACTGAAATGGGAAATACCCATTTACGTGAGGTTTCAAGGGCGGATCACACTACTCTTGTATGCCGATGATCTAATTAAAAAGGTGAAATAAAAAAATATCAACCTAATGGTGTCCTAAAAGCGGCTTCATTTAAGTTGGTCATTCTTGGTTCTCAGGGTATTCCCCGGTTGCAACACCTTGCGTCGGAACACACCATGAGCGGCTATCAACGTGAAAAGTTGTTATTGGACGAAAACAAAAGCTTCATTCCGTCAACAGAGGATGTTGTTTAGTAATTGATCATAGTTCACAATAAAATGGAACTGAAATGAGGTGTGAAAAGACATGTTTTACCTTCGTAAATCTAGAATAAAATGGGACGTGGTAGTGGGTGTATGATCCCGGCATAGTGATTTTCCTTATTATCATCGATATGACTAAAAATCACTAAATTAATAGCACGATACATATCGGATCTGCTATCAATTGGCTATAAAATGCTACCATACATCAGAAAATATCAAAATACTAAGGTATTTGGGCATTTTATTTATTCATTTTTGTTGTTGTTCTTGTTGTCTAAGTCTCTTTTCCTTGTATAAGTTTGTCTGTATTTGTCATCGTGATCTGAGATCTCCATGGTAATGAACTCACTCTGCAAAATTGAATGAAACCATATAAGCACCAGTATTTTGTAAAGCGTGTAATAAGAAACCGTTCGAGCATAAATTCGGGCAAAGAAATTCCCCCAAGCTGAAGTAGAATCTATTTTAAATTATTTTTTCCTTAACTGTTTGTCCCACTGACACTGGCAGTGGCGGCATAAGGTTTTCCACCACCGATGAGCAGATGAAAGAAAGGAAGTTGGGGAATGGAAGCAAACTACTTCGGGTTCATGTCGGGTTTACTCTTAATAATCATTTTGAATTTAGAAATCTTGTCTTGCGCCTTTACTTGCTAACGATCAATAATTCAGCCAGCAAATTCAATTTTACCAGAGGTCTATATACGTTTCTCAAACTTCACCTCTGTGGCGCTACTTTGGTAACAGAGGTTGCCCGAGGACAAGAATGGGTTGGACACCCACTGACGATAATGACTTATGTGCTTGATGCAGCTGAACAAACTAAAGTTTCAAAAGCCACGGCCACTTTTAAGTGATACTTAAGGTCCAATAGTAACAAACCATGATAACAGGTCGTCATCACTCAGTGGAAGGAAAATTTTCGTGTTCATGGCCTATAGATCGAAAGGTGGGTGACTAGCTGCTAAGTTTTTCTTCTTTTTTTTTACCTTAGTAGGTTCCAGACCCGTAGGGTGCAACAGTAACCCAAGGTGTCCGATAGTTTATCCCAGAGACCACAGGCGTTACGGCACTGCTTCAGGTAGTTGTACAGTTAATACCTTGGAAGGGTGACTATACCCTGCAAAGTTGTGTACTCTTTGATACGTAAGAGGTATAACTGTCTGTCACGTGCCTATCTTTCTGTTCGTTTGTGTTAGTTTCTTTTATACATCGGGTATCTGGTTCTGTTTGGTTTTCCTGCCTGTATTACCCTCAGATTGCCAATGGACAACGTCACTATACTCTTATTGATGATGTGCATGTTTTTGTGTGCAAAACCACAGCATCATATGGAAAGATGATTACCTGCAGACATAAGTTGGAACTTGATACCATCATTGGTACCAACATTCTCTGCCATCAACCAATGCAATACTTTGCATCTCATCTTTATGTTCATAGTTACACATGAGATTAATTAGTGACTGTCCTAAGGAAATAGTTCAGCCCTACACATATGTATATATATGTGACGACGTGACGTTAAAAAGACCGGTTTCGTCCTTCTTGGGACTAATCAGGCGACCGGAAGTATTGGACCTCATGACCTCAGGGGCACCATAGCCCTTTCTAAGGGCCATTCGGCCATACCCCCTTTTACTCCACCGGCTCTCTCCTTTTTAATTTTTCTAATCGTCCTTCCAACCGACATACAACTCCCAGCATAAAGCTCCCCCTTTACGCTTTACCTGTTTTTCCATTCTGTCATTCCCCCCTATCTGTCGGCCGCCGGATTGCAACTGCGGTGCGTGAATGAGAATTCCGCGTACGTTCGGCGCTTCCGTCGTGTTTGCGGAAACAGTTTAATTGAACATACACCTTGTGTGTGCGCGATAGAGGTGATGCGGTGTGACAGGGGATAGTGTCAGTTATCGTCGGGGATTAATTCACAGACATTGTGTCCTTAGGGCCATTAAACGCTGCAACCTTCGAGTCCCGTGTGGGTTTGTGCTGTTTGATGTCGTAAGGTGGATTTGATATCAAATACAGTCTTTGGAAAGGACAGGTTTATTTGCGAACCATGCAACCACTGTGCTTGTTAATACCTAGCAAATTGACTGTACATAGTGTATGACATCGTAGGCTTACTGTCCACAAAACCTGCACTCGGAATCAAAGTAAAGTGGCGTTCAAGAAAACAATGTACTTGAAACGTTTCTGATGTAAGGCGCTACAACGAAGTCCATAGTTTGAACATACCTAACCCATGACGACTTATCTTTGTTTTTTTGTTTTTTTTTTCGAGGGAAGCCTTGGGGAATATTTTTAACTCTTGATATAATCTCTGTATTGTAATTGTTATATGTTTCTTTGTCTTGCATTTGAAGTGTTTTTTTTTGTGTGTGTGTGTTGCATCTGTAGAGTTGACTGAGTCATTAATTTAAGCGCTGCGACTGCAGGCTTCTATCTTCTCCAAAGCCGGATTTTGATGTCAAACGACACGGTATACGTACAGCTTATGAAAGAGCGACCGAACTTATAAAGAAAGAACCCAACCACGCATTTTCAAAGTCTTTTTTGCCCGAGTGGTAGTTACATGACTGAACCGAATTTCATTGCATCGCACGGCAAAGTAGAGAACAACTATGGGCCCCTCCGTGAGTATAGTAAGCGTAATGTAAAAGGTTGTGTATGCATTATGTACGTATATTTTAACTTAATCCACTTTAATACTTATCATTATACTGTTTATGATAGCTTTCTGTGCATACGCGGTAATGGGCTGCTCCACTAGCACAGCTTTCCGAGATATAAAAATCTTTCGTCGAGAAATCTCTATGATGTGAATTTCTCATATTTTGTGATATCTCCCAAAATTTGGACTTGATGAATTATTTTAGTAAATATTCGAAGCACTGTCGAGCCTGGTGCTAGAAATCAGTCCGCTTTGGCGGAAATGGAGAAGTAAAGTTAATCTAGTTTGTCGCCTACGTTCTATTGATATCTTTTGCACCCTGGGTTGCAAGGGAGGGTTTTGATCCCTTACTTGGTGATAAAACCTTAGTTTTACCATGAAGGGCGGAGCGGCATGAACCTATGTTCCAAAGCGTCGTTCTGGGCGAGTTAATTGTTAAAGAATTAATTGACTTAAAATGATGCTGATCCGCAAAATGACTTGAACTGGAACTGACCATGGAGGTATGAATTATTTACCTCCATGAACCGACGAATAAAGGAAAGAAATACATTTAATCCAACTACCTAGCTCATCTTCACTCGATTGGGTACGTGTCTCTTGTAGTATTCAGCAGTAATTTAATTTTTCTGTTCATCTCAATAACAGCTTCCCGGTGTCAGGAGTACCTTATTAAATATGCATAGATGGTCATGAGGTTTTCGTAATCGCCTAATGAAAGAGTTTTTGGGTGCATCGTAAGACCTTGCTGTGGGGACAAGAAGATTGCCAAATGGCGAAACATCATTTGTCGGCTCTGCATCACACATATTCAGGCTCGTACCGAGTGAACCCAACTTTCAAGGCAATTATTTCACAACTAAGGAAAGTTCTAGGGAGAAAATGATTACGTTTTAGCTGATAGGACGGTAAAAGGTCTCATATATTACGTGAAGTTTTCTTAAAACAAATCCTTTAACGTCCTACATGTAAGATTTTGTGGTGTTACTATGCTAATTTGTCAGACGTAGCTAGAAAAGTAAATTGATTTTAGTTATATACGCACACACGCACTGTATACTATACACATGCATAGGGAGATCCCCAAACCGGAAGAGTAGTTTTGGCCAGTTCAGGCTTCCTCAGTGAAATTTCCGGAAGCCCCATATGCCTAAATGCTTCCGATGTTATGCGCCACTGGTCTCCGTCCTAGGGAATAGGGGACGGGTTACCCCTGCCACTTAAAATTTTTGCCTTTTAGAAGTAGCTCAAATGCAAAATGGTGCAAAGTTTGTTTAGTTAGTAGTCTGTGGGAAGTGACAGATTTACCTATTGAGACAAAATAATTTTTGTAAGCATGGTTAAAAAATGTTCTGTTCTTTTTTCAATTTCCTCCCAGTACTTTTTGCGTGGCACTCCAAACCAAGATGTCCGCCACAAGTGGCGGGGAGCCTCCACTTGGGCTGGGTTGTAATTACATGCTTAACATTCATGGTTGTAAAATACTATCAATAAATCAAAGTACTCTTTTTGTGGGACTATTTGTACTCTGCTTCCTGTGCTTTACATACTTTTCATCTTTACACAAGGGATGAAGACTATTTTTTCTTTTTTTCTTTTCCCACTCGTTTACATGGTACTCCCATAGAGACAGCTCCCCAATCACTCAAATTTAGGGACACCCTATTACCACCGCTTTATTGTGTAATCCTATGTGAATAGCACTGTAGTTTGTGAATCAAGAAAAATCAAATATTTATGTATTGTTGAGTATATCGCATAATCACGAATAATATTGTTTTCGATATGAGTTTCGTGTAACCATTCGTAGGTCGTATATATGTACGCAAGGGTTCATGCCTCAATATTTATACATAATAATATCACCATGGTGATTGTTTGTTTGGTAAAAGGTGACGCTTTCTTAGCTCCCTAGCAACCGCTCCGGAATATTCTTTACGGGCGTAGTATTTGATGGAATTACCGTACTTATCAAAAATCCAGCTTTTCAACTTCATGATGGAAGACTGAAACAAAAGCTTTGTGTGTAGTAGGGGTTTTCGTCGCATTCTGTGTATAGTTGCACCATCCCTTTTAGTCCCGGACTTTTCTGCCAACCTCCGGCAACCTCCTGCTTCGTATCGTATCAATGATATTGCGCAATCTGGTCAACCGAAAATCGTCTGTGCAAAATACTCTTAAGAGCGGGGCCCTCTAACTTCACACAATTAGGTCGATTCCATTACTTCGAAAGGGTATTGAAATTTTTTTTAAGACGGAACGATATATCTGCGACTGCCTCTTTTACTGTTGGTTTCACTTTTGACCATTATGATGCTCGGGTAAAAGGTATATAATGAACATGACTGTGATTTCGAGTGGCTCCCCCCCCCCCCCTTCCAGAGAGAGAGAGAGTTCACATCTTAAAGGGGCTCATTGAGTTGATATCAGTAAAGATTGTGGTGATTTTGAAGTATACAAACACACGACAATACTCACAATTAGCATAATAAATCAAGTTTCACATCCACTAGTCATGTAAACTGTCAACTTTTTCGAATTTTTGACAGTTACTTGCTCTGATTGTGTGCATGTGAATGTAGTACTAATGTGAAAATGTCTGGTCACCAATTTTCAAAAACCAAATTTAGTCGTTGGTTACTCACTCATTAATGTTCCATCGTATGTAAAACTTTGGGATCCTTTTAGTTTGACTGTTTGTCATTAGTATGTGAAGGAACCTTGACCGGTTTAGAACTTAAAAAATTGAGTGAATTTCACAAAACAACTCAATGAGCCCTTTAAATTTTCAATGTCTGAAGCAACTCAGAATATAGTCCTACCTGTGCCTGAAACGGCATAGCGTAGGAAATGGGGTAGTAAAATGCAAGATATGGTAGCAAATGATAAGAGCATAGATTAGTGGTGCATCTCATCACACTGAGGGGCTTTCTGACAATCGGGGTCTCAACACCGTTTAATCATAGCTGATTGCAAGAAGTACATGGCTTCTGTGATAAAACTTAATCTAAAAGTCACGTATTGAAGTTTCCGCACTCATTTTCACGCAAATCGTGTTTTCATGCGCAGCATTCTCTAGATTTGCAACAACGTTCCCAGATTCGCCTACTCTTTTCGATGATGGTCACGAGGCAGGGGTGAAACCAGACGATCGCATATAGCCGTCCCAAATCTGCTGTTGGGACAACCACTTAATATTCCCATCCGACGAACAAGATTGTAACCCCCTCCCCCAGTCGTTCGCTCCTTTTCCAAAGACTGGGTGTGGTGAAGAACGTGCCCAGATCAGCAACCCATCAGCTGCAACGAGCAACATGAGGCAAACTAGACCTAATTCGGACAACAGGAATCCAATTAACCCCCTCAACACCACTATAAACAGCTTACTGATTCCGAATCCTCAGCAGAAAGTTACAGGTGGTTCCGCGCGGGATTTTAGTCCCGGGACACAATGATTACAACACCGCACACTCTAAACACCAAGCTAACCCACCACCCTACATGTAAACTCTTGTCGATAAGAGAAAAGGCTTTCAAGAAGTTCTTATTTTACGGGAAAAAAAATTGTTTGATCCATGTGTACATCATTTGGGTAAGGCCTTAAGTGCGTTGTCACCATCAATATTACACTGATCATCCTGGAACTAACTGAGAAGAAAGTATGTTTTTATACCAACAAAATAAAAAAGAAAGAAAAAAGAACAGAACATACCCTGACAGTAAGGTAAATTTTAGTTGGGTCTCCCTGAATCTACCCACTTTAACGCAGGGAGGGGTCTAGCGAAAAACGAAATGTTTATTTCTGGTCAAAAATATGCTTGTCTTTTTCTTAAATTCCGAAAATCCCTCTGGCCACTTCACCCTTCAGAATTTACCCCCTCCCTATCCCCATCCGGTCCCCTCAGCTGGCCCGTGGACCATACACCTGTTTTTGCCACGCACTAGGATTTTCGCTACAGCACAACTTGCTGAGCATCACAAGACGTCGAAATAAGTATTCTCTATTGGGATAGTTTTTGCATACTTCACTGTTGAAATGACGATGCATTTGTGGTGTACATTTCAAGCATTTTATTCTTTACATCCAGCCTTCCACGCCAGGTAAACATGACAGAACTCTTTCTATCAAAGCACCACATCCGACGAGGACAAACGAAAGAGTCAGATACGGTGCTTCGTTGTACATCAAATCAAAGAGTAGGGGAAGGAAGAAATTCTTACTTCGGAAAGTCTCTGACGATGGAATAGCTCATCTTGCTGGACTGAGGTAAAAAAAAATGAAAGTGAATTGGATGAAGATGAAAATGAGATTTTAAAGACGGAATTGGTAACTAATAGGACTAGAAAATATGGAAGCAAGAGGAAGACCTGTAATTATTTGGCTGCCCATGCAACAAGGATATGAGATAAGTCACTCTTCACACAAAGTGACATTTATCACAAAAGCACCGACACACATACACGACATCATGGAATAGATTCTTTTTGCTGCAAATAGCAGAAAAGTTGTTTGTTGCTTTATGCAACACTGCAGTACTTAGCAACTGGACAATTTGTTGGCCATGACACCTCACATGAGTATTGAATTTAAGGCCCCATACCAACATTAATCTCTCCCATTAACTTACACACTAAACTAGGGAACTTAATTTGCATACAAGGTACATCGTATCAGAGATTTCCTATTTATTATATGATTGGTAATGGTCCTGGCCTGTAATTACGTTTAAATATCAGATTTTGATTCAGATTTTTCATTCAGATTTTGATCCAGATTTATCATTCAGATTCTGAGTGGAAGGTGTCAGAGTTTTGAGAGGTGCTCTCTTCCCCCCTTAAAAGGTTTAAAAGGGCCAAAATGTCAATGCGACACCTCGGATTGTTTCAAATAATCCAAATCTCCTTCAATCGTCCTAACTTTCACATCGTGGATACTTTGATTGGTACTCATCAACATCCAAGTAAAAACATGATGATGATAGCTAAAAAAAAAAACACGACGAAAAATGGATCCCCGTGACTCAATTTATGCACTTTTCCAGAGGATTACCAGATCTCGCGGATGTATATTCTCTAATAGTGATATGAGACCTGAAGGGTTTGGTTTATTACAGTTGTAATGCAAGTTGCTTCTGCGAGGATGTTGTCTTTGAACTATATTCAAACGGGTTCAATGACGATCGTTAATTAGGACACATAACCCTCCGCATATCAAAGTATTCTTTTCATCTTCAACGACTCAGCCACTCACTCGTGATTCTTTTCTTACAACTATTCTCCTTTTTTCCTAAGAACGTTTTGGTTTTGTTCTTCCTCAGAAATGACGATGAAATAATTTCGATTAATGAACGAAAGCTTGATCGTAATGATACGGTTGAATCCATCGTGAGTGATATCGAGAAGGGTAACTACATTCTGCTGGTAAGTACCTCGAGAAGATGGTATCCAAAAATTACCTCCGGGATGTTCAACCAGATGTAAGTTTACCAACATGACCAAAGTTAAGGTCCTTAGAAGTATGTTTTTTTTTTGCACGGTAAACTTGTTCTATAAAATCTGGCTTAATAATGATGGCTATTTACGATAAGACTTAGGTAAGTCGATCTCATGGGCCAATAAGGAGGGGATGTCTCTGAACAACGTGTCTCAAAATTTAAGGGGAAAAAAAAGCAAGGAAACCAAAAAAATAAAAACACACGCCCACTTTTTGCTTTTAGTATTCGTGTGTACAGAGTTTTACAACATTTCCAAACAACCCTCATATTTCGTTTTATCCTAAGGAACTGAAAAGGAAAATGGAAGGGAAAAAGGAACCCATACCTTTCGTAGTGTTCTTCAACTTAACCGTCGAAGGTACAGTTTTTTCTTTCTTTTCTTCACTGCGAGCGCGTCATATTCCACGACATCTTGTTACTAACTCAACTTACGAATGTTAGCAGGAAGTGAACTGTTCAAGAAAGATTTTTCAAGTTCATGTAATGTCAAGTAACTCCCTAAAGTTACCGCAATGCAGAAATATTTCTTGTTATCTGAAATGGAAGTTTCCATTCCACCTTAACGTTTACTAAAAACTGAGTTCAAAATACCTTCAAACGTACCCTAACACTGACGTAATGTTTCTCTTTAGCCAGTTGAGAGTGTGGAGAAGTACAAATAATATTTAATTAAAGTTTGTTTGAAAATGAACATTTCTCTTGAGATATTGCATCCTTTTCAATAGCAAGAGTAAAATTTAATTTTAGTTTTTCTTGACATATCAGTCTGTTCTTCACTGATACAGAATTTCTTTCTCTAATTTCGCAGCGTGTGGTGAGGTTACCATTCATCAGTTTGGTTTCTACTGGAGAACACCTCTCAACGAATTGAAAGGGATATTGAACCCACTCATCGAACGAGTTATCACCGGCGGCGGTGATGGAAGGGGAGACTGTGTCCAAAGCTTAAACGTGATCCAAAATAAGGGCCTTCCGCAAATCTCAACAACAACTACATCTTGGAACTTTTTTGGCAACCCGACTCTCGTGCAAATATCACTCAATGGTAACTACTTGGCCGTCGACAGCGACGGGAGGAACCTAATCCTCGCGAGTAGTCCATTGGGTACAAACAGTAAGTCGCCAAAAACTTTAACTATGTAATGCCTTATACCTTTGCCACCATTCAAATCACAGATGGTGAAAATGAGAATCATCAATAACGCTGTAATGATAATAAATCATGCTCCACCACTTTTGTAATCATCATCTCAGTGATAATTCCATTCGTTACTTACATCATTATTTTCATCATTTCAATCGTCATTAATTTCGTGATTGCTCCGTTCATGTTCTTTAACCCCCCCCCCCCTTTTACTCATTACTCTTTTTACTTGATTGACCTTTAAAGTAAAAATACACAGATTGTTCGCTTTCACCTCATTCAGCGTCACTTTTGATCATTTAATCATCAGTCACATTTGCCATATCAACATTGCAATCATTATCATCACAAATTTTATGGCCATCATCACGTATCATGGTGTACCAAATTACCATCGTAATAACCATTGAAAGGGAAATAGGGCGTTTAGAATACACCAGAATGGCGTACAGAGAAAACAGGATTTAATCATTGTTAAGCCATTCAGTCTCATCAATGAACATCTGCAAAAGCTTCATCTCCTTAAAATATTATGTATGTATGAGTAACGGAAGATGCATCATTTGAATTTTGGAAAGTTTGGGTGAACAAATTATTGTTGCAAAACAAATAACTGCATTTCTATCTGTGAGAAACTCATTTCTTGAAAAATGGCAGTTCTCCTTTCTTAGTTTGAATGATCTATCATTCTGTGTTCACAAACATTGGTTTTTAAAATGTGATTGTTTTCTGTAGAACAAACGTCTTATTTCCCTTTAATTTTTGAGTAATTTTTTCATCCTTTTCCTCAATTCTAGCTCAATTTTGGCAGTACCTTTACTCGCCTTCTTCCAGACCAGAACCAGGAAAAATTCCAGTCATCTTTGTCCCTGTGGATTTGGAAGACTTTCGCATCGTTGCCGTAGGTCGTCAGTTAGCGCTCGGTGTAAGTATACTATTTTGTCATCAGTGATACCACATTAAAATGATCATTCTTAGATACAATGATAATCGGTATAGGCTTGGACAGTGTCAATTCTCTTCTTTGGTGGGCTCAAACTCTGTCTGTATCTCGCCCTTCTGGCAGGCTGTTTTATTTTCCAGAAACCAGTATTGCTGATATCATCAATTATCTGAGGATATTATCAGTTTATATAAATAACCTATTATTTGATGATATTGCCACTTTAGTCACTGATTATCGACAAATATTTTTAAATATCAATAAATATTCACTGATATTAGCATATTGAATTACTCACATCAGTAATTATTTCATAGTATGAAATGATGTAGTGATATGATGATATCGGTAATTAATTTAACATTACTGATATCAGCAAATGTGTTACTGATGTCAGTAAATGATTTAGTAATACCATCAAATGATTAGTGCCAATATGTTCATATCAGCATTGCATTCATGATATCACCAAATGAATTAATGATATCATAAAATCACCGAAGACGAACTTAGTTAAAAGGCCGGGCTAGCCACATATTTAGCTTTGATGTTTTAAGAGTAAGTTAACCATTCCGGTGAAACTTCCGTTCAGTTCCCATGCGTGGTTCTCGAGATATTATGAGTTGAAGTTACCCCCTTTGCTACCAACTGTAAATTTGAAGCAAGCAGGAGTGACATCATCTCCTCAAATTGATGAATAATTTTTCGTTTTCTTCATTATTGAATTTATTATTTTGACCTTGAAATCAATAGGTGGTCAACTTATACTGGTTATGTGAAGGTCGTGAAACTCCCATACCCCTCATACCTCAATGTGGGGAGATGGCATCACTCCTGCTTGCTTTAGGTTGACTTTAGGTAACAAATGTGACAACTTCAAATGTTCATATCTCAGGAACCACTCATGGAAATTGAATAGAAGTCTCAGTGTAATGGTAAAATTTACTTACTCCTCAACATATCAAAGTTACAGTTGTGGCTTTTCAAAGATATCAGAAAATCATGATTTGAAAATATCATGCAATCATTTGATGATGTCATCAAGTAATTCAAAGATGCCACCAGTTCATAATATGCGATATCATTGAATCATTTGACTGAGCGCCATCATCATATGGCGCGGAGTGGATGAGTAAATCTTTGGCTTTACAAACCCCCCAGATGACGGGAAACGTGGATCTTCTAAGATGTATGCTTCCAGTCTTGAAATATGTATCTTTTGTCTGTATTTTTTTCAATTAATGAGAAAAACATCAGTCTATGAAAAATGGTAATACGTATCACATAGGATTGAGATGATACGAGAAACATAATGATTTCATCACTGATAGGTGATTATTCTTAGAGCACATAGACATTGAGTGAATTCTGACTCCATTCCGGGTGAAGTTCATTCTTACTAAGATTGGGTCATGTACACTTTTTTTCTGAGTGAATTTCACTTTTTTTTTAGACAGAGGATTTGTTGAATTCACATCTTAGACCTATACTTGCCCTTTGCTGGTTAATTCAAGGGATGTATCATCAGTTGAATTGTTTACAAGTTGGTATCACCGACTTAATTAATGATACCATCATGGCAATGTCATCGAGTAATTGATGATATCAGCTAACGTTGAATTAAAACTACAATGGACTTGCAATGCACGTATCCTCCGTTCATGGGAAACGATTGTTCTTAAATACAGGTGGCACAGGGAAGAGATGGCTTTGAACGTGGAACTATTGCTTCACTAGCTTTAGATCTGCATATTGGCTACTGTAACGTATTTATCACATCCTGAACAACATAAAAACATTGATTTTTTTTTTGTGTTTAACTACAAAAGAAATGACGAAAACCGCGTTCCATGCTTACGTAGTGATACTGAACAAATTGAACCAGTTGCAAGCAATGGATTGTTTACGTGGATGTTCGTTGCATGTTAGGAGTCAAGGTGAATGCAATGCAAAACGTTGGTAATTTTTAAGTTCTGCTCTCTCTCTCTTATTTCAGAGATTCGAGTTCAGTCGAACCATAACAGAAGTCGATGAGTTATTTTTCCTTGTGGTGGGAGGGACGAGTACGTCATTTACAGTCAAACACGAAGGAGGTAGGACGCATATAAAAATGATAATGAATATGTACATTGCGCATTATTACGTGGTGGCTCTATTTTCTTGTCAGAGAGGAATCTGATCTTTCACCGGCTATTTAGATCCTTTTAATCAGCTGCATCCACCTGCTCCGTATCAAGGGGAGACCGGGGCTGGGGTTCAGGGAATTCGGACGATCCCCCTAACCCCCTATCTCCCTTTGCACGATCTGGAGTTCCACACAGCCTATGATAGTAGGACTACGTTAGCAACATACATAACGAGTTTTAATTTGTTGGTCGAAAATGTCCGGTAAAATGTTCCACTCGTGGTAAAATCGAGCCCCCCCCCTCCAACAGAAAAACCTTGGAACTGCATACGGGCCTGTCCGCGGAATGCATGAGTAAAGAAAATAAAACAAAAACATTTACTAGACAGATACCCGGTTTCAGAAACACACTGAAAGAAGCAAGCTAGTACAGGAAAATTTTCTTTCCTCCTGAATCTAGTGAAACATTCTTCAGTTCGGATATAATGTTCATTTTTAATTTATGGTGTGTGTGCGTCAATCTGCATACAACATTACTTTGCTGTAAGACCAATTTGAAATCCCTAGGCCTCACATCAATTGCCAGGTGAGCGCCCTCACAGTACCTTACTCAGAAACCGCTCACAGTGAAAGCAGAGCGCCTTTACAGGTGCACATGCCAATTGGCAGGACTCTCGTTACGCCCTACTTCTGTTTGTGCCACAAGCCTTTCTTCCCTTAATCAGTATCGTTTGGTACTAATGTTAAGGGTACAAGAAATGTTTTCGAGAAGTTTGTTTATTGATTTCTCTCTTCTATCTTGTTATCTTCCCTGCAGCTCTTGGTACGTTCTATTGGAATCTCATACGGCAAACCTTGGCTCTCACAAACCTCGAAAAGGAGGCAGGATGTTTCAAAATACAATAGTGTTTACAACTTGAGTTTTCCAAATCCCTTCAGTAAAATCTGTCCCGGACAATTTCCCCTCACACGGACAATTCCAGTAGCTCTTTCCTTAACCCTAACCGGCCTTTTCATGAAGGAATTTTTTTTCCCGGTGGGGGGGGGGGGGTGCTTGGTGGAATTCTCCCGGTTGGGAATTGTTCGTTATCTGGTTCAGGGGAGGAGTCACCGTAAAATCTATACTTACAGTGTGTTACTTATGTTGTTACTGTCAGCGTACGTTAGGATCGATTATGAATTAAGACCGTGTATGTTGAAGACTGGTTAGAAAGTTCCACATTAACGCTTAAAGTCCGAGAAATAGGTACAAGGAGGTCCTTTGATTCCTCAAACCTGACAACTCATTTTGCCTATGTCTCGGCAAAACTCGTTCTCTGAGAACCACTGGAAACTTCTGTATAGTATTTACATAATCAGTGGCGGATCTAGGTAGGTGCACGGCACCCCCCTCCCCACCCAAGAAAAAAGAACTGAAAATCCAAAATTGTGCTTTTGACGTGTGATATCGCAGACTCTCACTGTTTCTCTTCTAGTCCCGTTTGTAGTATATACACTTTGTTGGTGCACTTTACTGAAGGCACTTTTTTTGTGTAAATCATTCAGATAGTACACACTCTCTCACAATGCAACAATTTAGCGCATCCCAACACCCCCCTCCCCCTCCCCGAAACAAAAATCCTGGATAAATCCCTATTTCCTTTTCACGCTTGTGAATAACTCTGTAAACCCCCGAAACAAAGTTTCGAAGTGAAGGGTCCACGCAGATATTACGTGGACATTGCCAATATAGGACAGCCCTAATGGTCGGCGTCATTCGAAGTAACAAAAAAACGTTATTATCATCATACGTTGTTCCCAGAAATCATATCTTCGTATTGTATATTTGTATAAATAAAAGTATTTATGTGACATTTACAGTAACGTACATGCAGTAATTGTGCCCGTCGACATTTTGAAGTCACTCTTTAGATCTCCATTTGTAATTCATTGTTTTAATTTGGAACATTAATTAATTATTGCGATAAATTTGTGTACATTGTTTCCGTCTGTAGATGTTTGATTACTATTATGTTCATTATTTTACCGAAGTCCTCTTAGTTTCCGTCTGGAGGGAGTACCCATTGACTTGTTTTGCCAGAATTTGGACGTTTAACTTAACGTTACACGTAAGAAGAACAGGAAGGTAGTCCCCCCCCCCCCCCCGCTGCTGGAGAGATGCGCATGTGCGTGTGGACTTTCATCTCTTCACCAGTTATGCTTGAATTGAGCAACAATGAGTTCATTACCCAAGATGATCAGTATTAGTTTCATTGCTACAAAGGATATAGTTGACAAGATGATTTTTTTCTTTGTTTCAATTTGTTTTCTTTGCTTCAAATTAAAAATTAATGTTCTTCCGTCAATTTATAATATTGCAGACTACGGTACTACTAAGGCAACAATTTGCTTAGAAAGGCCTTCTTTGACGGTAGAACTTGATTGACGGAAGAACAATTGGCGTGTTGTATCTGTGTATTATGCGTTTCTAGTTCATTTTCAATTTCAAAATTTAAATTTTACACTATTGTTTTTTTTTTTTCATTTTTGTGGCTGGAAGGTTTATATTAGTGACTGCATTATGGTATGAAACTAGGAATAATTCCAGTTGGCGAAGACAGGGAGACGGAATAGAATTACAACGGTGGTGGTACGGAATATTTTGAAACCAATCAGCGTTTCCTGGGGATAATGTTTTCACCAATCACATTCTTTCAGTTTGCATTAATCTTTCAATAGGCAAACCTTCTTGCAAAACTACAAAAAAAAAAAAATAAATAAAATTATAAAATATGCTGAAATGACTGATGATTAAAATACTGGAAATGATGTCATGATTCTGGCATACGGATCTTAGATTTTCTGTGTTCTTTTTTTTTTAATTGTGTGCTTATTGCTTTCTTGTCTTTATTTAGTTTTGCTCTTTGTTTCATTCTGTTACTCTATAGAATTTTGGATCTTCCCAGTCCTCTTCAGCCTATCAATATTTTGCAATTACTTAAAGTAATCTTAAAGTGGTAATACACTCAGATTCATTATTGTCGAATCATAAAAGTAAGTTCAACTTGAGAACTGCCTGTAAACTGCTCAACTTAACATAACTGCTTCATTTTCAATGGACGGGATACCACAACATCACACTGGCGGATTCGATAACGCACTAATGGGAGAAGACTACACTATAACAATAAATACAAGGGGTTCTAGAAGACATTTTGCCTCACATCTGAAGAGAAAAGTTGATACATGCACTCCTCTGAAAAGGACGTAAAATAAGCCACACTACAGTGACCTCTTTTATTTTTTGACAACTTGGCAAATAGTTCAGCTGAACATACTCCCCCTCCCCTCCCAGCAGTTTTGGAACCTTCCTCAATTTCTGGTTTCACACTAGCGTTAGTGTACCCTATCCGTGGCAGCTCCCTGCTATAGAGCGCGCGAAATGCTTGAGCAAATCTATGTGGTGTCCTGGGTGCCCCCTTAGGACCCCGCCTGGGTCAATGGGTGGAATCTCTTACAGGGGTCCAGTCCTCCAGGGGGAGAAACTCTTGAGATTTGGGGTTCCTCGCATATCAAAATGGTAAAACAGATGCAGCTGCGTATAGGTAAAATGAGACTGACCCTTACATTTTGTCCTCCATTTGTATTGTCACAAAATTGAAAAATGTTTTAAAGTTGTGCATAGTATTTCTATCCACAACTCGTAAAAAGTTCACTCCTTAGATTTAAAGTTAACCCCCGAGAGAGTGAACTTTTTACTTTGGGCTCTGGTTCAAAGAGTGACTATGCACTCTCACTAAAGTATGAGTGTGAAACACTGATTGCAGCTACATTGCCTTCATCGAGGCACTCAACTTCTGAGGTATATACTAAGATTTGACTGCAACTTTAATTGGAGTCATCATATTGACCGGGGACCTCTATGCAAGTCTACAATTAGTGCAAGCGCCCTCAAAAGCAAGCCCCCGTGTAAGTGCTATATGAAGGTTATAACTTTAGACATTTGCAACAAATTGCAAAACAAGAATCGTGAATGTTATCAGGTTGCCAACAATGAATGTGGAAGAGATCATCTTACAAACAAAAAGATGATTCATGGTGTTACCAAAAGGAACAGTTTTTAAATGACTTTTCTAATCCCTGCAGAAATACTGTAATGTCTAACGTTAGCCCACACATGGTTCAATTTATATAGGATAATGAGTGTCCAAGTCCCGCTGAGTTATTTCAGGACTGTATAGATACCGCGCAGCACTACTTGTGTTCCAAAGTAAAGCTACAACCAAACAAAACCCGTGGACAGTGCAGTTGCTGCTACATAGGCACAAAATCCACGAAAACCGAATTTCTGAGACCTACATAGTTTTGAACTTGAATTTGAATCTGAAGATACATAACAATACAACCTCCCCCCCCAAAAAAAGCAAAAAATAAGTAAAAAAAAAAATAGTTACCTGTAAATTCTTATCACCAGTGTTAAGGCTTACCAAAGTCAATTGTTTGCTATCAGTCCCCGAAACTACACAATAGCTCTTATCAGTAGGCCTTTTTTTTGTGTTCATACAGGATGTTAATGTAAAATGTTTGAAAGGCAGGGTGAGTGTACGGAAGCCTAAAGCGGCCTGTCTGCTCACTCCCCATACCAGCAATAATATCTCCCATCGACTTACACACTAAAGTAGAGAACTTTGGAGGACCCGTCGTCCATGCCACATACGTCATATCAGAGATACCCTGCCTATCATAAAACTGGTAATGTCCAGTCATGGCGTTTCAAAATTTCCATACGTCGACTATTCAGATGTTGAGCTTAGAAGGGGGGGGGGGGAAGTTTTGAGAGGCGCTGCGCCCCCCCCCCCCCCCTTGATGAGGACTCACAGACCGAACATCACTGATGCTATCCTCGATTTTCTTAAACAATCTACCTCTCCTTCAAATCGTCCTAATTTCCACATCATCTCTATTTTACTATTTTACTTCAAGCACAAAAAAGTGGTGATTACTGAAAACATGTCGAAAAATCTATTTCCGTGGTTCAATGTAGGCACTAACCGTTGATCTCGAGGATGTGCATAATCTAATGGTGGTATGAGACCTTCACTGGGTCATTCACCGCGTCATATATACTGCACTTATTTCATGCACAAAACCATGTCCAGATTAACTGCTTTTTTTTTTTTTTACGTAGGCCCTAGTAGTTACCACGTATCAGTGTTTCGCACAGGGCCATCGTCTCAAATTGGTGATTGGTTTCCAAAATATAATATGGACTTATATCTACATGGATTTTTATGTATGTAGGTTTGCATATGTGGTTCTTAAGGACCTATAATTAGGCTCGAGCTGACAGATATACTCGGTGCGGCCGCCTTTGAGAGTCGGCCTAATTCATCTCACAGGCTGCCTATAGTGCTCCATATTGTTGGATTCATCACCATGAACTTCAACTTATGCATGCTGCTAATTAATGGACATGACAACATGTCCATTATTGTGGTTGGTCGCAGTTTTCTGATGATCACGTGACCACAGTTCTTTCGTTATAGTTTATCGGACGACTCCCATCAAGAAACAAACCGATCTTTTGTGAAAAGATTTTTACAGCAAAGGCGACGGGTATGTGACAAGATTGTGTGAAAAATGTTCGCTAATTACGAAATGCGGTGCATTTTTCCTCAAATGCTCTAATTTAAATATTAAGTAGGCAAATTACAATATTAAGTAGGCTAATACGTCCTAGCTAGGTACTTTATGAACGAGGGATGCTGTCCCTATGTGGACTGAGTTTCTTAATCTCTTTCCAGATCGTTGGTGTTTGCTACCGTTTTATATATATTTTCAAAATTATATAATCGATTTATGAAATGGTTATGAAGACATCTGTATAAATGTGAAAAAGTAAGTGTAATTCTTTCTGGTAATTCCCTGGAATTTCGGCATAGCGGTCTGCTACGATGTCTCCGTTCGTCGTTTGAAATGCATACAGTTTACAAATGTACAATATGTGTACAGTAGTAGCCGGGCCGCGGGTGCGAATCAGCGATCAGTAGGAAAGCCAGTATGTATACGGTCTATTGCAGTCACACTGTACAAACGATGTGACCAGTTGCACGAATTAGTTTTCTAACGTGTTTAAGGTAAATGTTCGTAATAAACAAAAACTTCCTACGGAAGGCAAGTGCAGTCAAACCTCAAGTCCGAATTTTCGATGCAAATCTCGTATTTTACCATATGTATAAGTTTGAGCTGAAGTCAAACGTAAAACGGAGTGCATAAACTGTACGAATATTTGCAGGTTCACTTCAATCCAGGCACTTATAGGCGGCCTAGTCTGAGCCAAAGTTTTATTAAAAACTTGCAGCACTCCTCTCGTGTCGGGCAGGGGCGTGCGGCAATCCGGGGTGGGGGCAGGTGGGCAGTTGCTCCCCCATTGGAAATACTCGTGGGAACAATCGTACTGTTTTGCCCAGGCTTCAATAATTCAGGCAGATTTAAAATAAAAAACAACAAGCAAAATAAAATATAATAACATATTTTGATACGGAGGGGGTTCCAGAACACCTCACTTTGAGTGTATGTGCTTGCCAATGAGAGAGTGTGTTTATGTCTGGTTGTGTGTCTGTACGAGGGTGGATTGCTTATAGATGACTCCGGTCCTTGAAGCGATCAAAGGTTCGGCAGGATGTTGGATTTTTTAAAATATTTACTCCCACCCCACGTCCACATACCAGTTCTACGTCCCTGTTGTCGGATTCACCAGGCAGTCTATCCTCACCCTACATAGGCAACCAGAGACATGGTCATGTCCATTGTGGTTACGGTACGTAACCACATTTTCTAGTTCATGGTTGGGTCGGATCCGAAACATAGCATTTTACACTTAGAACGGCCTACGAATTTACATTGTGTATAGGCATCGCATTAACATCAGATTTAGGATGCTAATCAGGTGGATGGCTAATAGGGAGGGGGGGGGGATATTACAGACAAATATGGGGGGTATATTAAAATTAAAACTATGTTCATCGAGGCCATCAGACCTCTCCACGAATATGTCATCATGTGATCATACTTACTGAATGCCGATTTTAATATTTTTTTTTATTCATCAATATTTTGATATTCTGCTGACGGTGCATATGGCTCAGGTTGTTATTCATTGCTATAAATAAACTAGTGTCGAATCCACTTCGGTCTCGCATGAAATATAGAAAAAAAAAAGACCAGAATTCAAATGTAAATTAAGCACAATTGCACCAAGATCGGACGATGAATTTTAAATCAGTATAAAAACAGATTCCTGTTCCACATGCATACCATTTTGCCGGAACTATTTATACAGACAATAGTTAACACTTCGCAAAGGAAGCTTTGAAACTAAGAACTTACATGTTATTAGCCTACAGAGATTCTTCACTGGGTTCAAAAAGACTGAAATTCATCTAAACACTAGAACTACTAATACCAAACAATGTCCTCCAGTCAAATAAGGACAAAGAAATGAGCATTCAAGAATGAAAATTCAAATTGAGGTCACTTTAATGCCCTGATTAATTGTCACACTAATCACTGCTGCACCAATAATATTGTCATTAAAGCATAAGACATCGAAAACACACTAACTGATGACTCTCTTACTGTTAAAAAAAAATGAAAGCAGAGAGAGCAGGGTCTAGTTTGGTCATACAACCTTTCTTGTCACATCACTACATCAAAAGAAAGTTTATTTCACCTAATAGGTGAAAATATCTCGAAAGAGGATGATCATGCAGTAAGTTCACGGATATACTTCGGACATTCTCTGAAAAAAATCTTTCTTGGTTCTTGTGTTAGATAATGTGCCACCTTGGCACTTTCATCAGTACACAGAAGCTGATTAACTTATGCGATAGTCACAACAAGGTTGAATAAACATGTAGCCATCTTTAAGTTATCGTTGGACTGCACTTTTTTATCAAGCAGATTACGAGGGCGCATTGTTTCATATTCAATTCAACAAAAGCATTTTATTTTTATTTTTTTACTCATCAGCGAGACATTTCACCTCGTTTTGGTATGCATTGTGGTTTTGATGAATTCCTTGCGAAGGATTTTTTTCATGGATCTTGCATATTGCATAATATGCGAGGAAGTGTAATATACTTGGCTATTGTAATATAACAGTAATGTATCACATCACCAATTGAGATGAACAATGACATCTGCTGACCTAAGTTGATGACTGATACAGTTGGTATCCATCTGAACATGCACAACTGCATACTACAGAGATATATAACAAGAGCTTCACTTCATACCACAATATCAAATCTGTGTAAGCTTCCCTCCTTGAGATATCATGTGTACAAGGTTGTCTTGACTTGACTCCTGTTGGTCTCAAATGACCTTTGACTTCCGTAAAAAATAATATGTTATGTGCCCTCAATAAGATATCTCTACATATAAAAAAGAAATCTGTAGAAACTTAATAAGATAAACCCACAAACTGTGCCATCTGCACAATTTCCCTTGTTGAGATGTTGTGTTTACAAGGTTTTCACTATGTGACCTCTGTTGATCCCGAATGACCTTTGACCCGCACCAAAATGCTGGACTACTTGTGCTTCATAACGTACACCCAATATGTAAAATATGTGCCAGTTTAAACTCCTGAGATATTGTGTTCACGACATTCCTACTATCTGACCAATATTAATCCCCCTGTGACCTTTGATCCTCGGCCAAAAAAAAAACAAAAAAAAAACAAGATGGCCTCTTGTACTCGATAAAGCTCACCCACATACTAAATATGCGATTTGTGCAAGTTTCCCATCTTAAAATGTCATGTTTACAAGGTTTTCTATTTGACCCCCAAATGATTTTTGACCCAAACCAAAAACAATAGGCTTTTTGTCCTCAATAAGGTACACCTTTACATTAAATATGAGATCTACACAAGGTTCCCACCTTGAGTTATAATGTTGGCAATCTTCTCACTAATTGACCTTGTTGACCCACAAATGGCCTTTGGCCTCCAACAGGAACAATAGGCTTTTTGTCCTTAGTAAGGTTCATCGACATACCAAATATAGGATCTGCACAAGGATCCAGTTTTGAGATATCGTGTTTACAAAATTGACGCTGTTTGACCCTATTGACCCCCAAATGAACTTTGACTTCCAACAAAAAATTATAGGCTCATATACGCACTAAATAAGGCTCACCCATATACCAAATATGAGATCTGTTAAAGGTTTTTATCGTGATATATTGTGTTTAAAGGTGTCTCTGTTTGACCCCTGTTTACCCCAAATGACCTTTGACCTCCGCCAAAAACAATTGACTTCTTGGACTCAATACGGTACACCAACATACCAAATATGATATCTGTACAAGCCTCGCTTCTTGAGATATCATGTTTATAACGTAGGCGTCGCAAACATTCACACTCACACACACACGCACACACGCATATTCATACATCCGCATGATTACAAAGGTTACGACCTCCTCGAAACCAAAAATCGGAAAATAGAAACAAATGATTAATATAGTGAAATTGGTAAATAATGGCGAAACATGGAATTAACTGGTGAAAATATTGAAAGTAACAGTGGAATAATTGTACATATATTGGTTAAAATCACCGAGAAATGAACTGATTGAAAAACCGTGACGCTACTGCTGAGATTGTACTAACGCCTTCGTGAATCCCATGCATATAATTTTAACTTATAGGTGTATGTACAGTGTCGGCTTAACAAAAACAAAACCGGTTATGTTCTACAAACGTTTATCATAGGAGTCCCGTTGTTATGTCTTTTCTATTTTTGCTAATGCCGTAAACGCCCTAGGCTAGTATGTTGTGTAACGTTGCCATACACAATTAAGGTTGTCATGGAAACATATCCGCATTTACCAACTGTTTCTTTTGTCTCGAACATGTTACCCGGACATGACGTAATAATTTCCAGGGAATGGAAAGAGGGCAGATTTTGATCCGAAGTCATCCATTCAGCTACTCATTTGGACCATTTTCCCAGGCTTTCGTAAGTCGCAGAATTCTTTTCAGTGTGAAGATGGCAAGCAGAGTAAGTACAAAATGAAGCTGTCTGATTTCTTCAAATCGATATTTTATTTCACTTACACTTGAAAACAATGAACAAGTAAATTTAAATGGTACAGTCTTTTGATTATATTGATTAGATTACTTTTGTAGATCTGAAGGCCTACGAGGTTGTTCCTATCACAGTTCATGTCGTTTCAGACACCCATACAACCGTTCCCGCAAAACGGTGTGCTCAACTCAACGTAAAACAGAAGGCCACTGTAAGCATAACAGAACAACACTTAACTTGTTTGTCTCTATGTGACGTTAGTGTCATGCTTGGTTGATGCTATATGAACGCTTGATTGCAGCACAGATACTAAATATTCTCTGTACATAACCTTACCAACGTAAATATATGTATGGTACAATGAAATAAAATCTAACAGGAACAGGAGCCGTCGTTGCCTTTAACTCTGATAACGACAATGATTACTGTATAGGATATATTCAAACAAAACCACGTACCTGTCGTGATGCAACTTAGCTACGAACTCATACATGACAAAATCCGGAACTTAAGGTTGGAAACTCGTGGGGATGGATAGTGATTTTATTTTGTCATCGATAAGTTCCTAGATATATGCCACATATCGTCATATAAACATGTATGACTTACTTGAATATTCATTCATTTTGTCGTTATGAAAACAGAATGCAACAACTTACGACCACCTGTTCTTAACATCAGTGGCGTAACCAGACTTTCTCATTTTGGGGGGCTGAGAGGGGCAAAGATTTTAGTGGGGGGGGGGGGCAAGCTGTTATCGACACTATCTAAGCGGAGCCCCACCATCGGTTGGCGCATAGCGTACTGTGAACATTTTTGGATAATAATGCTTCTTAGATCGCCGGAAACAGCAATTCCCACTCTCTTCAGCCCTGTGAATATTAGCCCAGTATTCTCTTTTTTTAGTCACTTTTGGATTTTCCCATGCACAAGTGATAATTTCTCAATTTCATGGCTCATTTTTCATTGATATAAGTTTACTTTTTACCATATCAGGATCATTGTTTGTCTTTCTTGCTATTGAAACTACTACAGTGTGGAGACTGGGCTCATTGTTTTCACATGCATCTATTGTTTGGATTTTAAATATCGTATTTTTGTATTGTTTTCTTTCGTGCAAATAGTTGTAATTTAATCGCGGCGTGTTTGAGAAGTTTTGTCTTAGACTAATTTTGCCGATTTTTTTTGTAACCTTAGAATTTCATGGGGGGGGGGGTAAGTGGGGGAAAGATATATTTCTGGGGCTTCCCGACCCTGCCCCCCCCCCCGCTGGTTACGCCACTGCTTTACATAGTCAACGATCATAAAAATTCACAGCAACACTTGAGAAGGTCTCCCACCAATGATCCACACAGTGAGGTTGCAGAGCTTGACAAAATGGCATCGTATTAACTGAATGAATCATAGTCTAGCCATCAAACCATTGGTAGAAATGGGGGATACCCCCTAAACGTCGGAGTGGAGGGGGAGCGCAAATCTTTGTTACAATCTGTAATACATATGTAAATGCAGTTCGTTTGAAAGTCTAGAATACATTGGTTACGAACACGGGAGGGATATTGCATTGTCACCCCTCAAGATCCCCTACCATTTGAACATGTTGTTGAATTATGCATTTCACCAATGAAAGAAAAAAAAACTCCTAATTTCTATGATATACCATTTTTCCTCTGTAGCCAATCCCTTAAAGAAAAATCTTAGAAATGAGACCATATATTTTGTTTGTGCATGTAGGTACTAACCTCCCTCGGTTTGATCATGAACATCTCTCTAGAGAGTTTTACAACATGCATGAATTAACTTCCGTTCAATAATCATCCCTCCACTGCACACTATACCCTATCCACCTCTTTGTCAGAAAGAACATTTAATCCCGTCAACTGTCAGTGTATGCTCGAACTTGATGGTGTGTTACCAGGATTTCGCTTTTAATGTTAGAACCAGAATACACAAACGCATTGTCCCTTCGATGATCCGATTATGCGCATTTTTTTTATTCTGAATCTGACATTATAGCATAAGTATGTGTCAAAGGATAAATGAGCTTTAAATTAATATGAGATCTGTACAAACTTGATTTCTTGACATCATGTCTACAAGGTTCTGACAATTTGACCCTTTCTGACATCGAATGATATTTGACCTACATTAAAGACCTACCGGTTCTCAATCTCATGCTCAATGTGTTACACCAACTTATTGCATGTGGCATTTGTCCAAGCTTTACTGAAGTTCTTGAAATATCATGTTTACAATATTTTAACAATTTGATTCCTGTTGACCCCAAATGAACCTTGACCTCCACCAAAAACAATAGGGATATTTAACTTGATGTGGTACATCTATGTACTAAACATGACACCTGTCCAAGCTTCCTATCTTGAGATATTGTGTATGCAAAATTTTTCAATTGGACCTGTTGACCTCAAATGACCTTTCACCTACGCTAAAATCAATAGGGATCTTGTAATTAACACGATACACCTATGAACCAAATATGAGATTTGTCCACGTTTCCCTTCTTGAGATATCGTGTTTACAACGTTTTCGCAATTTGACCCCTGTTGACCTCAAATGATATTTGACCACCACCAAAATCAAGAGGAATCTTGTACTCAATGTGGTACACCTACATACTAAATATGAGATTTGTCTAAGTTTTTCTTCTTAGGATTTCGTGTTTACAAGACTTTCCCAGTTTGACCCTTCTTGACCCAAACTGATCTTTGACCTCCACCAAAATCAATAGCGATCAATACAACATCACTGACCTTTGTGAAACGCATTAATTATGTATAATTAAAAGAGTAATATATGTATTTGTCTTGTAAACCGCGTTAGTTTACATTTATCAAGTTCTGACGCTCCCATAGAATTCCATGATATCTGAAGATGACAGTCTGTGTACTGTGCGAGGTCCTAATTCAACGAATCCTGATGTAGTACCCTACGGAGCCTCCCTGTTCGCAAAATCAAAGGGTAAACGAAGAAAATATCTGTTCCGCAATGTAACTGCACGTGGGATTATTTACTCTGCTGGAATAAGGTATTGAATTTGAATTATCATTTATTACATATATATATATATATATAAATGTAAAATAAATATGTATATATGTATAGGAATTTCACCACAGAATGTCAGGTCATCTCCAAAATAGTCGGTGTCTTACAACTATGATCATAGAAATTGGTAATACATTCATAATGTTAAGCCACAGCTACCGCTGACAAAAGAAAAAAAAAGCATTTGGTTGCTAACCGTACTATAGCGTTGTAATCCTTACTGCCATTCGTGAAAGGTTAAGGTTGCAATAAAGTCAGGAAGAATTCCGTGACTTTATCACATCACTGCTAATTCCTGCTATTGTCGACGCTGTCAAAGAGAAAATTTGTAGTACATCCATGATGCTTTCCAACTTGAATTGGCCAAAAGCTGGACCAATTGGATAAAGCTGAAATACAATTTCTAAAAGGCGAATTATCATCAGTCAATGAAAACCTGGAAAGTCAGGAGCATTATTCTCGGAGAAAGTGTTTAAGAGTTCATGGTATCCAGGAAACACCCAACGAATCGACTGACATCGTCCTAAAGCTTGCACGTGAGTCTCTTCAAATTAAATTAAGTCCCGACGATATCGATAGGTCTCATGGTACTTATCCTAAGACTAAAATCAAGTGGACAAGACCCACAACAAACAACAAGGCCCAGACCAATTATTGTGAAAATTTTCTTCATGTTACATCAGAAATAAGTTCTATGGAGGGTGGAAATTTCTTCAGGGCTCAGGTGTTTTTATCAACGAGGACCTCCCCCCCGAGACAGGCCTTACATTCAAGGGTTCGCAGCCATGCCAACACAAAACGGTCTTGGACTCTTGATGGCAGGATTTTTGCACTGCACAGAAATGACCGGAAACATGTGATTCTGACGATATCGGAATTGGGACAAATTGTATGAGCTTTAGTATTTCCCGACTGTCAATCCATTATTATTTAGACGTCCACCTTCCGCCATTTTGCAGCTCTCTTAAAACACCCTTTCACACTTGCCCATTGCAAGCAGCACACACTTCCAATCATATGCTACCGTCAACTGAAGACAGATCATCCGGATATTCCCTTTCACCTTTTTAAATATACTCTATTATCTGGACTGGATAATCTGCAAATGGAATGAGGATGCGGGGCTACTTACCTTTTGTGACCCTCTGCGTTGTACAGGTGTCATCTGTTCCTTTCTTTGCTGTTGTTTTTTCTGTTGCTACTTAGTTATTCTTTTCCTTTGTCGTGTTACGTTGTTTGTTCTCTGTGTATGGGACTTAATCTTTTTTATCATTTAAGTTGCTCGAGTCTCAATAATCTAGGTGGGAGCTCACTATTTTCAGAGGAAAAATGTTGCAAATGTACTAAAACAGTAAAGTTATGATTCTTGCCTCGATCGTACCATGCTAACTCCATGTGGGAGTATATTTTGTATTCAATGTAGACCTCATATCCCTGAGTATAGCTATGGTAACGACTGTGACCACTAAACTCTAAACGCTCTGATACCGATAAAGACGTTTTAATCTTATTAAGGATTGCCGATATTTTGATCATCAATTGTTTAGTAATTTTGCCCAAAGCGAATGGAATGATAAACTGAATCAATGTATCAATGCGAGGTTCATGAATCGAAATTTTAGTAATATTGAGCTATCATTACCATCTATTAATCTTTACTTTATTGTAAATGGTGTCACTGAAACTTGGGTTAATGTTTGTTTTCTACTTTTGATATTCCTGGTTATAACATAGGAACACGCATCCAGACATGGTAGAGGAGGGGGTGTTGCTATGTATGTAAAGGATTACTTTAAGTCCAAGTTTAGATCAGATTTAAGTGCCTTTTCTGAAGTTAACTTTGAATCACTTTTCATTGAAAATTTTACCAATCATTTTTCTTACTTGGTTTGGGGCTGTGCCGCCCAAAGGGCTTCAAAAGTACCTCACTTGACCTATTGTCTAAACCCTTTTCTGATTTCAATGCTATTAATCAAAATTGTTTTATCATTGTCAACTTTAATCGCAAATTCGATGGATCCTCATAACCTCACTGCTGATCAGTTCTTGAATCTTGCCCACTCTAATTCTATTGTACCGTTACAAAGTCTCCCAAGTCGAGTGACGTCCAATTCAGCAACACTTCTTGACATGATTTTAAGTAACGTTTGGCATAAATGTGTCTTCCTGGTGTCCTTATTGAAAATGTTTCAGATCACCTGTTTTTGCATTATTCGATATTTATTCTTCCACTCCTTGTAACTCTTCCAATACTATGGTAGGTCACAGGAGTATCTCTGCTGCCAACCTAAATCACTTCAAAACAACTTTTCAAAGTGAATCATGGGGCACTGTATACTATAAAATGATCCCAACGAAGCCTATAATGCTTTCTTCGCTATTTTTTCGAGTTATATGATACGAGTTTCCCTTTTGTTGTCACCTACAGGTCTAAGACAAATATCACTTGCCAACCTTGGATCACCACTGCTATTATCAATTCTTGTCTCACTAAACTATAACTGGGCAAAAAATATCTGAAACGGCGTACTTCCCAGAACTTCACTGACTATAAACAGTATTGTAATCGTTTGACTACAGATTTTATTATAATGAATTATTTGGAAATTGTGTCAACGATATGAAACACTATTCAACACGGTCAATTCCCGATGACAAAATCGAGAAAAATACGACACGGGAGTGGTGAAATTTCAGATCCCCTTTGCCATCAGTAATGTCTTTAATACCTTCTTTACAGATATTGGCCCTGAAACCGAGAAGAAAATTCCCGAAGTTAATTCTTTTAATTTTAAGAGTTCTCTAGGAGAACCCATCACCAATTCATTTTTTTTTCTGTACCCGGTTACAAGTGATGATATGTTCAGTAAAATTATGTCATTAAAAAAACTAGATCTTCGGCTTCCTATGATGAAATTTTACCAGCTGTAGCAAAGCATGTTGCTGATTATATATCCCCGCCCATGCGTCATATTTGTAACCTCTCTCAAAATCAGGGCATTGTTCCCTCCCGTTTGAAAATTGCACGGGTTGTCCCTATTTATAAAAAAGATGATAAAGAGCCTTTCACTAATTAAAGGCCTATTTCAGTTCTTCCTTGCTTTTCTAAGATATCGGAAAAATTAATGGCTGAAAGGTTGTTCAATTATTTATCAAGCGTATCGTCTTATGTAGGTGTCGGTTTGGGTTTATTCCCGGCCGACCAACTACTCATGCCTTGCTTCATCTAGTACTGATGTGATTACCAACGCTTTTGAAAAGAGACACTTTGTCTCTGTTGCTTTTTTAGACTTGTCTAAAGCACTCGATACCCTTCATCATAATATTCTACTCAGAAAACTTGAGCACTATGGAATAAGGGGTCACGCTTTAAACTGGTTTACAAACTATCTTTCTAACAGATATCAGTTTGAATATTAATCACGTGAATTCTGATTATCGTGCTAAAAGCTGTGATAAACCACATGGATCCATACTAGGTCCATTTCTGTTCATCATTTATGTTAATGACCTTCATAAAGATACTGATGCTCTGCATGTAATAAGTTATGCCGATGATACCCATATCTTCTATTCGAGTTCTGAACCCATCCAGTTATTTGATATTGACCAGGAAGAATTTGTGAAGATATACAGATGGTTTTGTGTCAATAAGCTTTCTCTAAATGTTAACAAGACAATCTCTGTTTTGTTTAGTCCTGTCAATAAGCCGATTGATCCAGCATTTAAGTCCATTAATCTCTGCAATTTTCTAATACCTCCCTCGAATGTTGCTAAATTCTTGGGGGTTCTAATTGATAAGCATGTCACTTGGAAAGATCACATTTATTCGGTAACTACGAAAGTATCTAAGAATATTGGAATTATCGGTCATCTCCGACCAACCCTAGCTAGGAAAGTCCTCATCTCTCTTTATAATACTCTTGTCCTTCTCTTTTTATCCTACTGTAATATCGCGTGGGGTTCTACTTACCGTCTAAATTATTGTCATTATTTACTCTGCAAAAAGAGTGGTACGTTACATCTTAAATACTCACTACTTGCAGGACACGGCTCCCCTGTTCAAAAGAATTAGCTTTCTTGTCTATTTACGACATCAACCGCTACCAATGTGGTTTATGTGCTTACAACTATTTAAATAGCAAGTTACCCAATATATTTAATGGTTACCTTATGTTATAGTGCGGGTCAGATGGTGTTTAACTTTCCCGTGTTTCATACACAGAGAAAATGATGAACTGATTTCTGTTAACCAGCATCGGACCAACGGAATACAATCAGTCGAAACCATCGCCAACCTAATTGGGTGTAGCAGTTTTGTTTTGCTTGTGAGTAATGACAAATTAACGGTTAACCAACGCTGGACCTTGCATTATCAGTAGGATAATATACGATCAGGGGTTGATGCAAGCGATGCACAAGTGCATCAAGCGATAGCACGGTTAATGCACGGTTAAAGCACGGTCCAAAGTTGATTAACCTTGTTCAAACATACAAAACAAGATTTAGATAAAAAGACGAAAATCAAAGAACTTGATCTGGTTCTTAAATACATGCATTTTCATTGAAAACAAACCCCGAGTATACGTAAACAAGATTCACATGTCAACAATGTTCATGCGCGATACACAATGTAACACTTTAACAATAGGAATAGCAATAGCATGCATAGCAACAAGTATGCTAATGAGTTTTAGTTTGCACTCATTTCAGTGCAGTGTGTACGTTGTGTACTACTAAAGCGCTTGTCATATATAGTGTTCGCATGCTGCGGTTCAGGATTGACTGAACGGATTTTCTGATAAAGACAGTTGCAGATGTTTGGAATGTTAAATTCAGAGAAAAGCTTGGAAATGTTTGATAACAATTTTGTTAAACTTCATGTACAAGGTTATTGGTTCTTAGGCGTAACAGTTATGTTATTTGACTTACTTTGCATGTACGGCCCCTTTGCTTTGACTGTGGGAGTTTTACTATAACAGTCCTTAGTCTTCTATACAATTTTATTACTGGTTTTTGGACCTTCTCCGTAAGATCGAAGAAGAAGGAATCCTAATACCGGTACGCTTTATCAAATCTACGATACAACCCTCCGAAAATCGAATAATCGGAACCGAAAATCAATCATGAATATAAGTGTTAATTATAACGACAAAACAGAACTTAGAATAACCACGAAGTTGTGTTCCTCGAAGAAGGAGCAGACCCCACCCCTCCCCTGACCCGATGATTGCAGGACACCGATGAAGGGTGAACTACCGAAGCTTAACTAAACGAGATAGGCGGCGTCATGAAGAAGTCCCTTACACAGGCAATATTTAAGGACTATTAACCTACTTCCTTACGATGACAACAGAACCTTTGATCATGATCTCACCAATCGATTTCACAATTCTGTCCGAAGAATCATAAATGCAAATTCTGATCGAACATGAAATACTTGTGTCCTTGGGTCCTGTCTCAGAATTTGAAAATCCTCATTTGACTCAACTACCATGCTTTTACACTCACAGAATTATTTACCTAAATTATGTAAAACAAGAACTCCATAAGTTTTATGTAAAATTAATGTAAGCAGTATTTGTAAATTCTACATAATTTTGGTAAATTTTACTACATTTCAGTAAAATTGTTAAACTATAATGTAAGACTTACATTAACTGTGAGTAAAATTTTACCAAAAAGTTATGGAGTTCTTATTTTACTTTACGTTTTTGTGAGTGTACTATAATTTACACATGATTTCGTTTTGCTGAGTAGCTTCAACATAGTTATAAAGGCTACTTGATATTGCTGTAGCGTTACTTAATCGTAACTCACTTTTATTAAGATACATTTATTAAGTTACACAACGTGTTGAGTGGAATGGAATGGAACTGAACTGAGGAGAGGTAATTCGAGATGTGGTTAGTGAAGTTGAGAATAGCTGAGCTGAAATAAGGTGAGCTGAGCAGAGGTGAGGCGTACTGAAGATTAACCAGAGACATCCTCAGCGGAGGAGTTTTTTCGTTCAGCTGCTACGAAAAACTAACAACCATATGAGGCGCTACGTAGGCTAGCTGAAGATGAGCTGAGATAAGGTGCTCTTTGAGCTGAGCAGAGGTGTATGGAATGAGCTGAGACGTGATGGAGTGTGCTTAGTTGAGATAAAGGGAGTTGAGATGAGAACATGAGGGGAATTGATATGAAATGAGTTATGAGGAGACGCTGAGGTGAGTTGAGTTGATATGACGTGAGAAAAGCTGAGTTGAGATGAGATGAGATGAAATTAAGAGAAAGAAAAGATAAAACCCGACTAAAATATATACATTTGTTTTGGTTCACATGTACAGGAAATGAAAAGGAAATTGAAGAGGGAACGCGTGCCTTTTATCGTCGCATTCAACGTAACCATAGAAGGTTAGTTTCATCCCTGAGGAAAATAGGTCAAGCTAGATTCGCATTGTGTAACATATAGCAAGTGTCACAGTGGTGACAGAAATGAATTCAAATAAATATGTACACGAGCAGATTTTTTATGGAATGAGATTGTTGTTGTTGATTCTCGACTTCTGAACTTCATACTTGAGGTAGACTGTAATGCTATTTCGGCAGGACGACCACAACGTTGACGTGACGTTGCAAAACTGGCGAGAGCTGGAACAGAGTCTCTGATCAGAATAGACGGTTGGGCGTTGGACAGTAAGGATTGACGATAGAAAACATCACATCAGATAGTTAGGCTTCAGACCGTTGATTAACCAATATGTCCAATAGTCAATAGCGACCTACACAAAAATGATCCATGAAATTAATTCCCATGGCAAGTGGTCCACATCCTTCCCAATCACCTTGACTGCATGCACTGCTGTGAGCTTTATCAGTCCGTCCTAAAATAATATCACGAATTGTGATTGGTTCATTAGACATATGAAGATAATGGAGGGCTTTCCAAATACACACAACGCTATTGCTAGGGATCTACGCACACTTGCATACGGTGGGCCAAAATCCTGTGGGGAAATTTCCCATGGGGGTTTTCATGGGAAATCCATGGGAAATGTTTGTAAGGGATGATACAGATAAGCCACATGGAAATACTGAGGATAGCATTTGGTGATAATTATAATCACAGTTGACTAGGCAAATGTGAAAACAGAATCAGTTAAACAGGAGATACCTTCATATTAGTGGATTAAAAATCCGTCCGTCGCTACCAATGGGGGTAATATACATATGTTACCAGTGATTAATTTTAGAATTTTCTATTCGAGCATTTCCAGAAACGACCCGTTCGATGACGCAACCCTAAAGTAGTTAGCCACAGTACCAAGGGACAGTTCTTTTTGGAATATATGACTAATTACTGTAGCCACTTTAATGCTAAGAGAATCTCTAAATTCCAAAGGCCAGCGAAATGTACAATGCACCATAAGAAAAACCAACAATTACTGTTTTATTACATTTTATGTAATACCCTAACAGAAGGCATTCAACTTGACCAACGCCCGAATTTCAGAACAAAAACACTTGAACAATTTATTTTTACCAAACTGTTCCTATACAAAGTTTGCGGGTTGCATGAGGAGATTAGGCCACGTTTGTCATTCCTGCAACATTCCTTGTTTCCTTAGCCAAAATATCAAAATAGCGCAAGCTTGACCAGAATCTAATCGGATGTAGAAAAATTAATTTCAAATGCGTGCAGAGACAAAGTCTGATATTTCAAATTTTATGTCAATTTCAGTCACGTCAATTGAAACCAGAATGCACCATGCACTGTGATTTCGATGAATTCATTATGAGGATTGCTTTCATGAATCTGACATACTGCGTAAGGCAAGCAAGTGTAACATGCTTGGATATTGTAATATTTAAGGGATGTATCATATCACTATTTGGGTATAATGACATCTGCTGACCTTAGTTGATGATTGATAATGTAGGTATCCATTAGAACATGTATGCATATAACTACGTACCACAGAGATATCCAAGAGCGTCACTATATACCAAATATCAAATCTGGGCAAGCTTCCCTTCTTGAGATGCCGTGTGCACAATGTTGCCTCGACTCGAACTCTGTTGACCTGAAATAACCTTTGACCTCCATCTTGAGCAAAAGGCTATTTTAACTTAAAAGGTACCTCTACATACCAAAGACGAGATCTGTATAAGCTGGGATATCCTGTTTACAATGTGTTCACTTTTTTAACACCTATTGACCCCTTATGACCTTTTACCTCCACCAAAACAATAGAATCTTTGCACTCAATAAGGTTCACCCACATGCCATATATGAGATCTGTACAAGCTTCCTTTCGTGAGATATCGTGTGTAAAAAGTAGGCGTCGCAAACATACATACAAACACACACGCACACATACATACATACACTCGCATGATTACAAAGGTTAAGATTTCATCGAAACCAAAAACCTGAGGTTTACGTAAGGAGAGGTCAGGTACTGTACAGGGTGTGACATTGGTCATTTAATGATACAGCGGTCCAATAAGACAAACGAAACAATACATATTAAAATGACTGCGTGTGTACACAAAAGGGAAGAACATAAAAAACTTCATATCCAAAGGTTTAGTACGGTATGTCTTTGAACTTGCACCGGTCAGACGACTTGGAAAAGCGAAAGGTGTCACGTGATAAGTTCTGCCACATTGAATTTGTTATAGTATAACGACTAAAGTGTAAAACAATATAATGTGGTGGTTAACAGTCTTCATTAACTTAACCGTGGGCTTTTGTTTCTTAACTAGTCAGTGGGAAGTATACACCAGTAATAAATATTCAGTTGGTCGAAACAGCTGACAACCAACCCATAACATGATATTATGCATTTTGGCAAATCTTTAATTAGGACTTGTAACCTATAACGTTTCCAAATGTCTCGCAACATAACTTAACCTTATGAGGTCTATCAGGTATGATATCTACGTATCGCGAGACGCGAATATGAATCGTAATAAAGCAAAAGTAAGGATTTGGTGCAACTGAATACAGACGCCGTAATGCGCTGATCAGTTCGAGTAGTTTATATATAACCAATTAACCACAGGACTTCGTTTCATTAAATGCTGAAATTCCCCGTACCGATCAAGGAGCAATGACCTGAATAATACATTTTTATATACCAGTGACACTTTTCCTGTTGAATATTCATTGCGCATGATCTCATAAAAGGAAGCGTTGACTTTCAAATATGAATCATGTTTGTTACAGTTTTGATGCCGTTTCCGTTGCTTTACAAAGTGGTAACTGCCATTTTCGTTCATTGATTGAGTAAACCGTCCATGAAGAGCCTCTCCTGTCCATTTGAAAATGAAGAAAGATCAAATTTACATGATCGCATTCTTCTGTTTTTTCTCACACGCAATCATTTTAGAGTTGGGAGAAAGAATATTAATATATATAATATATATAATATTAAAACTTTTGATGTGTAAACGTATTGACTGCAACACTAGGCGACTATACCGATCACGGTGCAGTATAACCAGCCTTGCTACGATGCAATTTTAGCAGTCGATGTGAATGATGTTATTTCTGTTACATTAAATGTCATTCTCTGTTTCATTCTTTTAGGGGATAAACCAAAACTTCATCATTTCGGTTTCTACTGGAGGACTCCTTTAAGCGAGTGGGAAAACGTGTTGCTGCCTCTCTTTAAAGAAATCTTCGGCCAATGCGAAAACTGTTGGAATTACGTAGATAAAAGGGACGTCGTAATCTTTCGAAATGGTCGCTATCTCAAGGTTGACAGAAAAACCAATCAAGTTTCACTTAAAAAGGGATTCATTGGAGAGCTAGATGGTGAGAGTTTGCCTTTACCTTTTTTTTGTATCCTTTAAAATAAATGTCAGGACTTAACCAACCTATCAACCATCCTTCTCCCTGCACTGAGGCTGAAGCACCAATGGTACAAAGGCTCACACCTGAACACCCTGAAGGTACCATTTGTATGTCATAATATCAAATCAGTGGACCACCATCAGTATGCCAAATCATCGTCATTGTACAGGAGAATCTGCAGGACTACAAAATTTGCAGAATTTCATGAATTGCGCACAAACAGTGGGAAATTTATCGAACTTCATCGATAAATTTGTGAAAATTTAGATGGGTACTACCAAAATAACAAGCATCTAATTAGCATCACTATTCACATCCAGTTGTTATGAAAACCGTCCATTTTTATTTTATTCCTCCCTGGTTTGCACTGGTTGTGGGCTTGTTACCCAGTACTGAATGATCACACTTCTCCTAAATCAATTGAAGTCATTATCTACTCAGTACTCGCTCATTAAAAGTCATATGCATGTGACACGTGGCGGAAAAGTTCTTAGTTTTACCATCGATCTGTCACCAGAAGTCCTCATGTTAAGGAAATTGTACACAAAGATGACAGGTTTTGGAGAAGTAACTGAATTTCATGAAACAACGCAAAGTGCCCCATTAATATCTCCATATATTGGTCTACTTACCTGACGGCAATACAGAGTCTGTGTCCCATTACTCAATTGTCATTCATGCACCATAAAGGGTATTTGAGATGTTGTATGACAGTTTAAAGGTAGAAGGAAAAGCATTTCACAGAATTTCATGAAACGGGCCATGGGGCCAACATAGGACCAATAGACTACAAATTCATGAAGACCCCTAAGGTAACCAGTATGAGATTATCATTATGACAAACCATCACCATTGTACAAGGGAATATGAAGGAGGAGAACCACTTTGCGGAATTTCATGAAATGGGCCACAGGGTCAACATGGAACCTTGGACTGAAAGTTGTTGAACACCCCACATGGATTACCACCCAAGGTACAATATGTTTAAGTTAAATATAAATCCGTGAGAGCATCTGCGAGGAGGAAGTCATAACATGAGCCATAGGGCCAACATGGAACGTCTGAAAAAAAAAATCCCTGAACACCCTGAAGGTACCATTAAGAGAGCACCGTTGTGATAAAGGATCACCATGGGGGAAAAAAATCTGTGAAAGGAGAAGCCTTTTGCACAATTTCATGAAATGGGCCATAGGATCACATTACATCCTGGACCGAAATGTTTTGAATACCCCAAATGGCCCATCAGTTATGGAACATTGAGATCAGGTCTCATACAAATCCATGAAAGCTGTACGGAGGAGAAGAATTTTTGAGCAATTGTGGAAAGATAGACAGATAGACAGACAGATAGACGGATGGACGGATGGGTAGGTGGATGGACGGAAGGGTGGATGCGTGGATGGACAGTCTATTGAGAATGGGAATACATTTTAGGGAGGTTGAGAAATAAAACATGAACCATAATGAATTATGCATCCTCTTTCACTTATTTTGTAACACATGAGAAATATTGGAGGGGGTGAAAATACCTGTATGTAACTGCACTATACACTATTGGTTTGATTTGAACTGAATTTATAGGTACCGTTCTAACTAATGGCAGCATATATTCGACTAGCAGAAGGAACATCAAAATTTCTGTTGATAAGTGATAGACAGCCCACCGAGAGTCACTGAGAACAACTGCACTCTCTGCTTGAACCTTTTAACAACTGAGCCTATAAGGCAGGCACGTACCCATCTGAACACATCTCACCTCCCTCCTCCCCCCTCCAAAAAAAAAAAGGGATTAAATAGCAGATCCTGTTAGGAATAAAAAAAAAGAATGAAAAGTCTCGAATCGTTTTGGGTCCAGAACACTTGAAAAAAAAGCAAAACATTTTCCCCATCCTGGCAAAACTCCAATCAACATCCACTCGTTCTGTCTCTCGAATAATTTCTGTTCCCACTTGTCTTTTCTATTGTCTTTACATTTCTCAGCTAGGATTCACTCGATACAAGTATGCACCTTGCCAGGGACCAACTGAAGAGCTGCCCGTTATATTCGTACACAGCGACGGGGAGGATAACCATGTCCGAATAACAGCCACAGGAAGCTCCTTACAGCTCACTGTAAGTATATATTCGTTACGTATCGACAGCAGATATCATGACGTATGTCCAAGGTTTCGGCTGACTTCCTTTAGATATTGTGTTTACAATGTTGCCAAAGTTTGGCTAACTTGGACATCGAATGACTTAATAAAAAGCAGTAGTGTTCGCGTTCTGGCCGTGGTTGACCTACATACTGTAACATATGTGAGATCATTTTTTATTTTTTTCACAGCAAACTGTTTACATGTTGACCTTTGCTAATTCCCAAATGCCCCTTTAACAACAAGAATGGTTACAAAGAAAATTGTTCATACGACAAATGAAATTAGCTGTACTGTTGCAAATTACATTAAATTAGAATTAGTTAAGTTATCGAATTCCCAATGCATTCTTGTCTCTAACGTGATCCAACAACATATCACATACGGGATGATAGATTTCAAATCACGAGATATTTTATTTACATGACCTTCACAATTTGACCTCTTTTCACCTTAAACGACATTTTGTTAAAAACAAGAGGGCACTGTGATTCCTTGCCGGGCAGATGTACAGTAATGTAAATTATGAAGTAAGAGGATCATTTTGCATTATTTTGTACAATAATCCATATGGCCCATTTCTGGCCATGAACCGTCACTATAGTAACATACCATCTGTAGAGAAAGAATCATATTTCATAATTTTATAAAATGGACCATATGGCCCAATTCCGACATTGGATCCCAAGCATGACAAACACCCACAGGGAACCACTTCCATGGCACTAACGTGATCAACCATCAACAGTGTTACATACAATCTATTAGAGAAGAAAGAAGTATTTTGAAACAGCTCAAGGGCATTTCGGTTAAATGTACTTAGAATAAACATACTGTAAAATGCTGGAGTTCATAAACATCAAAGAAGCCATTTCAATTAATGCAAAGAATTGAAGATGTTGCTTCGTACAATATACACCAATATCGTATTCATTTTACATTGCACAAACAGCTATGAACCTTTCATTTAAAGTTTTAGAGAAGGGGTTCTGCAATAACTCTTATCACATCTATGTCCCTTTTAAGTCCCCCCCCAACACTGACAGCATGCCCCGGGGGATTGCTAGAGTCTAGTTTCCACAGGTAAGGACACCAACTGACTTATTTTCATTCATTGCCTCTTGCCCATCGTACAAATTAAAAGCCATTTACATCAATGCACGTATTATAACTGAAACACGAGGATGTAAACTGATCTAGTCCATTTCAGACATTGGACTCCAAACATGGCAAACATGCACCTTCATGGAACCACTTCCATAGCACTAATGTGACCAACCATCAACAGTGTTACATACAATCTGTAAGAGAAGAAGTATTTTGCATGATTTCACAACAGTCCAAGGGCACTATGGTTCCTTGTACTTGAAATACACATACTGTAAAATGATATACCTGAGTTCATAAATATCAAAAAAGCCATTTCAATGAATGCAATGAATTGAAGATGTTGATTCCTGCAATATACAGCAATATCCCATTCATTTTACAAAGCATAAACAGATGTGAATCTCTCATTTAAAGTCCTAAAGAAGGGGTTCTGCAAATTGCAATAAGGCTCATCACATCTATGCCTCTTTCATGTCCACCCAACGCTGACAGTATATGCCCTGGAGGGAACTCCTTGGGATTTAGTTTCCACTGGTAAGAACACCAACCGGCTTATATTCTTTCATTGTGTCCTGCCCACCTCACTAAGTGAAAGACATTTACATCAATGCACACATCAGCACTCAAGCACGAGGACGTAACTGATCCAGTCAAAACTTGTCTGATGTGACCACCTACAGTGCTTCCAACAGCACTGCTGCTTCTTCATTTGATCATGAAACTGCTAACTCAAACAGTACTTCCATGATTGGCTGGAGAGGGACTGATGGAACATATAAGCATCCATAGCATAACAAGGTTTCGGACTTTTGCCCCCAGTGTCCCTAGATGATCTTGACCTCTACCAAAGACAACAGGGCACACCTTCTTAATATGGCAAACCAACATCCCAAGTTTGATTTTCATCTGACTTAACCCTATCGAGTCAGAGCGTACCCAAGCAAAACCGACTTTTGCCCCCAGTTTCCCCAGATGACCTTTCACCTCCTTTGCTGACGCAAGGAACCAATAAAAACAGCATGGTCGTGTACCTTGTATATAACAACACCTTCCTACCACATTTGAAGCAAATCGAACAAGGCAATAAAAATAGATTGCCATATCAGGAATTTCACATTAGGTCCCGAGCAGTCATTTATGTGTAAGATATGGGTACCAAAAACAGTGGGGCACCCCTACTCAATATGATACCGGCATTATTTGAGTCATCGCGCCACGTACTGTACCTCTCATTCCAATGGCGTCACATACACACACACACACACACACACACACACACACACACACACACACACACACACACACACACACACACACACACACACACACACACACACACACACACACACACACACACACACACACACACACAACTTTGTTTCCCATTCATTCCGAGGACCTGCATTGTGCTTTGTTTTGTTTTTTCTTCCTCAACCCTAACCTTAACAATAGACCGCCTACTGTTAATCTTGAGAGGACCGGAGAAATCTATTGAATTTTCTACAGAGGACCTAAAATCTATTGTTTCGGTCCTCGATCCCACCCGAAAACGAGGGCACACGTACATGCATTCAAGTGCCAACTTTACCGAATAGGTTCCTTTGTTTACACAAGGAACCTAAAATGCTAGGATTCTAACACACCGTGGTAGCATGTATAAGATCACTGAAAGCTTGGTCGCGTAAGATATTGTTATTTCAAGGCGTTCAGTTTGACGTCTGCTCACTACAAATGACCTTTGACCTCTACAATAAACAATGGTATCCTTGTAAATTGTGTGGTTTATTTATATAACCAAACATGTGATAAGTCAAAGCTTACATCCTTGAAATATGGTATTTTCAAGGTTTACACACTTTTGCCTCTGTTAATCTCATCAAAGAATGAACCGAAATACTTACAGTTTTCAATGAGTTTTCAAGGCTTGAGTAGAAACTGCAATAGTAGATTTATGACCGAGAACGTGAAAGGACTTTGATTCCTTGCAAATATTCTTGAAGAACTCGGTGTAACATGTACGTAGCAATTTTGAAATTTAAACACCTTATCATTCTGCAGATCGCATGCGTACACTAAGCTCTTTAAGCCACTGTGTAAACTAAGCAGTTTTATGTGTTTTCACAATTTGACCTCTGGTGTCCTAAAATGAAATCTGACATGCACCAAAATCAATGGGAATCATCTTCTCACTGTGACTTACCCACACACTAAGTATAAAATTATTCAAAATAACGCTTCTTGAGATAACGTATTTACCATGTTTCCACAGTCTGACTTTTGGTGACCTCAAATGACCTTTGACCTTTACCCAAAACAATAGGGATCATCTACTCAGTATGACCAACCCACAGTTAGTATGAAAGTAGTCACGAATACGCTTCTTAAAATACCCCGTTTTCAAGGTTTTGACAGTTTTACCGCCAATGAACTCAAATAACCTTTGACCGTCACCAACCAGAAAGACAAAAGGCTTTGTGATTCCTTGCGACATGGTTATATTATAACAAACATGAATTACCCACATGACAAATATGAGATCGACTACAGTTATTGTTTTTGAAGAACCACATTAATAAGTCTTTTAACCCAAAATGACATTTTTTTTTTTTTGGTGACCTCAAATGAGATTTGATTTCCACCAAAAGCAATAGGGATCACCTACCCAGTATGGTCAACCCACATATCAGGTATGAATCAGTCATCATCACACTTCTGGAGATAATATGTTTGCAAGGTTTTCATTTTGACCTCGGGTGACATCAAACGACCTTTGACCTCCACCAAAAACAAAAGGATTATTCTTCTCAGTGTATACAATCCACACATCAAGTATGACATCAGTCAAGGTTAGATTCCTGGAGATATTGTGTTTACAGTTTGACCTCTGGTAAAATTAAATGACTTTTGACCTCGACCAAAAACTCTAGGGACCTCCTGCTTACTATTACCTACCCACACACCAAGTATTACAGTGAGTCATGATTACTCTTTTGGAGATACTGTGTTTACAAGGTTTTTACACTTTGACCTCTGGTGACCTCAGATGAGCTTTGACATCCACCAACATCACAAGGAGTATTCTACTCACTATACGTAATCCACACAGCATGTATGACATCAGTCACAGTTACTCTTATGGAGGAATGACGTGTGTTCCGTATCCTACCAAATTCATGTTCAACACATGCCTGGTGGTGAGAACTACCCTCCCCTGTCTCCCGATTAGAGACTGGTATTTAAATACAACAGTACAGGCTTCCATAGTAAGTCTCAATAAAAAAAAAAAAAGGAAATTTCACACTGGACATAATTTAAGTGACAAGAGGATATTCAGTAGGCATATTTAGAGTGGCGCGTTTGACCCTAGTGAAGTGCCGGTAATTTATATAGGGGCCAACCTGCATTACGCAAAATGGCGTAGTTATATTCTTTATTGGAGGGCTGGAGATTATTGCGGGGACTGCCGTTTACTATCCATGCGGAGCGCCACCATAGGTCGGCGCGGAGCGTACCAAGAGAGATTTCAATATCTCTCTAGATCGTCGGAAATGGCACTTGCCAGGCTTGATAGCAGTAGCAGCCATCAAGATAATTGCGATATTGGTGACAAAAATGAAATGTTTAATTTAATGTTATCCTCAAACAAACTTCTGTGACGGACAAATTAGCTCAACTTTAGGTCATAGGAATTGCGAGTTTTGAATCACGTTTGCTAGCTAAGCGTAGGATGCCAAGAAAATTTGATAATGAAATACATCCTAGATGGCCGCCTTTGCCATTGGCCATGCTTCACAGCAGTCATCGACACAAGATGTGCAATTTTTGTGAAAAAAAGTGTAAAATTTAATTTGATTTAATTCCTAAACACATTCAGTTTGTCACAATTTATCCCAATTTGTACAAAATTATTCAAAGTGGGCTTATCTCGATGAATTTCAGTCAGTGGCGTAAGCAGGATTTCTCTCATGGAAGTGAAGGGACATGCAGTATGTCGCATGATCGCCGGCCTGCTGGGGGGGGGGGGTCGTCCTAGTGAGGGGGTGTCCCCTTCCCTCCTTTGAAGACGTTTGAAAGATTAGGTGTCCTTGCATGCAATCTGGCTGCCACATTAGCTACCTTTTGAAGTAATATTTATGTTTAAAAGTTTGCGTATTTTTAGGAACAAAAACAAATCTGCATCAGTGAGGGGAATGGCCATAACGGCCCCTGTCACGCCACTGATTTCAGTGGATTGATTGGAATGGAGATTTTCAACAGTCAGAGCCTATCATGATCAAGTTTTGTAGCCCAGTCGAGTAAAGTTCTTTGGCCCAAATCGCTTGTGGGGTCGCTTGGAGCGCAACGATTGAGGAGAAGGGCTCAATCCCATAAGCCCCCGAAGCTACGCCACTGATTATATACACTACATTGTATATTTATATTTTCTCGCGTGCCGTAAAATGTCCCTGTGCAGCCATGTCTAGTGTCCAGACTTCTCCTGCCTACCGTCCCATCAATGAATACAACTGTTTTTCCACTATCGAAGTCAATAATATCGCAAGGGTATAGTGGGTACCGAAAGAATCATATGCCTACGTATACATTCCCAATGTTGTAAAAAAAAAAGCCCCCCAAAAAAGAGCTTTTCTACTTATTTACAGGCGTTTCGTTGTGATTTTAAGCTCACAATAGTACCATTTTGCATCCATATCCCGTTAAATTGCATTTCATGAAAGAAAAACATAAGAGAAAAAGCGAACGCATGCTTCCGTACGTCAACTCTGTTTCTGAACGCACATGGACTTTGCCAAAATTTGACGCATCCGGAAGGATGCGATCAAAAACGATAGGGATCATCTAATGGCTCTGAACAGACCACACATTAAGTATGACAACAGTCGAGACTACCCTTCTTGAGATGTTGTATTTACAGGGTTTTCACATTTTGACCTCACGTGACCTTAAACGACCTTGGACCTCTACGAGTAAAAAGGGATCATCTGCTTAATATGACCAACCAACACCCGAAGTACGATATTAATCACAGCTATACGTCCTGAGGTATAGTGGTTACACAGTGTTTACAAGAGTTTCACAATTTGACCGCTGGTAACCTCAAATGAACTTTGACCTCCACCAGAAACAATAGGGATCATCTACTGAATATGACCAACCCACACACCAAATATGGGATTAGTCAAGGTTACCCTTCTTGAGATATCGTGTTTACAAGCAAGGCGTCACATACACAAACACACGCACGCACACACACGCACATGCGCATCGCATCGAATCATTTTGCCTTCGGCAAGGAATCAAAAATTGTCTCGTTTTGTGCCCTCCACACACGTTTACATTGTGCCCATGCGGTTTTGTAATTCTAGGACTGGCTTATTGGAGGCATATTTCTCCTTAGCTTTGTCTTTCTGTTTCCTTTGTAGCCATTTACATTTGAGGACAAAATTGAAGAGGAAGACAAGTTGTTTTTTCTTTTGCTTCAAGAAATAAGCGACGAATCACTTCAATTCATGATCAAACACATTAACAATGGTAAGTGGTGTTTTGATTTTTTTTTTTCTTCTTCTTCCTTCTTTCGGATCTGGGATGTAGTTTTAATGGGTTAAACAAATGGAGCAAAAATTGTCTTAATCCTAAGTTGTGAAGACCAGTTGACCTTACGAACGGTACGGCATCGGAAAGAAATGGAGGGGAATTCTCGCAGAGCCACTTCCATCGCCTCTCTTCTTTTTGTCTCCACATTTTGACGAATACTAATCCTCCTAAATTACTTTATAGTACCCAGCACAAAACGACAGTTATCTTGTGCTTCGTCTCAGTATATGTGTGTGTTTGTGTGACTTGTGAGTGTGCATGTAGGTGTGTGTTTGGTCCTACGTCGTTCTACAGTAATATTACTACTGTATTATATATAGGACACATGGTTTGCACTTTCCTTTTCACTTTCACAGAAGGCACGCGATATTGGGAACAATCCGGTGACGAAGGTCATTTTGGTAAATAATGGCGGGACGCCGTTCAGTATTCGGGACTTTGATTAAACCATGAATCTATCTTAACTTCTCCATAACTTCGAGGAGTGGATAGATGAGCATAATGCCATAGTGTCTCTGAAGGTACAGTTCAACTCCGAAAAAAAAAACTAGGCCTACATATGTTCCACTAGACAGATGCTTCACTAAGTTTTCCACTCGCTTTGTCTTTTGTCTTTATGGACCACCGTCCACTGAATAAAAAAAAAAAAAAAAACTTGATAAGCACCGAACCCCATCTAACAGAACATGGCAAGTTTCTATACTCCAAATTCTCTTCGCTACTATATAAGCCGATATGTTACCATACCGTTGGATGGTATTGTACTGACAGATTGCAATCATTCAAAACGTCGCAAAAACAAAGAAAAAACAATCTTTCACTATTGTATTTCTCTTCTATTGTTCCCTTAAACGATAAAACCGTCTTTTTCTTCACAAAGAAAGAACGAAATTTACTGCTTAGTCAGGTGAAAAAATTCATACAACATGGGCCCTTTGTAGCCTGTGCATACCGCACTCGTGCCACAAGGGGGGGGGGGGGATGCAGTTGCACCTCCCTGGTTGCACCAAGTAAAAGGGCCATTATCACAGCCGCATTGTTTATCCCCACCTTACGGTTGTCTGTTGAAGATTCCGGTAGCGTGCACGCGTTCGTGACGTCACTTGCAATGCATTTGCCAACAGGTATATTTTTCACGTAGGCGTATATAAGTGTTACTTTAGTAACCAAGCTCAACCGTATCCAGGAAGATCCGCAGGTGCCGTTCACTCATTTAGCCATTTGTAAGCCTCGGTTTGGTGGGAAGTGCTACGTTTCTCGGTCTCTAAAGACTAACTTCGACGGGTACCCGGGTAATTGCTGACGTATATATCCTCAAACCTCCGACGATTTACTGGTGGGGTATTTCAATCCGTGATTGTCGATATGGTTTTGGCCTTCCCTCTCGTAAAACGACCGCTTGCTTTCCCGGAAAAGGTCTGCGATTTCGTCGAAAGTCTTATTTTTCGTTTCCGGTAAATGGATGAAGTAGAAGAGACCCACGATTAGCATCGTCCCGCCAAAGAGAAGAAAAACAAATTCTCCAAAAAGACTCTGTGTGAAAAGGAAACATTGTAGAAACACAGTGAATCCAATACGCTGAATCGAACCGAGAAAATTTAGAATACATCCCGTTTCCAAATTTGGAACACTAAACATCAGCTCACTCTTATGGAATACCAACAATGACGTCATCCGTGCGACTCATATAGTTTTTTGTATCAAAGACCCTATTTCTTGTTCTTTTCACTCATTCAACGTATTATGGCACAGTAAATTGCATTAATTAATACGCATAAATTACATTTTCCTGCCCCACCCACCCCCCCAAAAAAAAAGAATAAGAAAACCCCTCAACTTATTTGATATCATCTACTCCAAATTGTCCAAAACATCCTCAATAGAGCCAATGTAACTATTACCCTTTTCAAATGTCCAGACTTATGTCTACTTGGTGCTGACTGTGCCCAGGTTTGAATACAATTCTGAAACATTTCATTTTTCGATGTAAAGCACAAAACACACTTTTTTTTGGTGGCTGGTTTTCTGATATTTTTGTAGGGACATCTTTAAACGTTGAGAAAGTATGTTTGAGAAAGCTATTGGCAGCCGTGATTGTCTAAGGCACTTTTGTTTATCGTTTTTATTTTTGTATTGTTGTGGTGCTGTTCTTTTCTTATTCATTGACACATTGCACAATTGCTTAACTGGATATACTTTGCATTGCAATGTATGCACTGCTAAGAAAAGGAAGAGAAATCTATACCAACAGAGTGAAAACCAAAAAAAAAAAAAAACTATTTGATGTCAAATATCTGGTTTCATGAGAGCAAATATCCTTTTGTTTGTTTAAATGTTGTTTTATTTTTATTTGTTTGTTTAGTAGTTTTATCTTACGGTTTATTTAGAGGATACAGCTCACTGAAAGTGGATATTTGTTTGATGTAAATCGCTTCAAGTGTTACGGGATATTTTTCTTTCTTTTGGTATATAATTGAATCATTAAAACAAAAATGAAAATCTCGTATTTCAGTATTAATGGCTATGGAGATTTCCATCCTATACAGTTTATGAGCACTTGTTTGTACGTAAAACGAATAGAAATCGTAATACAATTTAATAAACACGTAAAATTATCTTCAAAATTGTCACAAGTCACATGGATCCATAATTAGGTTAAAGGCTGTATTGCATCACCCTAAGCTATATTTTTACCTCCCGGAAAGGCAAAATTCTCAACTGGTTCTAAGTTACAGTACTCTTAGATTGACAGCCAAATTCCAAAGAGGCAGAGCAGCTCGTATTACACAGCGCACACATGGATCCATTGTTTTGATTACACATGAGGAGGAATGTAAGACAGGTTGAGGGAGGGACTAGAGGTAGGTGGTTGGGAGAACTGAAACTGTCTGGGTGATGAGTTTTTTGCCTTTAAATATATATTCGAGTTTACTTCCAACACGAAGCACCACAACGGAAACACTGGGATACAGGAAAAGTGTAATATTACCGTTAGAAACGGGAAGAACATTCCTACAGAGAAGTTAGTAGACCAGTTGACTATATAAGAGATGCTCATAGCGGCTGGCCGAGGGTCCTGGGGCCATATTTCCGAAACGATGACGTAGACCATTGGGCCTAGACAATGAAAAAAAAAATAAAGAAATTATGATCTTAGAGAGTGATAGACAAATAGACCATGGAGCAAAAAACAATGGTTGATATTCAATAACCGCGAGCAGTACGTGTAACAATGATCATTAAACGTATTGTTTTGAAGAAAACTTGACTATTCAATAACTGACACCATCGAAACATGTAAAATAATAGTTATAAATATATGTGCTTTGATGAATGAGATAAAAATGTGTTGTCTTGTAAGATACATGACGTCGAAAAGTCGGCGGGGATAAACAATGCGACTATACTGTGACTACCTACAAGAATAATCTACATTCACAAGGAAAGTAGTCCTCTGTAAGTTGCGTTTAGGCCTACATCATGTTTTCAGACGTAGTGTTTACAGCTACAGATATGAAGAGAATAGCGACTGGCAGAGCCTAACTACGGCAGAATGTAGAATGCATAGTGAACACTGTTGCACTTGCTTTGTGCATAAGATGTCCCCTGCAAAACAAACGGGGGCCCTGTAACTTTAGCGTAACACGCTCATATATAGTAAGTCGTAGTGGTATCACATCTTTCTGTACGTAGGTATATCTTTGACTAGGATATATGAGGTAGCATACCCAATATTGCCTTATTGACTTACACTACGTGCAGTAAATAGAGTTATCTTGCAATTCAAAGACTTGTATAAGATTTCACCCACGCATTTTTCCCCTCCGCCAGTCTTAACATTTTTGGCAAGAGCCCAAAGACTTGATTGCATAGGTACCTTTGCTAACGCGATGAACCGAAGAGCCATAACGACGTCCAATTTTTTTTTTTTTTCAATTACCTCGATTATTACACTTCAGACACCTCAACCCACCTGCGTCAATATCCAAGAAACGAGGAATTCCAACTTATTTGGTCAAACATCGAAACAGACGAATTTTTTTAAGGTCATGCACCAAGCAGACAAATCTCCCAACTGGTATACAGGTTAAGCTACCATGAGTCTTGTAAATCGACAAGGCAGAGGGGTGACCTAAATGAAGTAAGACCGATAATATGGAACAACACGGAAGACATGTGAGTCAGGTTTCATTTCTAGGTTAAATTCCTATGCCGAGGTCATGGTACGTTGGCGGCAATCACAAAATTGTTCTCTTCATTAGTGTATTTCATTTGGTAGCAACTTGTAAAAGGCCTTTTCAATTAAGATCGAAGTTTAAAAGCAGAGTTCGAATTGATGTATGGATTAGCACTAACCGAGCACCTGCTCAGATTTGGGTGGTCTCTAAATGTGACGATCTGAGACAGGGCAAGTATACCTACGTCATCTACCCCAGACAGTGTCACCGCCCTCTACTGGGGGGGGATCCTATTGATTTATATACTTACCGGGCCCACCTGACAAAGCCAGGACCAGTATAGCTATGAAACCGATGCACATCCACTGAAGCCATTCAGATTGACTCTGAAAACAGAGAGGTCATTATTCACAAATACACATAAAATAAAATAGGCACATTGTAACCATAGTTACATATTAATGGCGGCAATCAATTATCTGTAAAATTATTCGCTGTACCTTAAGTTCACTTTGAGTTTGGTATATTCGTGTATATTTTACTTAGTGATACTTGGCTATATTTGTGACCTACGACCCCACCACATGTGCGGACGAAAGTAGTTCTGGTATGCAAATTCATCAATTTATGCAAAAGACCACTCACACAGACAACACCAGAGGAATTCTTACGCCGTCTGTCAGTGAATTGTTAGAAAAAAAGCTCTCTTAGGTGCGTGACTTCTATCAATTCTTATTATTACATGGCACAATACTATCAGAATCTACTGTTTATATGAAGACTTTGTTAAAGCTGGACCGCAAAAATTTGAAAAGAGAGATGCTAGCGCAGACTGGGTGAGAAGTCCCCCACGTGACTATTCATTTACAAAGGAGAAATCATTAGTTCGACATGATGACATAGACTATTTCGGACTTAGAACCCAAATGGAAGTCTTTGCATCAGCCTACCTCGTAGCGTGTGCAAAGCGTAATGCCGATACACGATGCGGTCAGGATAAAGGACGGAATGATGGTTAGAGGGCGTCTTCCAAGTCTGTCGATCAGAGCGGACTGTTGAGAAGATGCAGATGTAATACGAATGGAGAGAGAATGAAAAACTTATTAACATAAAACACACTGAAATGATGTCACCGTGTAAATAAAAAGTCAATTTGAAATCAATTTGGTTTGTTCGTCGATATTCCAACTTACAGAACAGAGAGTGCCGACGATGTTAAGAAAAGCCTAGAAAGATCGTACCAAGGGCGATCTGTGGACCGGATAGGTTGGCTGATTTAAAAATATCGGTGATGTAAAACCACACCTGTAGGACAAAAGAAAAGTTGGAAAAATAACGTTCAGTGGATAGAATCGTTCATTATCTCCAGGTCAACATATATACTGATCGTGTCTGAGTAGAAATTACACCAAATTGTGGAAGGACACAATTATTTTCAGACAGTTCTTTTTCCAGGTTAATATTGTTTTTTCCCTTAGCTATTATTCAATATTCTAGGTTAGTTCATTCAAACGGCGATGTCTTCAAATAACCAGGATACACGAGTCTTGACAACGCCTAATACTTTACTCCCATGACGGAATCACACATATAATGGATTTGATACACTGACATGGCCGTGTTCACGAATCGTGTACAATTGTCTGTGGTTTTTGGACCTTTTCTTTTTCTTTGTTCATTACTGTATGTTAGCCTACCATAAACGATGCGGGGAATTATTTGTAGTAATTAAAAGCAAGGGTACACGGCCGGAACCGGGGAATATCACTATGTCAACCACTTCTAATATTGAAGATCGAACGGCAGTGACATTTTAAAGGTGCTTGATTGTCTTATAAACCTGAAGTGACGTAACTATCTTCTTGGACAGGTAATTTTCTGCAAAAGGTAATAGCCTGTGTGGTGACTTTTTGCAGGTACTCGTGTACGGTGAATGATATTATTATGATATATCAAAGCGGTATATACACATACGTGGATACCGATGGTTCGTTGCTACATGCAATGAGTCACCGTAAGCTACAGTGACGTTTGCGGAGAGCGCTCAGGAAGAGTATGACGTCACATGAGGTATCAGTAAGATGACCAATCACCTCTAATCCATCTCATCGTGACACAGTTGTCTACTCATACCCAGTTTATGAATCAAAGTTCAACAAGTTAAGATTCTGCATAAAAGCTCATGTTGGCAGAGCAGAAATATGTAGAGTCTTCTGTCTCACTTAAGTTTGCTTTACTGGTAAAGCTGTTTATCTGACATTCCGTTCACATGTACCCTTCAATTTCAAACAGATACCGCAGATGATTAACTTACTACATTGATCCCCGACATTTGCAATCCAAAACAGAGGGTGCAGCTGATGAGAAGTGGTTTCCTCCAATGAGGTTTCTCGAAGACGACCATATAGAGCAACCTCCAGACTCCAATCTTTTCTCCGCAGCTTTCTTTCTCATATTCTTCTTCCATTTGTTTCATTTCTTTTTCGACGTCGGATGAGTTTCTAAATCTCATCAGAGCTGTAAGGGTAACAAAGAAAACAATAAGTCAAGAAGTTATTAGGAGACAACCCCCCCCCCCCCATATCATGCCCGCCTGTAGTTAAGTCCCCTTTGCCGATGTGAATTCTTGTGGGGTTCACCTTTCTCGGAAAAATCAGTCTGAATAAACTTGAAGTGCTAAACCGTATGTCAGCTGTTAATGCCAGCAGTGCGAATAAAAAAAAGAACTGCCCCACCATTCCGTCTACAGAAAGTTGACACAAGCGTTTTTTTTTATTCGTTTTATTTGCTAATTACTGTTTTTTGTCTTTTAAACTTTGACACCAATGCGTGGATGAGAAGTCGCGATTTAAGGGTGTTCGGTAATATTAACAATATTTGACTTTGACACACTTGATTCTTCAACTTTTCTGTCCCCCCCCCTCGTTCCTTCTATTTTTCACCTTTCGTCACACCTCTGTTTCCACGTTCTTCTTTCAAAGCCAGTTGGTCTTACCTCTCTTGGCACCGTCATAATTCATTTTGGTCATGTATAACCACCGGGGACTCTCCGGACAGAAGGGAAGGGTAATCAGCTGGAACACAGATGCCAAAAAGGGGGGCAGACAGAGAAGCAGAGTCCATTCATGTTTGCCGTTGAACATATAAAAACCTATCACCTGCGATGCCAAAGGAAAAGTATTGTTATCGCTTACAATGACAACAATGTAAGACATACAACTCGCTTACAATGACACTGTACATACAACAGCAATGTGATATATATATATTTTTTTCATGTACAATTGAAATATCTCTTTGTTTACGTTTCTAGGTGTTTATAATGCTTCAAGTTCACCCAGAAATGAGCGATGGTGATCACGTGTACGGTGCAAAGGGTGTTCAACCGTAAGCAGGACAGGTGGAATTAACAAAGTTTTTGGTCCAAAATATACAGTCAAATTACCATGGTTTCACAACCGTCAAGTTTAACATTCAAAAGAAAACATTTGTCCACCTTTCAAATTATAGAACCAGAAGACTTTCAAAACTATGACAGATATTACATGCTCAGAAAAACAAATGCCAACTTCAAAGACACTTTGCAAGAGACTGGCCGTGGTCATGTAATGTGGCAATATTTTCTTACACGTTCTACGGAAATAAACGAAAATCGTTTCGGTGTGCAGGGGCCGGATCATTTTTTTAATTACCAACCTGTGCTCCTAGAATACCGATACACATAAGGAGAGGGTGCAGCATGCCAATAAATCCTCTGAGAGCCGTTGGAGCGATCTCAACCATGTAGAGAGGAACCAGAGAGTTGATCAATCCTTTATCATAAAATCAGAACAGAAAAGAGAACCTTTGACCATAGGACACATTGGACTAATTGAAGACCGTAAGGTCTACACGGTTGTTAAAAGACTCAGGTGTATGCTTTCTTGTGTTTTCTTTCTGCAAATTCTGGGATTCCCTCAGAAGTAAGTCATATCCATGAGTCAACAAAACTGCTCTTTAGTTGACAGACAACTCATAATTTTTAAATTCAAACTTATCTAGTCCAGTTTAGGTCTTCTTTAAACGATGTTTTTAACTGTTTATATTTTTTTAGCCGTTTTTTTTTTTGCATCAGAACTTGACCATTTTCGGTGTAAAGTTATAGTTTGATGCTGTTTGTCTTCCGTACCAGTGGATAAGTATACCGTGTGAATACACTGAACTCAGCATTTAACTGGATTGATAACAGCTCATTAATTGCTGTGAGACCACCGGGTACTTAGTCTTCTAAATCAACCAATACCGCCGACACTTAGCGTCTATGGAGTGCCAAAAGGACAAAACGAATCGGTAACGGAGTGATTTTAAGTGGTAGCAATATCAAATGAAGTAGTAGTGAAGAAAACTGAAGTAAAAGGGTAATAAAATCACTTAACCACTGATTCGTTTAAACGATCTTTTAGCGTTTTATATTGGGTGAAAAAAAAATACCCGAAACCACACTTCTGGTTGCATCACTGGAGACTTGCCAATTAGTGTTGATAAGACCGAGCGGCCAATCCAGTCAATATAGAGATCAGTGATTAACACAGCCTTTTGGGTTTGCGAGTTAGTTTCGAGGTATGTAAATGATTTCGGGCAAAACGGTTTTCAAGCTAACACCGACTATCGAAGTAATGATCACTCGCTGGTATTTATTCATGGGTTGCCGTGGAGACTGGGAGTTGTCCTTTTAACTGGTTTGTAGTTCTTGAATAAAAATGTGACAACAAGGCTAAATTCAGCAACGTATACACTTACCGCTATGGTATCCGGATACAAGTCTCCCCACTAAAACCAACTCGTAGACATTGATAAATTTACTCAGGGCGATGAAGGCACATGAAATTATGGAGAAGACATTGCTGAATAATAAGGCTCCTCTCCTGAAACAATAAGGAATCATTTCTTTCTATAAACTGCAATGGCGCGTCTCAATTGCACGTAGCTAATATAGATTTGAATTTCAGAGTGGATGTATACATAAATATAGTAAGCCCGTACATGATAAATGCGTATTTAATTCATTCCCTTCATATTTCATTTCTTTCCTTTTGCCTTCCCTTCTTTTCTTTTCATGTCCATTTTTTCCAATCAGTCCATTTTTTCCAATCATTTTATGACGATAAAACCATAAGAAATACGGCAGTTGTTTCAAGGTCAACGTGCCTTTGTAAACTTGCCAGTTCGGTTGAAACAGTTAATTGTTAACATTCCACAAAGATTAACAGACGCGCGCTCAGTATCAAGTTTCCGTATGTGTTCGTATCCCATTTAGTTTAGTATTTACGGTGGTCCTCAAGACTTTTCAAAACAAATAACAAACAAATAACTCCAAGATACGTTCTCAATTTACAGTTTACTCCATCGTAATCTAAAGCTCGAGTACAAACAACCTTTGACAGATGGTGTAAGTACGCAATGTGAGATTGTTATGTTACCGTATGTCGTTTGATAAAATCATTCACACGGGGGACGGCGGGTGAACAATGTACAACCAGAGAGGGTTACCGTGGTACGTAAAGAAAATAGTTACACAAGGTCGAACGTTTTGAAAACAATGCGGTGATTGGTGAGATTTTAGATCACTGGGCAGTATTATTAGGCGAAAGGAGTACTGCGTGTTACCATTCAACTGTAAATTTTATCCCAAACCGCCACTTTTACACTAAAAAACCGGTTTTTCATATTTTCGACACTTCAATGATGAACATATTTATAATAAAAACCGCCTTATCTATTCACTAACTATGGCACAGTTTGCGCAATTCTGTCGTTGTGTTGTGTTGTCTGTTAGTGCGTGTAGGATGTAAACTTTCTGACGTTTGGTGGTATTAATCGGCTTGATCTAAATCAAACAACACTGTATAAGTTCGAACGAGAAAAAGTTTTAAGTCACAACACTTACCGTCCTAGCCTATTGCTGAAAAATCCCCCCATCAGTGCTCCGAATAGTGCACCGATGCAATACAGGGACACGGTAGATGCCCAAAGCCAGGTGTGGGCTTGGTCACTCATGTAAGCACCCCTTCTGTCGCTATGGGATTCGTTGTAGAACGCCCTCATATACTGGAAGGGGGAGTACGAAAATATTCATCCCATACAACATGCAACAGTAGATATATCAATTGAAATATAACATAATATATTCATCCGAATAGGAGCAACACTTTTGCATTGATATTCAAGTTTATTTTCACAGTTCAGTTGTGGATTTCTATTGCCAACGTTTTAGACTACAATGTGCCTCTCGTTTTTGGTATTGCTTATTACGTCGTCACGTTTCACATTCAATATATCCGCTGGACATTAAAGTTGAAAATTAGTTTCGGACAAAGGAACTTAAGAATAGTAACGAGTGGGAAGGGTCGGTAGTAAATCCAGTCAGACTATTACCTTATTGGCAGATCTTTTATGCATAACAGAATCAAGAACAGTAGCTCTAATAAATGGAATTTTATTCGTGCATGTGATGTAATACGCCTGATTCGGGTACCCGATTTCGATCTAGCTGCCAGGGATCCGTTGGACATGGCACAGGGCTCAGACATGTACTAGGCAGGCATGAGACAGAGTGCTTCTCGACTGCAGGGTCACAGGGTGCAAATGTGGAAAAATTCTTTAGCGTTGAATTGATGATCAAACTGCAATTCGATTTACAAGCCACAAGGAATTTCGAATCACTTTCTAAAATTTCAAATTATGAGAATTAGTTCCACTAAGCGGGTAGATTATACAAAGTGAATGCTAACGAAAACGTCCAGAACCTACCTCCGCTGGCACCGCGATTACCCCGGTGTTGTAGCCAAACTGTGTCGATGCACCAACAGTGGACGATATCGTGCAAAGAATTAACCATGTGGGGAATCCTTTCTAGAGTACGAAACGAAGAGAACGATTGTAAGAATTATGCACCCTGAAGAGGAACGATAAAACCTGAGCTTCAACGGTACAATATCGCGATACACTATCTAGTCAAAGAAATAGATTTAGCCAATATGCAAAAAACATCGCAATGTGGTTGTCATGAGAGCAGAAATCAAATGGCTTATAAAATTAATGCAGGTAACAATACTATGCAGCAAAACACGCTAAGATAACAATGAGTTCATCGTCATAACTGGCTCTCTAGGGGAATCACGATAATTCCTTTACAAAGATATTAATTAATTACATGTATCCATTACTTTAAAGGGGCTCATTGAGTTGATATCAGTAAAGATTGCGGTGATTTTGAAGTATACAAACACACGACAATACTCACAATTAGCATAATTAATCAAGTTTCACATCCAATAGTTATATGAAAAATGTCAATTTTTTCGAATTTTTGACCGTTACTTGCTCTGATTGTGTGCATGTAAATGTACTAATGTGAAAATGTCTGGTCACAAAGTTTCAAAAACCAACTTTAATCGTTGGTTACTCACTCATTAATGTTCCAACGTATGTAAAACTTTGGGATCCTTTTAGTTTGACTGTTTGTCATTACTATGTGAAGGAAACTTGACCGGTTTAGAAAAATTGAGTGAATTTCACAAAACAACTCAATGGGCCTCTGTAATGATTACAACATGTACTTAATGATCTATAAAATTACATGACGTATGTACATACATATGAATCAATGAATTAATCAATCAATCAATTATACCACTCAGTCCTCGTTCTCATGCATGACGGCTTTTATATACTGTAGAGTATAACCGGAAACAAAAGAATGATTTTGACTAAGCTATTCCCCCCCGTTCAATATAATTAAATATAAGTCTATATAGCTATTTAGGTATAAGCCTATAGCTAGTTACAGGCAGTAACTCATCACCCCAAGTTATACTTTAGGCTTCCGGATAGCAGAAATTCTTAACTGGTTCTCCTCTGTGATTGACAGCAATTCGAAAGATGCAGCGAGCTCATATCACACAACAAATGTACAAAGAGATCCATTGTTTTGATTACAAGGGGAGAAATTTTAGACAGGCTGTGGGAGGGACTAGACGTAAGTGATTGGGAAGAATTGAAACTGTCTGGGGTGATGAGTTTTTGTCTTTAAGTATAAGCCTATGACTGCTGCTAACTCTTCAACTATAACATATCATAGGGTGGTTTTACACCAATACTTCTGTGTATGCACTGTTAAAAATTTAAATTGTAAAATACAAATTTACAGAAAATAAAATAAAGAAATACAAAATGACTAAAGAAATGTTCTGGTAATCAGTTTCCAGGCAATGTCTGTAATTCTTATTTATTTCTTTGTTTCATTTTCTGTAAATTTACAGAAATTTTTTACAGTGTGTATAGTATTCTGAATTCTTAACGAAGAACAAAGCGTTCAATAGTTTGGGGAAACACCTTACGATAACGTTAATTTGCTTAACGTTCGATAATGAATGTCTATTTCATTGCATGGTTACTTGGACCTATTTTTGTTCATGTAGTCATAGCACTTACGAAGTCGTTGAAAATATATGTATATTGATAAAAGAGAAACGTAATCTCTTCTTAATTTTAACAAATAGTATTTAGTTCAGGAAAAAAAAACTGGCAGAACTGGCTGACAGAGATAAAGATCATCACAACACTACATCATGGCGATATCACTGACTGTGAGGTACACAATCAACAGGCGTGGGATGCCGAAACATGAACCTTGGCCTTTGATTACGTAATAGCTCTCTAAATCACCTAGAAAGCAAATGAATTACGTTTATATCAAAGTTAAGCACAATCCCACTCAACTTTCAAGAACTTGATACACAATTCACAGACTGCACAAATCCACATTGCAGACTAGACTACCTGTTTGAGGATCAGTCCCCCCCCCCCCTATAGGATGGAGAAATACAGACCCCAGTATCAATATCTGATTTGGCCCTCGACATTGGCAATTATTCGAATCCCAAATATGACAGCTTCTGCCCACCTTCACAATACCTACGGTACCCACCCCCTAACCTGCATGGTGGGGGACGCTTAGCCAATACTAGTGTGATTTTGAGCATAGTCCCGAAAAACCTCCCTTCAAACGACCTCAAGTTATGGTCGAAATCGATACAAAGGCGTTTCAACTATAGTTCTTTACTATTTTGATTACGCAATAGGTACAGACGTACATTTGATTTTAATTGGATTGATTTGGTTTTTGTTTTGTTTTTGTATAGATATATTATAATCTCACCAATCTTTCAACTGGGTTGGTGATTAGTAACATTGATCCTCGGTCCCCCCACCCATCGTACTTCCATCTATGGCCCACACGGCCTCTTGTTCCAATATGAGTTACGTTACTTTATCGCGCAAACAGTGACTCAATGGCTACCATGGAGAAGACGGCATTATTATTACCTACTACTATGCAAATTTTGTTAAAAGTTTGGTCGGAAAAAAGCCAGTTATGACTATATAGTTAGTTCCGATATCAAACATTAATTGCGGATAACCCTTTCAATTTTTACTAACAAGTTGGTAAGAACTTCTAAGAGCGGTTTCATAATATTAACGATCAGGCTAGATAGTTGATTTTAAAGAACTATTTATTTCTTCCGTCTTCCTCTCCGTCATTCTCCCCCTCCTAACAGCCCATCCTTCCCCTTCCTCGGTTTAGTTGAATTTACGGTAATTCCTTTCATACCTAGCTACTTACGAAAGTACAGTCAAATTGACAGACGGACAAACAGATAGACAGATGGCTAGTTTGATTGATAAATGGATGGATAGATAGATAAATAGATAGATAGATAGATAGATAGATATATAAGTACATGGATATATAGATATATAGATAGATAAATAGATAGATAGATGGGTGGATGGATGGATGGATGGATGGATAGATAGATAGACGGAAGTAGAAATTCTGAGGATTTTACCTAATTTTTGCATTCGCATGCTATCACTTTAACAGTCACGTGCAATCTATACACCGTGATATCACCAGCCTGCTCTGCACATTCCGTGGTTTCTTAATCCATTGTCCCTTACATTGTATGTTTCGATTGATTGTCGATGTGATTTTAAAAATCATTCGAGATAATGTAAATAAGCACACAACCAATATCGAGACTCGACGTCATTCAAGTTCCGTGAGAATGGTTTAGAATTTTTTTTTTTTTTTGGGGGTATACTTAACATTTTTTGATGGTTCTGCTTAAATAAATTTCCCTTTTCTTGAATGTGAGGTCACTAATGTGAAACACAAATGGGTGTCACGTGCTTCTCTGTAACCTATGGGGGCCCGGGACTTCAAAATTACTCTTCTTTCACGAAAAATATATCTTGCCATTTGTTTGTCGTGTTTTCATTCGGCTACCCGGGTATCCGATCAACGATGTCATTACAAGGTTCCGAAATTGCTACGCGGATACGAAGTTTCATAAACATACACTGTACGTGTGACAAAATTCAGAATAGGCCTATACCTAAGTACAGCTTCACTTTTAATACTCGTACTTACTATACATGAAGCTAAAATGTCGTATTCGCCTTCATAACGAAGTGGAAGCCTGACAGAAATTATATTTTCCAGTATTCCGGGTGACGGACTACCCGAGGTCGGCTACCCGGGTCAGAATTTTGGACCCGCTAAGCATAGATATGACAAAACGTCTCAATGAATCTTTCACAGGATAAATCAAAATTATGTGGTACTATTTCAATGATTCAATGAAAACCTGTAAGGCTCTGTTCCGTATGAGAACTATGTCATGAATGGATATGCAGGCATGAATTGCAAAGAAAATGATATACAGATGTTTCTAAAAGCAAAACATACGGTTATCATTTGCGATAAGATATTGACCTATCATGTATAGCGTAGGCTGTGTTGTCCAGCCGGTATATATACTGTGTGATATACTGTTACTGTAACCTTTACTTGAATGATTCTTTTGTGTGTGTGTGTGTGTGTTTCGAAATTACGAAATAGTTTTGTATAGTGGCCTTCATTCTCTTTGAAAATAGAAGGTCTTATATTAGAGTGTGCCACACAGTGCACTGCAAAAAATGTTTACCATTGGTTTTCTGAACTGCGAAAAATGCATGTTCAAGAAGCATGGTAAATTGTAACAATTTCCCAATTCCAATATTACATATATTGTTTTGCATTTTGTATTGAAGAACCCATTTTTTTTTTCAACACGTCTTATTTTTTTTCAACACGTCAGCGGGGTACACCACGTTGCAGACTGATCCGGTTCGAGGCGGTCGTATGTAACCATGGCAACAGTTCCGGTAATAGACACGTGGCGGTCAGCCAGCCCCATTGTCTTTGTCCAAGCACATCAAATTCAATTCGGTCTGCGGATTTCCTATCTTTCATAAGTTCACTCGATCAGTGATGATATACATCGCGAACCGACAATCGCGGTCACGTGCAACCTCACCTGCTCACGGAACTCCTCCCCACCAGTGATATGGAGACGCAGCCGGTCAAAACTTTCTCTTTCATTAGGCTAGTATCGGCGATCAAATGACTAACTACATTAAGTCGATTATTACAGTGATGATGTCACGAGGTTCTTATATGCAAGGTCATATGTTGCTCCATTGCAGGAACTCGTAACCCGATACCGTCACCTCGTTCCTGACTTTTCAGGATGTTGCAATATATAAAATACTATAAGAAAGGCAGCTCTCAACGAGAAAGCTTACAATATGACACTGACAAAATAAGATTCGGGTTTATTCGTTAGATTGGCTTTTAACTGATGTGGTCGCATCTATTAAAGGGGCTCATTGAGATGGTTCACAAAATTAATATTTTGTCACACCTGTTGAGTCTCACTCACACGTTAAAAATGGTCAAACTTTCATAAAGAGACACTCGGACCACTTCGCACACGACTGAACCGACGATGCCTAATTAACGATCAAAATCACTTATTGAAACTGTGACCAGAAACTACAATTTCTCATATTCCCAGTGCCTATAGGAATACATGACTGATGACGCTAATTAGAAGTATCGGCATGCATTGTTTTCCTTCGAACACGTCACAAAAGAAACGATATCAACTCAATAAGCCCCTTCGGGTTATCAAATTTTTTTTTTTTTGTTAAGACAGTAAAGACTATAAAGAAAACCGTACTAAGGATACTCAAGCCGGTGCGTATCTGGTGGCATCATCATACTTCCCACGAATACACCGTCATTTCACTGTGAAGAAAGTAATTCGTTCGAGTATCCATAATTCCAAACGGAATATTGGGATACATGAATATCAAAGAAACAAACTGTCCCTAATTTTTATGAAAAAATGTACACAACTTAAAAGTCGGTCAAGTCACAGAATTTCTATATGGTGTTTGATTTCTGGAAGGGATGCGGGTGTGGGGGAAGGGATCAGCAAGGTAGGGTGATTTAACTGTTCAAAGGGGGAGGAGGGTGATCGATAAATGCAAGAGCCAGCAGCATGCGATGAATTTTTGAGAAGTTATTTTCCCTTTATCTGTGTGTGAAAGCCCCTTTCTTGGACCAATCCCCCCCCCAAAAAAAGATGAATAAATAGCAATAGATAACGTGCCTATTTCGCACAAAAAACAAACGACAACAGCATTGATAATTCAACATGTATCAACTCAACCAGATATTATTTCACTACGTATTGGGAAAGATAGTGGTGCAGATCGCTTAAAGTCAACTATAAAAGCAAGAGGGCAGGTGGCCCATGCCAGCGTTCCTCATATAGTCAAAGGCGTACAGCGTGTTTGTTTAATGGGAGAAAAAAAAGATCGTGACATATCCCCATATTTACTATAAGGACACATACCTAGATAGCAGATTATGCGAAATACGGCAAACCTTAAAATGATGCGTTTTCCGTTACTATCCCTATGCACTAGCATGTTCTGATTTAGAGGAGATAACGCTAATGCTGATATTTTATTGGTGAGACTTAAAGGTATATCAAGGATTAATTCAAGTTGAAAGCCATACTGACGGGTGCACGTTAAAGGCATTGGTATTACCCATTAAAGACAAAAACTCATCACCCCTGACCACAGACAGTTTCAATTCTCCCAACCACCTACCTCTAGTCCCTCCCTCAGCCTGTGTCTTACATTCCTCCACATGTGTAATCAAAACAATGGATCCCTGTGTACGCTGTGTAATACGACCTGCTCTGCATCTTTTGAATTTGCTGGCAATCTAAGAGTACTGTAACTTAGAACCAGTTGAGAATTTTCCTTTCCGGCAGGTAAAAATATAGCTTAAGGTGATGCAATACAGCCTTTAAACATTTCAATTCCACGACACCACCGAATATGAAAGTCATTGGCTAATTGGCTTAAAGTTTGTAAAATGATGTAACAAAACGGTGACATTACGATCTAAAATATCTCGCCCTCCCCCAAAACGTTACTTGACCTTTTTTTTCCCTATTCTCGCAGACACTTAGAGACGCTGATAGAAATGAAAATGAACAAAATTCTAATGTCATTTTTCTTTTACCTTTCTGTCGATATCTTTCTTGTAAGCTACTTCGGATACAGAATCCTCAAAGAACTCCTTCTTCGAAAAAATCGCCAGTCTCTTGGCATTTTTTCCAAAAGGAGGCTTTTGGTCTGGGAGGGCATCTTTCCGGTGGGGTAAAAATTCAGTGATTTCACTGTCTTTAGCAATCTCTTCCGAATCCATGGCGGTGATCGAAAGGCCAGTTATAATAATAGGTAATTTTTTTTCCAAAAACGGAACAGCAAATTCGTCCTGGTTTACCTGAAGATATATCCGTTACTGTGTGAGAAATTCACCCAAAGTCCCGACAACGAGATCACGCACGTAGGAAATAAGCCAGCGGTTTGTTTATTGGTGCAGCCGCGGCCTTAAAATTGTTGGGTATAAGGTTTAGTATGGCATTAACGCATACTAGGCCTGCATATACTTCTTTCTTCCCTCACTAGCAAGCCACTCGCTCCTATCCGTTTGTCGTCTGCTGTCAGCGGTGGATACACCTTCAAAGCAGTTCCACCATGAATGAGATCAGCTGTTTGTGATAGTATTACGAAATACTGTCATTCGATTGGCCAACGATACAATACTAATGACACATCCTCGTTACGTAACTATAAACGAGTTTGGTCAACAATGGAACCTTAGGTCAACTTCGGTTGCTACCTACCGAGGCGGCCAATCACCGGCGGTAGAATGCTTTTACCAGCATCTAGTTCAATTATTGCAGCTGCTTGGATACTTGTCGATCTCTGTCTAAATTTAAAGATTCCTCGACCTGCAACTTGACGTGAAAAAAAAACATCCCTGGATTCTTTTGTGAAGCGATTCCGGTCAGTTTGAAGGCGGAAAAAATGCTCCGTCGAAGATGACCGGTGAACTGTACGTGAGATTGATTGGGCAAAGTATATATTTCCCGATGCTGGCAGTAGGAAGGCTACAACACAACAACACTGAGAAGTTATTTTGTTGTTGTTGTTGCGTACGTTTTTCTTTGTTTGAGGCAGTGCTCATTAATTGTAGGCACCTTCTTTAACCATCTATTTTTGTCTGAAAAGATAAATACCACGGACGGACGAGATAACGGTATTGCTTATTCTGTTTTTTTCTCTCCTTAGTCCTCTTCATAAGAGGCTTTTTCAAATGAATGCTGAGATGTAATTATTTTCGACGTACACAATGACTCTCTGACACAATCGTGGCTCGAGGTAGACTCAAAGTCAACGCAATAGTCGACGGAGAATTGTTTGTGGGTATTTATCATTCCTATCTGAGATTACATTGCAACCTGTGACACGAATATGTATCGTTCAAAAGTTAAACACTTTTCCTTAATAAATGCTTCAGTATCCATTATTCAGAGTGCGGTTCCTGTGTTTATTTCACTATACATGTTGAATGGCCGTTGACGTATTTTGTTGTTTTTACGTGTCCATAAACACCTTTACGTGTTCAAAATCTCTTACAAAGAGTGTTCAACTTTTTCCACAATACTGTAAAACTATTGAACCGTCCCAGTTTTACCAAAAGCACATCATAAGCATAAATAAGACCTTGAAACGGAATTGAGGCTTACAAAGTTGCAACACAGTGATTCCATAGTGGTTAATAACGAAGTTTTGGTATTCTTTTAGGCTTGGGAAAAGCAAGTAGCAAGGGGGGGGGGGGGGTGGGACGTGGAAAATAATGAATATATGGTTCTTCCGTGAGGCGCACTGATTCTGTTTTCTTGTCTTCTTAAAAGAGTCTTTACAATAAGTGATTGATGTCAGGTAACTGAATGCTGTACGTTACCTGTAAAGTGTCGTTATGCAAGTATGACGTTTGTGGAATGGAAAACGTACGGAAGAGTGTAGGAGATATTCATCACAAGATAAATTAAGAAACGAAACCCGGGCGGCAAATCTGCAGCTTGGCTTGCTTAATGACTAATGAGGTAATCATAATCAAATGATAGAGCCATCAACACAGAATGGACCGAGCACATCACTGGCGGCATGGAATGTATATCTTATAGGAGAGAGATAGAGGGAACTTCCTTACTTTGTTACTAATCTATCGAACTGGAGGATCACAGTCTCGAAAATTTCTTTCGAAGTGAACGTCCTCAGATGCGATTTGGTACAGCAAATGTGTACACTTTATCTCCTGAAAAATTGACTTTTCCCTTGAGAAAATTTTGTAAACAATTAACACCGATTAAAAAGAAAAAAATCTTATCATGATTACTTAAGTTTCACCCACAATAAGCTGAGTCTAATATGAAAGAAAATTGTCCAATTTGAGTAAGATTGCAATTGGAAGATGAATATGAGAATTACTTCAACCTTGTAGTTTCGCTTGCCGGGCAAAAAGTCCTCCGTGAACTCAAAATCGAAATGTAAGTCACTGGAAACTGTAAAAAAAGCCATGAACAATGTGATGTCTCTTACAGATTTCCGTAGTATTCTCTGACCATTACGAAACACTGTCAATGGGTTGTGACTCAGTTTTATTGTATGTTAATTTTATGACTATTCATCAGATTAAAGAAACGTCCGCAACACACAACCGAACAGCAAATGAGTTTCAAGTTGCAACATCTGTTTGCGCAGTAAAAGCTCGCGAATTCTGGAAATAAACTGACACGTGCTAGCAATTGTGTTAATTTGTGTCTAAAATATGGCAAAATTTCAGGTCAATATACATATCTATGTTGAGAAATCTGTTGTTTAATCAGTTCAGATAACTGATCTTTTTTTTTTTATTCAATATTACGTGCACGGAATATTGGAAAACAAAATTTACAGCGGTAAGGTGATGGTCGGATGATCGATGGGGACATGGATGGGGGTGTAAGGTGGGGGGTGTTAGGTTATTAAAGTAATAGCATCGGCGATTGGAATCGAACATGAATGTTCCATTGTTTGGTACATGTGTAACATTGTCGTTTGAAGTGATACAGTAGTGGTCTGAATGGATGCCAGTGGCAACGTGAAGAGGGAGGGGGCACAAAACCCAAGCAACATAAAGAAAATGAAACTGCGCCTGTGGTAGCCTGGGAATTGGCGATTTCCGGAGATCTGGGAGTATCTTTGTCCCAAAAGTTTCTGGTATGCTCCACGCCAATTATGGTGGCGCTCCGCTTAGATGATCTTCCAACAAATTTAGCCATCATGTAAGTGATGATGAAGCCCACTTGACCCTGGTCCTCCCCAGGGAGGATGTAACCTCCACTGTTCAAAACCTGCAGTCGATCCAACAAAATGTATGATACCGTACGTCGAATCTAACTTTAGTTCGATGCACTACACGGTACTGTAAAATAATAATAGTAGATCTACGGTGACAATGCAATTGAAATGCAGAAATATTACACAAGGGAAAGCCGAGAATCTAGAAGCGATCATACGGTGCATGGTGAACCGTTCATGCCATAAAGACAATAGGTCGATCAAGACTATTTAAAGTAGGATGTGCTGTTTGAAGGAATAAAAATAGCCTTTACGGTTGATCTTCCATCATTTTCTGTCATTTTGATACCAATGTGGATAATGACATGCTATGCCAGGTTTCTCAATTAGAGTGTTGATTACGGTGCAAAGAAGAGCGATTTATTTTATTCGGCTAAAAAGTTGGCCCCTGTGTTAAGTGTGCGACAATTCCATGTGAACACTTCTACAACGAAACTAAGCAAACGCATTTCCTTTAGAAATTAGGTTATCCGTGGACAATTACTTCTGTACAGAAGTTTTTTTTTATAACTTTCTGCAACTATAAGAAGTTCTTTGGTGTACTTTGTTAAATGCCGGAATAACAGCACATCCTGCTTTAAAAAACTTTTCTGACTATGACTATGGAACGAATAGCTTCATGGTCACAGTGACAGGAGCCTCTGTGAAAGGCTCCCTTGGCAGGCTTTTCATCGGACAACTTTTCGTCATTAAAATTACCTTTCCACATTTGGAAAGAGACGGTTTCTCTCTCTCTTTGTAAGATTTAGTACTGGACCTATAGCCGATGTTATAGATGGCCGATGGAAGAGATATTTCTATATTCAATATCGACCGATACCAATCCGATAACGCATATTTTCAGAACGAAAGTTAACAATACTATCAGCTGTTAAAGACACTATGTACTTTTTCTAATCCGTAGTGACTTCCTGCTTTTCTTTTTTTCTAGCTGAGGGCGTAACCTTTAGCTTGACTGAGATATCGGCCAGATACGTAGTTTTGGGGGGAAATTTTGCCAGTAACGATCTAAAAAAATTGACAACTTTAGACTGATACTGATAGTGAATACCAATCATAACACTAGTGAGATTATCTTTTAAAATTCATCACCACACCTTGAATTAAGAGTGGTGAATTTGTGATGGAGGGGGGGGGGGTGGTGACCACTTGGGGAGGGGTCTGAGGAGGGAGTGACCACTTCAGCAGTTCACTCAGTTATACAAGGCAATGCACGTGAAAATGTATTGTACGATAGGCCGATCCGTCTATAGTATCCCTGTGTAAATTGATACGTTGTAAGAGGGGAGATTTTGCTTGCATATACCAAGAAAAGAGTACGTCACGTGACATGTAAAACATACATTGGGGTATTGACCGAATGAATTGTCAAAAACACTGAAAAATAGTCACGATTATCCTAAAAATCCATCAATCACTGACCATTTTACAAACAAATTTCTGTTTTAACAATTACATTATGAATAAACATAAGCCAAATATGCAAATTTGTGAACTCGAGAAAGGGACTCATAGGTCCTATGATAAGCCTTCCTTTGTTTATTGATTAACTATTATGTAAAGGACAATTGAAAATTTATATCGACTGAGGGCTTTATTTTGAAAGCATGTATTTTCTTCTTTAAAAATATTGATGTCAATTATCAACGTGAAACCCAGTAAACAACAGTTGGCCTTTAGAAAGCAATGTTGGCACTGTGCAACACCCCACGTCATCGTATTTGCATCTTCACCAAACTTTGAAATGTAACATCTCTGAAACCGTTATATATATATATATATATATATATATATATATATATATATATATATATATATATATATATATATATATATATATATATATATATATAAACTGAATTTATTCAGGGTTTCACTCTGCGACTTCTGAACAAAGCCCATCTCTTTTCTAGATGCATGTCACTTGGTCTCTATCTTACTCATGAATTAATGTAGTGCATTTTATTTTGATACAGTCGGAAATACAGTTTAATTTAGTTTCACTTTTCAGCCTTCCGTGTCAGCCTCGCTTACACGTACGTACATTGCTGCCTCAGCATTATAATTGTCGGTGAACTGCATGCTGTACACTTTCTTGGTTGTATTTTGTAATTGAACGCGGAGGAAGGTAAGGTTATCCCTACACAGGGATACAAAAGGATACCAGAAAACCGAACTTTCATTTTTACTATGCCAAAGGGCGGGAACATGCGTTGTTAGTATTATGACGAACGTCTTTTACAGTAATATTTCGATATAGCATATATTGTACCGATATAAGTGATATTATTATAATGTGAACTATGAATCAACAAATCATGTTCCTACTTAAAGGGTCGCATGAGATCAGCGGAGAGGTTTGAAGCATAAAGTATCCAGACGTCCGTAATCCGTCGAATATCATACCCTATAGTCTTGTGTTAAAGTGAAATAAGGAGTTTGTTTGACAGAAAACAACCACATTTTTAAAACCAGTGTTTGTGGACATAAAAAGATATATTATTCAAAATAAGAAAGGACATTGGCCTTCTTTTTAAGAAAAATGTTTCTCACACATAGAAATTCAGTTGTTTGTTGCTCAACAATAATTTGTTCACCCAAACTTTTCAAAATTCAAATTATGCATCTTTGGTTACTCATCACATACATGTTTTGAGGAGATGAAGCTTTTGCAGATGTTTATTGATGAAACTGAATGGTTTAGCAATGATTAAAGCCATTTTCTTTGTATGTCATGTTGTTGTATTCTACACGCCCTATTTCCCTTTGAGACGATGGTAGTGTTTTAATCTCCCTGTAACTTCATTGATACATCCCATACAGTATCATGTGAGGATTGGCTGTCCATCACCACTGCTTTACCAGGATGTACGGATCACTGTCTAGTAACACTGCAGGCTTTAAAGAGGCACAGTGAGTTGTTTTTGTGAAATTCAATAAATTTCCCTAAATCTGTCTCGTGTCATTCATTTACTTTAATGACAAATGGTCAATCTAAAAAGATCCCCCCATGTGCCACATACAAAGGAACATTAGTGAATGAGTAATCAATGATTCAATTTGATTTTTGAAAATTTGTGACCAGACACTTTTCACATTTAGTACAATTCATACGCACACAGCCAGCGAGGTACAAGACAGAGTCAAACCTTAAAACAAAAAATGACAGCTTTCATAACTATTGGATGTGAAATTTGACTAATTACGCTAATAGTATAATTATAAGCACTGTCATGTGTTTTTGCCCTTCAAAATCCTTACAAACTTATTGGAATCAACTCTGAGCCCATTTAACAGTTCAAAGCAGAGCATGCGCTGTACACAGGGGGCTGTACACGGGAGTGACTGAGCGCTACCAACAGAAAATATGGGCGTTGTGGGAATGTGGAAACGAATCGGAAAGATTCACTTAGGCATGACCATGACCAATGACAGTTCTGTTGTTAACTTATTCCTGGAGTGAACAAACTTTTACTTATCGACACGTGTGAGGAGTAGGACACTTGATATAATTTTGGTGCAGTGTGTACTTAGTTTTAATGGACCCAAGGAAACCTCTTGTAATTCAAAGGCTCATTTGGTTTGATTTTCATTTGCTGAGGTTCAGGAAAACAGCTAGAATTTCGATTTCAAATTATGTTGAGAGTAGGTGTATTTTTAATTCCTAATAATATTTACAATCATGTTCTTGGTTAGTGATTAAAGTCGTACACAAGTGTTCCGCAATAGTTGTGCAGGAAGTATAGTTGGCAGTCTTTGTGAAGTGAAAGATCATGTAATTGAGCCGTTGGCACACTAAAACTCATTGTTTCCTTTGTGGGGGGGGGGGTTGGGGTGAATAAACAAATAGAATGTGGCACTTAACATTATTTGCCATTATTTGGCAAATTCGATTAAAACACATATAGAGATGCATTTTGAAATTCTTATTACATGAAGTGGAGTTAGCCACATAATGACCTTTTGCAAGTCAAATCATATTATCCACATATCTACCTAGAATATTACTCATTCTGTGGTATACACGTTGCTAAATATAACTTTTAATTTGAAATTAAAAAAAAAAAACTTTTTTTATTCTGAACGATCTGACGTCAGAAGAGGAAGTAAAAAGAAAAACCTGAACAACGTTTCTTCAAAGTAATGACGTAATGTCACTTATTGCAAAGTAGATGCTCCAGTGAACAGGTAGATATTAACTTCTCATTTCCCATCATTAACTTACAATAGAATAGCAAAAAAAAAAAAATCTCCAGTAAGAAGATGATTGTCCATTGAGTACTTTGAGTGAGTACTGTAGGTGGGGGGGGGGGGGACTTTGGAGGGGTCGGGTCTCATCCATCAGTATAAGATCGTCAGTACCTTTGTTAAAAGTAGCCCACCATACAACCAATACTCAAGAGTCATTCAGTCTACAAATGTACAACGTTGACAACGTGAAGACCATTTTGAAATACGACTAGTTTGTAAGAATTTTAAAAAGACTGCCCTCATTCAATGCTTTCCATGTCTGAGCGTTACGCACAATGAAGTAAGACACATTCTGATTTAGGCATTCTTCTTTCCATTTTATTTTTCTTTCAGTCATATATTCTCACTTTAGCCTTTTATTAGTCATATGTTGCAAATTTTATTCATATGAATTCCACATGCTGTGTTTAAGTTGAGCCAATTAAAACATCAATTCAAATATACTCTTCAATTAGAATGACCAATATCGCTTTAATGATGTTGTAAGTTTTTAGTTCGCCGGTTCTTTCTTTTACGTTTCTTCGGTAGCTTAGATTGGGATTCTTTCTCAGATCTTTTCTTGTTTTCAATTTCATCGGCGAGGCGGCATGCTCTTTCCCACCCGAGTCTATATTCTTCGGTATCTTCTTTAACCAAGGCGGTTCTGGGATGGAACAAATCAATATAGATCAGAAAATTAATTGACAGCAAGCGCAATGACTACTTCTATCAACACTTAAAAGTAGTAAAATATAGCATTTTTCAAATTTAGGATACTTCAATTTATCTCCTGTCTTATAGTTGATCTATGTTTACGTTAATGTTGTTTGGATAAGTGAAGCTTAATAGCGTCCTGAGTAAAGGCAGTAACTTACGTGTACTCGAGCATGGCCGCGTCAAATGTTGATTGGTAAACAAGCAACCCTCGTTGGTTGCCAACATGTCCGTTACGTCCCAGCCTTCACCCTATTAATTAAAACATATTGTTAGCAATACTTGACCCGTTCATGTAAAATCATTGTTTTGACTACAGTGATTGAGGTGTGATATTGATTATAAACGAGAAGGTTAAGACCCTTTCAGGTGAAAAAGAGAAAAGAAACTCCATCAGCCCCGCTAATCCATTTAATCACTCCAAATATAACTGAGTACTTCAAGATCGACGATCTATAATTTAAGAAACAAAACATAGCATTGCAAACACTCATCTAAAACATTTACCTGATACAAATCAAGGCCACAGTCAGTTACGTCACTTGGTTCATCCCACGTTACTAGTTCTCGACTGGGGGCGTATGACTTTGGACCAATAATATCATCATCATAGAGGAAAGCTGCATGAATATAAAAAAAGATCTACTTAAATTCAGTACAACATATTTACAATTACAAAAAGAAACGCGCTCCTAATAACGTTACGAAAGCATTATAACTTTGAGCAAAAATTACGTGATGTATAAAATCTACTGACGTCATTATAAACACCCCACCCCCCAAAAAATGATTCACTGACAAATACACAATTGTAAATGACGTTGATGAAACATAATATTTAGACTTTTCTCTTACCCTGTGATGTGTATCACAAAACAACAGATACAACTTACTTGAGAATAATGGTCTTCTCCTTTTCTCTGGGATGTGTTCTGCTCAGCAACCTCATCGTCCTGATGTTGGCAGCTTCAAAGGATATGAAAAAAAATTAAATTTAAATTACACTGATAGAATTTTTAATGTTTGATTTCCCTAACGTTAATGAGTTATTACGTCTTTCGCCACAACTTGAAATATACTTCACCGATTCCATAAATTGTAATAACCAATTAGCTTCATTTAATAGCTCTTTACGCGGCCCAGTCTGTGCGACAGTTGAATTCATTTTTCACAGCGGTAATTCAAAAAGCTGGTACATGTATTACTTCATGTCACTTCTATGTATTGTGAGGGTCATATTTGTTCTTCAGGAATCTTCACACCGTAAAGTCAGAATCAATTCATGACTACGATTGACGATTAAGACAATTTTCAAGTTAAGATATTTCTGTTAAATATACTTCAAATCTACTGGCGTGTGTCATTGGCCTACCTCAGATTGATTTCGACGTTTCCTTCACAATATTTTTCGTACTTCACTTTCCTTCCATCAGCGATTATCTGCTACAGAAAAAGAAAATGTAGATAAAATTATATTTTATTGTCCCAAATATAAACGACCCCGTTCCAACGTTGAACAAGGTTTAATAATGAGGTTAGACAGTGTGAAGAAACTGAAAACACCATACATTATAGTTATTACCTTTTTTTAATTTGACAAAAAGAATGATATTTAAGTTATGGCTGTAGAGGGCTGCCATAATGAAGTTTGGAAAATATTTGTTATGTCCTACCTGTGGAAAACCATCAAGACCATCAACAAGCTCTGAAGGGATTTCGATGTGTGTAAGTCTTTGGTATTCTATGTGAATTGGTCCAACAGAGATTGATTGGTATGCTTTTGCAATGTCACACGCAACTGTATAAAAACGGTAAAAAAATGTTATTAGATTTAGAAACGCTTTACTGAAACAGGGTCACACAGATGGCCCTGAACTTTGGTGATGTCGTTTTTGAACAAAGGGAACACAATAAGGACAGTAACACGAGAGACCAATGCCAGTGAACTCACCTGAAAGGTCAAGGGTCAAACCATGAAAGTACTGAGATCTATGTAAGACAACTTCCATTCCTGTGTTCTGTTCGTCTTTCATGTATCGTCTAGTGTAGTCAAAGGAGCTCTCATGGTGGAGACATGCGTTCACGACGGCAGTCATGGTGTCAAACACTCGAAAAACCTGAGTGATAGCTGTTGAAAAGACGTGCATATAGTTATTAGCGATCTTTAAGCTCTCTTTACCCTATTATTATCCCTATTCTCACCCGCCATCTATGTAATAAATTCAGAAAAGAAAAAAAATCTCGGCTACCTGATAGCAATGTCATGCATTTACATCTAAGTAACTTTGGCTTTGTTATAATAATATCTAATCAAAAAGTCATTCCTGTGCTCATCTTTTCCAGGGTAGGCCTACTATTATTGAACACTTTCTGTTTTGGTAAACTTAGTCAACTTACCAGTGACCTCAACTTGGTAGCACGGGACGCCGAACGACGTTCGGTTGAAAACACTGTTCTCTGTCGTGTTCGGTGAATCACTGAAGATAAATAAAAATATTGCAAGTTGTCAAGTTGTTTACTGAATTGAACAAAAACAAAAGTTCCAAAATAGTTATCATGGTGACATTATTTTAATAGAAAGCCCTACAGTAAAGATACTCACGTGGTCAAGGTCAAGAAAAGGTCAATATTTGGTTGAGGCAAATTGAGGCGGGAAGCAAGAACATTCTCATCTGTAGTCTGGTCCTTAAAAACAGAAAATAACAACATGAATACGAAATCAAAGTGAATGAAGGAAACTTACTACCATGCAATTATTTTACGGTCCTTTATTGTACCAAAGGTCTTTTCTGTTTTCTTTTTGAATGTGAATAGAGAAAAGAAATTTACTTAGTTCTAAAGGACCATGTACAAGTCTATTAAGATTATTTTATCCCATGACTCAAAACACAACTCTTTTAATTATTGGTCGTTACTCAATGTATTAATTAAAACAATTGGTTTTGGTTACCATGGTTTCGGAGAGGTAGGGATCAGAGTGTGGTCTCATCTCGTTGGGGTTAGTCTCTGTGAGGTGATGATGAATCCGACTTTGGAGTCGAAACCGTTCCCTACAAAGTAAAAATAATTAAACATGGGAATAATTATTTCTGACATCTTAAAAAAATGTTGCTATATGACGCGACTCTATCGAGTGTAATTATAACTGCTGACTTCCTTAAAAATGTAATCACGTGGTATGTTGATACAAAATGACATGGAAGTACAATGAATTGGTTTATCAAAGGTATGGGTGCTTTGTTGGGACGTCACTATTATTCGATGAAATGGAGAGTGGTTTATTATTCTGGAGTTTCTCCTAAAAAAGTATTTTCATAAACTCACTCGGTCGACTGTGACGCACGAGTCTTCTCGCCAACCTCTTCGTGGTCTTGAAGGAGACATTTTCTATAAAGACCAAGACCAATGTCAACCTGTTAATTTACCATCGGTAATATTATGAAAAATAACAGAAATCTCTCACAGACCAGATTAAAGTATGATACAGTGACAAATTGAAGTTACGGGTATAGCCAGTGATACCAGGCTACCAGAAATAATACTTTAATACCCAACTTGCTGCAGTACATGACGGTAGGTTGAGGCAACAGAACTATCGCACTTTTACTTTGATGGGCGAATGTAACCCGCTCTCAAGGATATGCATATTGTAAATAATGTCACAAAATCGAATTAAGAATGTGACCTTAACCAAAACAAAGGTTCATGATTCGAGGAAAAAAAAATACAATACATAAATGTGCTAATCATTCATGCATGAAAGTAATATAATGTAATTAAATACATTTTGCCGACACCAAAAAAATGTTAAATTGACAAAGCAAATAAATAAACAAACCCTGTCTAAGCTGACTGATGCGTTTTTGGATCAGCCTCTTCGAAGCCTTCCCAGAGACGTCCGCTTTAAAGAAAAAATGACGTCACGTTAATAATATTAAGAGAGTTTGCTTCATTTAAAAGACGAAAGGAGGACGTTGAAAGAACATCACATATACTACTGCGGACAGTTAACGAAGCATTACATCAACACAAGTAGAGAATTCTTTCCAACTTAGCTTATTAAATCATTATGATCATCGATATTATGTGACCTTTAAATCTATGCCATGATAAGAATGAGATGATCATTAGTAGGTCTACACAGTGAGATGTGACTATCGTATCATAAGGGAAGGGGGGGGGGTGGCTGTTCATTACGGCACCCATTTCAACCCTTACCAACAAAGGTAACAGAAAGAATTAAAATAATGTCATGATGCGTTGTTCCTTCGGATTTAAATACAGCAGAAGTATTCCATTAAAGGTGATTCTGGGTACAATTTAAAATAGTTTACCTATCCCGCCGTTTATGATGGCTTACTACATTATTGTCCAATCATTGGGGTTTACCGTGAGAGAAGTTAACCGTGTTGCGAGGGATTTCAAGTTCAAGAGAATAAATTAATGATATCTAAACGGATGACTAGGCCTCAATTTACTTTCAATATCATTCACCGTTGAGACAATATGTAACGATCAACAGATAGGCCTATACCTAACTGATTCTCTCTTAAAAACAATTGGAACCCTAGCTTTTGTAGACGTCACAAAGAGGAACATACTTTAATCAACTCATTAAATTTGACTGGAAATTCAATAGTGATGAACCCAACCAGATGTTTATGTTTAAATACAATCATGGGACAGAGTGATCCCATAGACAGACATAAATGTAACTACTGTCATAAACGTAACTGAATTGTCAGTTCATATCGGAAAAGTAGAACCAAATACTCACCGGCTTCACTTCTTCTCACTCGGATTATAGAGATAAGAGTCTCAAGAAGAAAGCAAGTGACGTCAAAAATTACGTATAACGAAAATATTAGAGGAAACATTGTTCCAAATTCTTCGCGCAGATAAAATACAGCTTGATCGTTGTATGTATCGATATGAAGTGATATGAAGTGATTGTACATTAACGTGGCAATATCACTTGGTAAACAAACCTGATGATTTTCTGTGTGACGCAATAGAGATAAGGTGGAACGCAGGGCAACGAACATGCACGCTTTGCTGCTCAGCGTGATATAATTTTGTGTAAGGACAATGTGTCGACAGCAGGGCGCGCAATAAGCCTCTTCTCTGCGTTAGCAAGGCGTATGCAAGTATTAACTTCGCAGTGAGTCCATTGTGCAACATATGTAACTAGGCAGTGTCGTCCGATAATATCGATGGCACATCATCTGCGCATGAGCAAGTTGAAACGCCATGACTTCACCTTAATACATATCTCTATACACAAGTGCATGGTTGGCAGGGTACGCAACGTCCAGAGACTAAATGTTCAGGAGGCTCCAACTAACTGCGCAAGAAAACAAAATCTCAAGAATAAAATAACACTGGGAGTGAGCAATTGAACACTATGGTAGTTTAGGAAACCAATATTATTTTTATAATAAATTGTGAAAATAAACCCTGATTCCCGCTTTAAAGACACAACTAAAAATTCTCACTGTGTAAAGTATATATTTCTACTGTTTGGAATCACGTGCAGAGGAATTACTTAGTACCACCCTAAGATAATCCATTAAAAATGAATTATCTTAGTTACCACCAAGGGAGTTGGTACCACCAAGGTAGGTCAAATTTTTCTGGGTATAACTCTGCCCCCACCCCTCCCCACCCCACGCTGCTGGCTATTATATCAGTGCGGTTAAACTTTTCGCTTACAATATGGGAAAGTAAAAAAATGGGATCGTTGATTGTTTCAAGTTCTCTTTAGACTTTTGTTACATTCGTTAAAAGATTAGTTCTGTGGGTGCCATGATGACTTGTAGGATATAGTACATTATTACACCCGCTTCAATTTCGCGAAATTAATTCCTGAGACCAACGGCTGGGCTGTTGCACAGCTGTGGCCAACTACAGCTGTGAGTGAGTGCAATTTCGAGAAAGTTGCACGGACGGTAGTGTGACGATGACTGACCTCACCGAGCGGAAAAGACTGTGGATTGGAAATCTCGACGAGCGTTTGTCAGAGTAAATAATGTATAAAACATGTTGTCCCTAACTTTCGTATGTAATCATCTGCATGGACGAAGTTACTGTGCCATGGACACAGGGCCCACAGGTCGTCCTAACGTTAAGTAGTATTGCCTAGGTGTTAATAGTGTATACTTAACGCTAGGACGACCTGTGATAGGGACATACTAGTGTATTGTATAACAACAGTTAGAGCTGAGTCAGTAGGCTAGTTCTACTACTATACTACTATTTACCGATTTACCGGAGCCCACCGGCATTAGATGTCGATGGGCTATAAGAACTGGGGCAGACAACCATCTCTGGCTTATGGAATGTAGAGGCCCCTTCTGTTCTGGAAAATAGGATTGATGATGTTCTTGAATCTGTTGACTGTTGTGGCAGTTACAGCCCCCTGGGGCAGAACAGTAATAATACACTGACTAAAAGAATACTTTCTAATATCTAGTCTACAGTCATGCTTCTGGAATTCAAGCTGATGACCTCTTGTTCTACTAACATCTGACAATTTAAAAAAAAAACAGCCTGATCAACATTTTCCAAACCCTTAACAAATGTAAAAGCTTCAGTCAAGTCGGCTCTTAGTCTACGCATTTCAAGAGAAATCAAACCAGTTCTTTCAAGCCTTTCTTCATAACTGAAAGGGAGAGTAGACAAATCTGGAATCAATTTTGTAGCCTGATGTTGTACCTTTTCAGTGAACATTATCAATATCTTTCTTCTTGAGATTAGGGTGCCATGCCTGACAACAGTATCTCAGATGTGGTCTGACAAGTGATTTATACCATTTCAGTATATTACTAAGTACTTTTACAATCATATGTGCTATTAATAATACCAAGTACCTTGTTGGCAGAGCTCACAGCCTTAGCACACTGTCTACAAGGGCTCAATGAATCATCAATAAAAACTCCTAAATCCTTCTCATACTCAGTGGTTTCAACTTGAACACCACCGATAGAGTTACAGGCTTAAGCATTTGAATGATCAAGGTGAAGAAACACGCACTTCTGTGCATTAAATAACATTTGCCAATTGCAAGACCATTTATACAGTGTGTCCAAGTCCTGTTGTAACTCAGTCACTTTTTTTCCCCATGTCTGATTAGTTTTGAGCTGTACTGTAGGCATAGGCATATGCAAGCAGTCTGCAAAGTGACTTTGGATCGTGTAAGTAGCTTGCACTTCTACTGTAAATGTGTACTCATAAAAGCAGAGAAATCCTGAGAAACTAAATTTATAGCGAACTTTTAATGTACAGCATGCATGAAGCTGTTTTTGTGATAAGTTGACGGAATTATATACAGTAGGCTGACAGAATTTATCTCCAAGTGTTATTCCTGTTTGTGTGTTTTATCAGTCTAAAAGATAATCCTATATATATAATACTTGCGCATACATGGCATACCAACTTGTATACAATGGCTTGCCAACTCTCTATGTGATTTCATTTACAGCCACTGAATATGACGTCACGTCAAAGATCAAAATCATGTGAATATTCATTAGAGCGTCACGAAGAGGCGGTGTCACGTCATAACAATTTGTCAACAATTGTACAACCAAAAGGAAGTTACCACATACGTTACGCATATCATGCAAGCAGCCCTGTAGAGTGAAAAGCGTGTAGGTCTAACCGTAGCTATAGGCTCTAGCTAGGACCAACATTCCACTTCCCAATGGCAACATGATGGTTTACTAGCTAGTAACCTACATTTCTTGAAACGTTATGGCCTATATACGCCACGTAAAGTGGTACGTTTCGTGGCAACAACATCACATATCTTCAAAAATTTTCCTTATTAGTTGATATCAGAATTAGAGGAAAAGAGCACTTTTATAAGCTTTGTCCTAGGTCTGAATGATGTTGGCTTGTCTTCTGACTGTGTGCGTTCCATCATGATGTGTAATGTTTCAAGTTGTGACAATATTATAAAACATTGATAGCGTACCACAGTCGGTTCCTCCTGAAAAGGGACTTGGGCTGGACTTAAATGTGTTAATAAATATTTCTGGTAAGAAATGCAGACCATTATAAAGCAACATTCTGTTGTCTAACTGTAATCCAGCCAGTCAAACTTAAAGGAAAGGTTTCAGGATTGGGCTGTTGGATGCTGGATTAACTTAAAATTCGCCTCATTGTATGTGGTCAGGCTCCAATTGTTTTTGTAATGTAAATGGAAAAAAAAAAATTACTAAACCTGATTCTCATTTCAATGAAGTTACTCCTTTTAAATCTGGTAGGCAACTTTTTATTGAATAAGTAACTGCTGTTTGTCCACTTGGAAAGGTCAATGGATAATGTTTTAGTTGGTCTTTGAAGGAAAAGTACCAGGTTTGTAACCCCCACAGTGGAGATTTGCAACCATGTGTATTGTTTCATAGAGAGATCAGATATGTTGACTATGTTGTGTTACAGAGAGTCATGTGAGGAACCTTGAAAAGATGGAGGCCATTAGGAAATACTGTAGCCAACAATTAGTAACGCAAAGGTCGTTTAAAGGAAGGTTTCCTTTATACGACCTGACTTAACATAAACTGGGGTCCAGATGGAGCAAGGAACAGTGGAAAGCTTTTTAATTGCTGCATTGTCAATTTAATTCAGTAGTCCTCCTTTGCACGACTCCAAACTTTCCAGTTTTGTATTAGATGTACAAAACTGAAAATTGAGGCAATTAGGGCTGTACTGTCAGAGGTTATTGTCAGTGGAAAAGATGATGTTCTTTCCATTTGTCATGAAAAAAAAAAAAACTCACAGAAAGTGAAGTTACAGTACAACTATGAAAGAAATACTTTTTTTGTTACTGTCAAATGCATGAGTGAATATGCATTGTATCACATTATTAATTACATTGCCCAGCTGGAGGATAAGAATAAAAGGCTGATTCTTCATCACTACTGTGACCTAAAAAGATGAAACAGATGCAAGCTAAAACGTCAGAGGAAGGAGGTGTTGCAAAAAATCACTGGTTCGTAGCGTTGTGCGTATTTGTCTCTGAGTGCCCGGTAAATTTTTAACGTGTCCACTTTGAGTGATCCAGCTTCAAATTAGCTTTCCATGAACATGTGTTCTACTGAGTTGAAAATGCTGAAAGGCCGCCAGATATTTTGGGTTTTGATGATAATTTTAACCTTTGTCATGATGCATACGTATGTATGTCTTTGATGCCCTCCCTGCCTTGTAAACACAAGATCTCAAGAAGGGGAGCTTGGACAAATCTCATATTTGGTATGTAGGTGTACCACATTAAGTGCAAGAACCTTTTTGCTTGTCGTAGAGGACAAAGGTCATTGAGGGTCAACAGGGGTCAAATTGTGAAAACGTAATATCTCAAGAAGGAAAGCTGGGGAAGGTGTCATGTTTGGTATGTAGAAGTATTGCTTTTGGTGGAGGTGACATGTCATTTCTTTTCAACAGGGGTCAAATTATGAAAACATTTTAAAGATGACATTTCAAGAAGTCAAGCTTGGACAGATCGCATATTTAGTTTGTAGGTGTATCACATTGAGTTCACGAACCCTGTTGTTTTAGTGGAGGTCAAAGGTCATTTGAGGTCAAATTGTGAAAACTTTGTAAACACAACAACTCAAGAAGGGAAACTTGGAAAAATACTATGCTTAGTATATTTGTGCACTATATTGAGTACAAGAATCTATCATCCCTAGTGAAAGTCATAGGTCATTTATTGTCAACAGGGTCAAATTGTGAAAAACATGTAAGCATGATACAGTATCTCAGGAAGGGAACCTTTGACAGGTCTGATTTTTAGTATGTAGATGTACAACAAATTTAAACAAAAATCCTGTCATTTTTATGGAGTTCAAAGGTAATTTAGGGTCAACAGGGGTCAGCTTATGAAAACCCTCTAAACACAGTATCTCAAGAAGAGGAGCTTGGACAGAATTCATATTTCTTTTGGAGGTGCACCACATTGGGTGCAAGAACTTTGTTGTTTTTGGTTTAGGTCAAAGTTCATTTGGGGTCAAGAGGGGTCAAATTGTGACAAATTTGTAAACAGAATATCATTTGTGGTCAACAGATAACAAAGTGTGAATCTTTGTAACCAGGATATCTCAGAATGGGAATCTTGGATATATGTTGTACTTAGTATGCAGGCGAACCCAATACAAGACCCCTATTGCTTTTAGTGGAGGTCAGATGTTGACCGTGGTCAACGTAGATCAGATAGTTAAAGTCTCATAAGGAAAGCTTGCACTGATCTCATATATGCTAGTGATGTACCACATTGGCCACAAAAACGTATTATGTTTGGTGGAGGTCAGTTTGGGCAAGAAAGGGTGAATTTGTGGAAACTGTATCTTGACATCTCAAGACAGGGAAGCTCTTGGACATATGTCTGTAATATGCAGTTTTGCACGTTGAGACATGATACATATCAGTCATCATATATCAGATTCATAAAAAAATATCCTCATGATGAGATCATCAAAACCACAATGTATTTGTGCATTTTGATTGGTCATTTCTAAATGAGAGCCAGCTGAAATGTGCCGGGTAGTAACACTTGGCACCACCTGGCCTGGGCACATCCCTCAGTTCATATAGAAGCAGATCTATACTTGATTTGTAGCAAGTGTTTTATCATTTCAGCATTAAACATGAAGTGGATGAATGTATAATAGTTGTCATCAAATGAGTTATTAAGTGTCATGTATCTTTTACAAGAATGGAACTCTGCACATAATTTATGCAAAGTCAGTCCTTAACCCAATCTGCCAGTGTTGTTATAGCGTTCTGAGCCTCCCATTACAAAGTGGTCTTTTTGGAATTGAAGAAGCTTTACTTATGAAAAAAAATGCTCTTTAACCTGTTAAGTATGCTCAACTATCTACATATGTTGCAACCATTCCATCCTTTCATGCCATAGCGCTGCTTACCCTGGTATTTCTTTTGTTTGGTTGCATAAGAACAGTCAAGTAACAATGTGCTCTTTTGTCATTTGAGCACTAGAATCTCTGTCCTGCTTACTCTGGTATTTCTGCTGTTTTTGTTGCATCAAGACAGTTATGCAGCCACATGTTCAGTCTTTGGGTGTTGGAATCAGAGCATTGAGCATTTTCAGCAGAACTCTCCTGGCTGCCAAGCTGTGAGGGTTAGTCAAGGTTGCATTTTGGAAGTTGCATGTAATTTTCAAGATAAGTATACCTGACTTTTCCTGCTTTCCAGGCTGTCATACCATAGTTTAAGTTGAATTTATTTGGGACATTCTCAATTTCTCATGCCCCCTTTTTTTCTTAACCTATCAAAGAGGGGTGGTTGTAAAAATAATGTACCTGACTATAGGCCTACAGTAGACTAGGCCCACAATATCTTGACCAAGGCTATGATGCCTGTACTAGCTTGTCTGCTCATTGCCACAAAAAAATTTGTGAATACCTACTGTATTACAAGATAAGCAGATGTACTGTACTAGATAAGCACTACACACCCATTCAGCATAAAATTTGAATTCACCGATCATTTGATCCACGTTTAGTGGTTTTGTGACTTGTGGCCTCTTAGCCAGAGTCTGCCTTCTGATGTAGAGAATCTCACCCATCCTGACTACATCATGCAAGTAATGTAATATTTGCTTTGTAAATGTATGACATATCATTCCAAGAACACAACTTTGACACATATGTACTGTAGTCAGTGACATATACCTAGAGTTTCTCTAAAATGAAAGGGCTATGTTGTGATTATTTTTATTATCATTATCCATTGATGAAAATTTTGCGGGGACCTAGCGTAGACCCATATTGCAGAATGGAATGTGTGATGCAGATGCGTGGAACAGTATTAAAAAATTGAATGTTTACTCAAGTCTGGTTGAAAAAATGCATGCAGAATATATCATCTAGGCCTGTATTCATTTCCAATAAGATCGATCGTGACAACTGTCTTACCGGCTGGGACCCTCACTTTTTCTTTGAAAAACGGGACAATCCTGATTAATCGGTCCAGAGGGCAACCCATATACCTCCATGGATAGTCATTGTACATATTGAATACTTACACAATACATTAAAATTAGAAATCCAGTTGTAACGTTGGAGCCAAGATGATGCATTTCATTGTTTACAGTACACTGGTTACAGTATACAGGTGCTATGCAAATTAACGACTTTTTTTTTAGGGGAGGGGGAACATGTGCTTGGTGGACCATAAGGGTATAGTGTGCTACATCAGTTCCTGCCCAGATCAAGGTTCTGTGATTTCATATCTTCTCTGTGTTATTCTATTTATGAGCCAAGTTACTTCTTGTAGTCATGTCATTCTTCGTAGTTTTCACAGGGTAACCGGGTATAATCTGCACAATATTCACTACCCAGATCCAAAAATTTCTACCCAGTTCTTCATAAAGTGTAAAACAACACAACCACTATGTGAACACAGTTTGTCAGACTTCCGAATTTCGCCTACTATGCACAGCAAATAGTTTAGAACTGACATTTCTCCTTTTTCTTGGGGAGAATCGGTGGTCTTATGAGTAAATGGAGGACCGTGTCTGAAGTACACTAGTAAGATCCCTCCACACAAATGTGATGTACGATGCTGTGGAAATGCCAACAAGTGTTAACAATGCAGTCGATGTTTTGATCGCTGGGTTTGGTTATCCAGTTCTGATTTTTAGTAATTTTTGAAAACACTAGTTATTATAAGCAAGTCTTCTTTTTTTGTGGTCTTTTTTTGTGAACAAGTAGTCTTTCTTAACTTAGAGCTTCGACGATTTTAATCGTTTGCACTTTGGTCCCTGCGTGAGTGATGTGGGCCATCATTTAGTGCGGTTTTTACATCTGTTAAGTTAATTTCAGATTTCCTCATTGTTGCATCATTACTGCAGTCATTTAATTGTGGAAGCAATCTGTGAAAAGTGAAGGTTAATCTTTGCGTCAGTGAGGTTCCTCATCCTTTCCAATTATACTCAGCTTTTACGCTACTTTATGCTCTGGTGTAATCAAGGCGTATTTCCTCTCCCATTCTTTTGTGTTTAACATGGACTTCAAATTATGGAAGCAAACTTTAAAAATGTTTCTTACAACTTGAGTCAGTGACATGTGCTGCTTCAGTAGTGTCAGTCAAGATTCAGTAAGGTCCTTCCCTCCTTTGCATGCCCATACTTGCCAAGCATTCTCTTTTAATGGGAACTGTCACAATTTCTGAACTTTGAAGCCCATTAATAGCCTAATGTTTTGATCTTCCAATTTCTCAAATTAGAGATCAGCTAGTATTAAAAATGATCAGGAAATTGCTAAGCGATGGCTTTGAAGCAATTACAATTGCAAACACCATTAATAATTTCTGATCATATTGTGAACATAAAATTTTGCAAAGAAACAGGACTTGTGTGATCATCCATGTCCTTCTGCCTTTTCAACTCATCATGAAAAAGTGGAAGCAAAAATTACAAGGTTATGTATTGTCAGCAATGTAGTGTAGCAGTCCTTTGCATGCATGTGCATGCAGCATGTGTGGTACATGCACTGTGTTGGATCCTACCCTATGGGCACGTATTGGATCATACCCTGTGGGCATGTATTGGATCATATGCTGATGTACATGTTGTGTCGTCTCAGATGACCGTGTTGGCCAGTACACATGCCACTAGAATTTAATGGTATCATTTAGCCAAGGTTCCCTGGGAAAGCGGTGAATTGTAAGCAATCTATCCTAAAAAATCCAAAACCCATCGCATCCATTATGTGATGAAGAGGCCACAAAGCCCCTTGCATGCATGGAGAAGAGCATCATGTACGATGCTATGCCTGGCTTGTACACATGACATCGTATTTAATGAAATGCATGTGTGTGATAGACCTCCATAAAATATGGGAATGCCTAGGTGGAAAACTACATCCAAGTGGAGCTATTCAATTCTTGCCTCTGTCATGTCAAGCTGGAGGAGTCTGCAATCATGTGCGATGTTGATACTCGAATTTTCTCCTGACCTTTTTCTAATTTCAGAGCAAATCTCCTGAAAATACTGAAGCGGTATGGCGAGATAACCCAGTTTGACTTCCTGTTTCACACCAGCGGACCCAAGCAGGGAAAGCCGAGAGGTTACTGCTTCGTGAGCTTCAAAACTGTCGAGGTAAGAGCTACTGATAGTCCTCCCCGATCAACACGGAACTCTGCCGTATGGGATTGTAAAGCGTCTGTAGGTTTTGTGGTATAAAAGAGAGAGATAAGGAACAGCAGTGGCTTACCTGACTCTACCCTTGGTGCCTTCAACTTCATTTTGATATCAAGTGCATGACTTTGATATGGCAAAACAAACCAAAGATGAAAGCCTCACAACTTTTGAGTCATAGAAACGTCAGCGGTAGTGTTCGGATAAATAGCAAAGACTGATAATGGTGTGTATTGATCCTGTCTGTGAAATATCAAGCTCTGAACAAGTTTGCCCTTGTCATCCGATGTTGTGCTGTTGGTGTCGTGCCACTAGCGTTTTAATTTCTTCACACACAGTGAAAAATTAGAGTGCTTGAAGCAAGTCTTGTGACTGTTGATGATTTATCGGCTTAAAAATGTCACCATGGAATTTCTGTACTGCATGATATGTGGTCATTACATGTCAGAGGTCTTGTTTGTAAATGCAACCATAGTGTCCAGGGTACAGTTTATCTTGTGATCAAGGGCAGAGATCTATTACAGCAGGAGGTGCTGTTTTGATAAAAAAGTAGCCTTTATCATCAACCCTTCAATGCTTCGCTTTTCATATCATCTTGGAAAGCAACATCTATGCCATGTTTCCTTCAGGGGAAATTTCACAATTAAGAGTGTTAATTACTCTAGAGAGAAGAGTGAGTTTTTTTTGCTGCTAAAAATTTAGCAGAACTGGGTCTTGAGAAAAATATACAGCTCTTCTGTGTTAACAGCCATAATGAAACTTTGATACAAAGGCATTTCTTTTCGAAATCTGTCAATTTTTGGACATCATGATCACGATTCGGTAGTTTTTACAGCCTTTCACGACCGTAAAATGTATACAGTAGCCCATCCTTTGGTGCATTTGTGAAAACAGGAATAACACCATATCCTGCTTTGAAAACTGTCATAGTCTGATACCTGGCTCAATTTGGTGAGACTGGCCCCAGCACTATTCTGAAATCATTCACCATTTATTTGTTTTACAGTGTAGTAACAATACGGTTCTGTACACATGGACTTCAGATTCATTGTGTGCATGTTTCCTTGTTTCTTTGTGTGATTGATACCATTTGGTATGCAGCAGATTTCAAAATATCATAAGTAATGTGATTTTAGTTAGAATTTTTCCGTTATCTGTATATCCAAATGCCTTTTCAAACCTCCTGACCAGTCTCCCTTTTGGGTTGTGAGATCATAGTGCTTTCATCTTAAAATCCATGTCTCCTTTATAGGGCATGTTACTTTTCATGTTTTGTGTATTTTAAAATGAAGGAATAAGAACTCAATTTACATGGACTTTATGCAGTCTGTATTCTGTAAAGAAAAGGTATAATAGTTTAAATAACCCAAGCAAAAAATTTTTGATAATTAGATAGTAAATTTTGCAAAAATCAGGCTCTCTCTATCTGCCTGCTGATTTTTTCATTTTCTTTGAAGTGGACCACCACTGCTTTACGTTTGTGATTGAAATGTCATTTAAACATTCTGCTTATGGACATGTTTGATTGACCTGAGTAAAACACTGTTCAAAATGTCGCATTTGTCGTATAGAATCCCCCAACAAGCTTTGAGTATTGTTTATCAATACTGGGCAACAAGTTTGGGTCATATTTCTCTACCCTTTTTTTTTAATCATAATTTAAATCAAGCAAATTGATCAAATCGAATAGATCAATCTGAATGATGGTATTTAAATTAAACTCATGATCTTAAGTGACTTGATTTAAATCAAATATCCCTGCTGGGCGAGCAACTATAATATGGAAACTGTAAAAGAATCAATCAAGAAGAAAGAAGAAAAAAAATGGTTCTAGTCTCCATCTAATAGACAGCAATTATTGTTGATCCTGTGGTGAACACTTCTCCTGTTCAGCAATGGTAATATTTGAAATTCAAAAGTTTCTTCCCATAATTGCCAAAGAGCCATAAATGTCAGCCATTTTGAATGTGTGTATTCCAGATCAGTAATACTGCACCTCCATGTTCCGCTGAAACCACATATTTTGCCTGGTTTAATACCTTTTGTGAAATACTGCCCTCTCAAAACACATACATACATACTGCAGTGTATCTTTGAGGTATGTGTTTTTTACTGTTTGAATTATACTCCTGGGTTTAGTCTGCCATTCAACTCTGCACCATCATGTACCTGTGTCTGGTATCCCCTGCTAACCTTCAATGCTGCCCCCCGGGCTATGAGGTCACTTTCACACAGTCTGTTTTCTCTCCTCCTGCTTCTGCCTGTCCCTTTGTCTTTTATCCTATTTTAAGCAGCTCCAGTTTAATCTGGATGATATTCTCAGTCTTTCAGGAGATAGTCACTATTAAAAAGAACCAGATTCCTGTGATTAATCCGTCCATTTATTTCTGTAGGTCTAACCTGCAACCATTCTTTCACTCCTTGCCAAGGCAGTTAAAAGTACTCGCATTGTCAGAGCATTGTGGAAAAAATTCTTGCAAATACATTATCTCAGTGCACTGTAGTCTGAAGCTGTGCCAAATGATTTTTTACAGTGAAATACCGGTTTTACGATAGCAATGACTGTCTCATCACAAGTCATATAGATTGAGGAATTTATAATGATTGGCCTTTACTGATATCATTTCAACTATCATATGGATGTATATCTCTTGCACCTGGAGAATGCAGACATTCTGTACACGTACTTCCACCGTGTAGGTTGGAGCAATTCATGCAGTTTAGTCACCAGCTTAGAATCACTAAGCCTGTTTGGCTTTCTTGTTTATTAAACATAAATCTCCAACTCCTTACTTTTGTTTGTTTTTTCCTTCACCACAGGAAGCAGTGGGTGCGATTGCGGGTCTCGATGGGAAACTGGCTCTGGGCAAGAAGCTGTTGGTGAAATGGGCTCATGCACAAAACAAGGTATTGAAGTAACAGAGTGGTTGATAACTTTTTGTTGAGCAGTATATTGAGTCAATAAAAATACTAACACGTCACTTTAGAAACTTAGCCCCAAGATTTGTTTCTTTTTCCTCTGTGAAGGATTACCAGAGGATTTTAAAAGATCTTTACTTTCTTTTCTTTTTTTTCTTTTTTTTTTTAGATGAATGTGATTTTTGAAAAAAGGGAATTGGTTTGCTGTTTAGCAGAATGTATTGATTGCTTCAACACTGAGAAAGTTCATGTTTTCAGAGGAATGGGTTTCGCAAACACGTGAGCAGTGTTCTTTACTCTCCAAGCGAAACCAATTGATATTTGTGCCATTGGTTTGGCATCCAAGTGTGCCATGCAAATATGTTTGTGGTGTTTTTGATGTAATGGGAAGCATACCTTGGATTGCAATTTGATTCAGGATTTGTCTTTTTGCTTAATTTGAAGGAATATGGTACAGAAAATTAGTATTCCATAACTCCCCATCATCCTTCTTCCTTTATAAGATGATAGATAACTTTTTGAACTTTCTTCGTCCAAAATTGGTATAAGCATATCAATTCGACAGGTTTGTGGTAGACAATGACCTGTTAATGCCAAATTCTCTCAAAAATTGCCCCTGACAGTAGAGAGAGAGAGAGAGAAAATAAACATTAATTTGTTTAATTTTTCATGTTAACATCCCATAGTTATTATTATTCATGAGTATGTGTTTTTGCCTATCCATACCTTGAATAAGGAATGTTGTTTGTCAAAGGTCATCAGTGTTTTACCTTCACTTTGCAGATAAACACGGTTGACCTTCAACCAACAACAGTCCATCTCCAAAGCTTTACGGAGAGGCATAAAAGACATACTTATGAATATTGTCTATGGAACATCAACATATGAAAATTAAAATATTAAAATATTCATGTTTTTTTTCTAAACTGTCACAATTACTGACAGAATTTGCCATTGGCAGACTTTTTTTTACAACAAATCTGTTCAGGAGATATGCTTATGCCTAATTTGGAGGAAAAAGGTACTATGAAAGAATAGGCCATAAAAGCCATAATAAGATAAACAACCTGTCAGCAACTCTCAGTCTGGTCAGTCATTTTGTAGATACAGTTCATTTGAAACCACCAAAATGTTTGGTTTGGGTGATGGTTGTAACGTAGGCGGTCGTTTATGCGCGTGTGTGTGTATATGGGTGTGTTTGTGGCACTTGCTTGTGAACACAATATCTCAAGGAGAGAATGTTGGTCTTAACTCATATTGGTATGTGGGTAAACATGAGTACATGAAGCGTGCAGTTTTTGGTGGAGGTCCAAGGTCATTTAAGGTCAACAGGGGTCAATTTGATAATACCGTATAAACATGGTACAGTATTTCAAGAATGGAAATTTGGACAATGTCATACTTCGTATGTGTATGGACCATATTTATTTCAAGATCCCATTGCTTTTAGTGGGAGGTCATATGAGGTCAGCAGTGTATGTACCATATTGAATGCAAGAACTGTATTGCCTTTGGTGGAGGTCAACACTCATTTAAGGTCAACAGAGGTCAAACTGTGAACACCGTGAAAACACCATATCTCAAGCTTGAAATTTTTAGCTTTTTTCATATATGCTAAGTTGCTGAACCAAATTGAGTGCAAAAATCACAGAATTTGTAACAAAGGTCGAAGGTCATTTGAGGTCAGAGATAGGTCAAAATGTGAAAACCCTGTAGCCACAGTAGCTGTTGTTGGACTGCATTAAATACTAGAATGCAAGAAAACTTTTTGATGTTGCTTTATCCACAGTAAATTAATTTGCAGCATGATTCCATAACTTTTACTGAAACCCTTTACTGCAGAAACTGAACCCAGTCAAGTAGTGTGTGCAAGTAAAGTTAACTTTTCTGTGAAGTGTGAAATAATTTTAAATCCCCATGTCTTTGCTGTACAGTAGTTGTGTTAATTGTATTGATCTGATGCGTGTGCTCCGAAAGTCAAGTGTGAAAAGAATGACAAGATAATCAGATGGTGCCATTTTGTGTTGAACATCTAAATGGTCAGCAGAGTTTAACTTATGCAAAATTTGTAAAGACAAACTCCCAATCACACATGCTTACGCTAGTCTCATATGCAGCACAGGTATCAATCATTTTGCGTTCAAGATAATCTTGTTTTTGGTGAAGGTCAAAGGTCAAATGAAGTCACCAGCGGTCAAACGAATGAAAACCTATAAACATTTCTAACAGATGTGTGCTAATTTTGGAGTGATCTCATATTAAAAATGATGGACCACATTGGTTAGAATTATAAGAATTAGAAATTAAGAACATTGACTGGGACATTGAAATGAGAACATCAGAACATTGATTAGAATTCCATACGGTATGTTCAGACTGTATGTACTATTCATCCTAACCCAATTCCATTTGCCTTTGTGGATTGCATCATCGAAACCACACAGTATCCTTGAATTTTCGTTGAGTATGCCCACCAAGCCTATTGTACAATTCTTACGTCATCATGCTGTGATTATGAATTATGCATGAGGTTGTCTCGAATGCTATTTATCATAAAATGTGTTGCATTTTCAATGCTTTTGTGGACCAAGTGGGCATTCCTTTTACAGGAAAATGCCGTTTGATGATCATTGATAACTTCTCATGTATGAATACGTGGATTGTCTGGACTATTCTTTTAAATGCAATCTTCATTTCCTGTGTATGTGTTTTGTTATTAATGGACCTCCCATTGATCCCTTCCAAAGATGGTGCATGGCATGTTTTAGTGAGTTCCATATATGCCTTTTCCCCTTTTGGTTTTTATAAAATCTCAGCCTTTGTAATCATGTGGGTGTATTTATGTGTGTGTGTATGTATGTATGTAAGGGTGTGTGTATGTGTGTATGTGTGTGTGTGTGTATGTATGTATGTATGTATGTATGTATGTATGTATGTATGTATGTATGTATGTATGTATGTATGTATGTATGTATGTATGTGATGCCTACCTTGTAAACACAATATCTCGAGACGGGAAGCTTGTACAGATCATATTTGGTTCTGCATGTCGGTGTACCATATTGAGTACAAGATGCCAGCTGTTTTTGGTGGTGGTCAAAGGTCATTTGGATTCAACAAATGGTAAGAACATTGTACACGCACTCAAGAAAGGATCTCGTGGAGGCTAAAGGTTATTTGGGTCAACAGGGGTTACATAGTGAAAACCTTGTGAACACAATATCTCAGGATGGGAAATTTGTACAGATCTCACATTTGGACTGAGGGTGTATCTTTGTCAGTGTAAGAAGCCCTCATAATGAAATCATCGAAACCACAATGCATTTGTGCATTCTGGTTTATTTCCCTTTTTTGTTTATTAATCTTGCAATTTTCTTCTTAGAGAAGAAATGATTTAAGTGTGTTCAATGTTACATAACCATTCAGTGGAGCCTTTCAAATTCTTTTGTCCAGCAAGCATTTGGGGCCACTACTGATGACCTATAAAGACTGTTGTGCCGGCCCCAAAGCTTAGCGTTCTACTCCGCTGAATGTTTCACTTAAAATGAGTCACTCGGTGACATCCTATACATATAACTAATGGGCACTCCTCAAGAACAAAATCATCTTCCCAAGATAAGGAACCTTTTTCAATGTTTGGCCTTGAATCATTTAATTCTTCACCCTACTGTACCAGTGATGCTAAGCTTGGTGTGGATGCACTAATGAGCTGTTAAGTTCGATTTTCACAATTTCATGAAAATAAGATACAGCTCACAACCACTGCATGCAATTTTCTGTATTTAAGCAAGTGAAGGATAAATAACTAGGGTGCTCACAACCCCACTCAATTGAAGCCACATTGCACAGATCAGCAATGCCATCCTAGCACAAATGAAAGCCACAACATGTTTTTTGAAAAAGAAGAAGAAAAAAAAACACCTGGAAGGGAACAGTTAATGAAGTTGTGCATTAGGCTTGTTTGCACATGTCATGTGCCATCCATCATTTGATGTACTGGAAATCTGTTTCTTACCTAATGATCTGTGTGATGTCAGTCTCCCTTTTGCAGTGGGTCACTGAGGTACTCACATCCACGTACAGTTCAGTTCAAGTATGATGGCAAGTGCTACTCTAATGATTTGAAACAGTGGTAATGGCTATCATTACTGTTACTACTGGATATGGTGAATGTAAGTTTGTGTACATTCATAGCTGTTGTCAGCCCCAGGTTGGTATAAACAAAACCTGTAAAAGTGTGGCACTGACCTGTCAATATCATCTCTGGTCCCATTATATTGGCTACACTGGCCCAGATATTGTCAGCCTTAATGGCATTTATTGGGATATCATACTGTACATGCAATGGTTTCCTTGAACTTCAAGAGGAACTACCGAAAAACTGCGTCATACGGTGAAAATATGATGTCTGTCAATCCGCAAATTATGGACCGAGTAGTGGTGAGTGTCTTGTTAATTTTACCACAGGGGCAAATTTTGTGACTGATGAATGTTGGCTATAAACAAAAAAAAGTAAAAACTAGACTTATGGAAAGCTAGCCTAAGAGTTACTCTATCACTGAGGTTGTAAAGATCAAAGTTACTGTGGAATCAGTTAAGACGGGCATAAACACTTCGGATCTGGCAATGGCACAGTTAACTCAACCATGTGGTTCATCTTCTAAATTGACATGCACCCCTCTGTACAGTAGCTATCTTACATAATAAGAACAGTAAACTTTTTTAATGAAACTGAATTGAATCCATGAACCTGCCAGTCAAAATTAGTTTTGCACTTTCCTAGCATTTGGATCCGTCAAAAAGACCCTTGACGAACCACCGCCTCTCTGTAGAAATGCACCCGTTGGTTCCTCTGCATTGTGACGGTCTTTATCCTCCTCCAAAGTTTTTGATGGTGGTAACTTGAGACCCACTGTTTGCTCAATGTGTGAAAGGGAGAACATGGTATTTTGGTCTCATTAGGTACCTAAACTTCAGCGCTCATCAAAAGTGTATCCCAGTGACTGCGTAGATTTTTTTTTTTCTTTCCGTTGAGGCAACATCGATCAAATCCAATATTGTGTATCACTGTCCAGTCTGCCTTGTTGCAGTATATTTCATAGCTCATTTATTCTTCTGTGGTTACGGTTTGTCAGCTGTGTCATGGGCAGGTGTTTCATCTGTTCAATAGTTGATAGAATTTGATGGACTGGTAAGCAAATGAGTATAACTCTAATGATCGGTGTCCTTTGCCCAATATTACAGAGTACCTCATGCTTTAAATGCCCAAGTACATGATTTAATCACAATCAGATCAGATCTTTGTATTTTTTTTTTTTCAATAACTCAAAAAAGAAGAAAAAAAGTGTCAGTGAGGTACTGTAGCATCTGCTATCAAATGTTTATCTTGTTTTGAATACTACATGCAATATGAAAAGATATTGCACACTTGAAATATTCCCTCTCAAAATTGAGAATATGTACTAATAATTTTTTATTCTTTGCCTTGAGGTCACCAGAGGTCAAACTGTTAAAACCTTGTTTATACAGTATCTTAAGAAGGATAACCTTGACTGATCTCATACTTGGTGCATGGGTTGGTCTTACTGATTAAATGATCCTTAATGTTTTGCGTGGAGGTCAAAGGCCATTTGACCATTTTCATTTTAATAAAATTCATTTAGTAATTTTGGTGTTACAAATGTGAATTCTGTGGCTTTTAATGCAGTGCACAACAAAAAGCAATACATACCTTTATACTAGTTTGGTATTGATTTATTACTATTTCCTGAGCTGTTTTGATAGTTATAAGTCAAAATTCCCAAAAGACAAGCAATTGGTTTTTAATTTGCTTTACCAAGCTAAAATTTCTTGCATACAGAGAGAATTTTTTTTGGCATGATAAGTGACCATTGACCTGTGAGGTCACTGAGACAGGTATTATCAATCCCAGAGGGGTTTTTTTTTAACAAGTGACTCTCCAATCCAGAGAGCTGTGGTTTGTCATGTCCGATTTGTATACCTAGGAGAGATTTTTTACTCCAAGATATGATCAGATAGTAGTTATATTTTGGACATATCCAGCAAGGGAAAGACAGGCTGTAATGAACTGACTTCAAAGGTACAACTTGTAACTGTAATATCAATATATACCACCATGTCATGACTGCAGAATTCTTGGCAATCAATTGCAAACATGGAAGGACACTGGAAGAAAACTTCTGTGAATACTGTGAAATTTCAATTTCAAACTTTTACACTAGAACTAGAGATATGCTAATAAGCGGTAGTTAAACCTGTCTTACTGCTTTCATTACTTTCAAGTAGTTGTAATGATACAGTCTTGCCACATCACATGGTATGCTGACTACAGATCGGGTGTTACACTAGATTCCTCCAGGGCACAGTATCTTAGGAGGGCAACACTCAAGTATAGTAATGGCAAGGAATCACAAAGTCTCTTGGCTTTCTGGTTCTACTATCGTGGAAGTGGCCAATTCTTTTCCATTTAGGAATCTTCCACCAGGTCAACCTCATCAACAATTTATGGGACAAACTTTCTCATCAAAGCCTGGATACATCAGATGATCGGCTTGTTTACACTTTATGCAGCTTGTTTACACCTCGCAGATTTGAGTGTTTCGTTTTCGAACCTGTTATGAAACATGAATACACTGAATTTTCCATGTGTAATACCCATAATGCATCTTCTTGCACAGTGGTCGTGTCTGAGCCTACATGTCATTGACTGGGTTCATACATAATGGAATAGGTTTACGATGAAATGTAAAATCATGTGCATAATTGACATGAATTTCATCTCACAGAAAAATTAGTTTTTGGTCCCTGCTCCATGTTTGTAAACCTCTTATGCAAACTGTAGTTTGTAAATTTTTTTTTCCCTAATACAGGCTGCAAAGCTTGAATATTAGTCCAAGTTATCACTTAATGTACAGCAAGCATGGCACATCGCTGACATTCTATGTATGAGTTCTCTTCGATAATGCTCTTTAAGTACAAACAGAAAACCTTGAAGGAGTGTTCCTTTGACAAGTGAAGGGGTTTGAAAGTTTTTATTGCAGACCTTTCAGACCCTATGCCATTATTTAATCTCCTCTATCAGTATATTGCTGTCTGAATAAAGATTTCTCTGGTGATGATTCCAAGTCACCTCAAGTTTCATGTCTCTTAAGCTATGGTAATGTTTCTTTGAAAAGTGGTTTTCTTCTGTGGCCAGTCCCTGTAATTTCCATGCTGCGTCAATTTTTGATAAAATGGTATATACTTTTAGTTTGAGTGGCAAGCCCCATACAAAATTGTTGAGCCGCGCACTGGCAATGTGGTATAAAAAAAATCAACTGGCTACTCGATAAAATCAATCCACTGAAATCCATCGGGATAACGCCACCTAAAGGGGAATTCCGGGCAAGTAACATGTCTTCTGACTTATTAAAGCAATTTCAAACCATTTTTGTTCATATTCTTGAAGGTTTGAAATGATCTTCTCATAGACAACATGATATGTACAAACTTCCCGGCCAACAGAGTTCCTAACACTAGGCATAGAAACTTATGGTGGGGCCATTATTATGTAATTGACTAGGATCTCAGTGATTTGTGACGTAGTCGACGCCCAGCTCTAATTCAAGGCGATCAACCTAATTGCCTGGGAACAATAACTCGAAGATGAGGAAAACTAGAAAAGGTGATCTGTAATAAGTGCAAAGGATTCAGAAGTAATCCTTTCCAAAGGCAGGGCAATAAATCATCTAATTACTTGTTATCTGGGACAATCAGGTAAGTTGTGGTGAATCAGCGCTGGGCGTCAACTAGGTCACAATCACAGAAACAACAGTCTAAATACATAATAATGGCCGCACCCTTCGTTTCTATGCATAGTGTTAGAAACTCTGTTGGGAGTAAGTTTGTACATATCGTGTTGTCTATGAGAAGATCATTCCAAAACGTCAAGAATATGAACAAAAATGGTTTGAAATTGCTTGAATAAGTCAGAGGACATGTTAGTTGCTCAGAATTCCCCTTTAATTACCACTTTTGGAGAAACTCTGATAGATGTTTGGCAATGTGGGATAAAAAAGATGGACTGGCTACTCGATAAAATCAGTCCACTGAAATCCATTGGGATAACCCCACTAACCACTTTTGGAGAAATTCTGATAGATTACCATGAACTTATCTTAGTTCTCCATTGTTTATTTGTCAAATTGTCGTGATCATCTGAAAAAGGTCATGCACTATAACACTATGTATTGAGTTTTTTGGCCAATTGTAAATTTAATTACAGTGTCAATCGTGAAAGTACGATCCCCTCCCTTTGCTAGAGAATATATATAGGACCCCAATCATGGATACAAGCTAACAAAACCTGTCGTGACAGTCTGAACAGTCAGACATGATGGTCTGGCTGTGATTTAAGTGGTCAAATCTAAACAGAGGAAAGGTTTGAAAATTCCTTCATTAATCATTATTTTAGTGAGTATCAATTTGGCAACCATCTGCATTTGACAATCCGTCAAAACGTGATCAGTACTTCCCACTAATACTCTCACCAAACCATGCACCAAACAAACATTTCAAGGAGTGCTCTGAATTGTTAAAATGATTTTTTCTGTGATTTCTGCACTAGAAAATCTTTGATTTTTATTAAGAAACGTAATTAACGTGGAATACCTGGTATCCAGCTTTTCAATCAGTTTTTTTTGTAATTCATGTTTATCACGAGGCTTGACAGCACAAGGAAGTTTGACAAGTAGTCATGGTTCCATAGTTTCTGCACAATATGATGCATGCATTCATTATATCTTCAGCTACAGCAGCTAGTCCTTTATCAGGGGAGTTCGCTGAAGCAAAGTTAGGCCTTCCTTTCACAGAAGACAAGTGTTCATTAACATTATCCTATGACATTGTCCTAAGAGAAACATGCCCAGTGCTTCCATCTTCATGGTAAATATCCAATTCAGAGTGTTGGATTGCTTAAAATTGATTTTTTTTTTTTCCAATTAAATTCCGGTTTAAGTGCATTCATTGATGAAAGGAAAGTGTGCTAGAGATGTTGGTGCTGCTGCTGGAGATATTGTTTTGAAGTATCTGAAATGGCATTTAATCTCTCCATTTTGGACATTATGTGGAAGAATCTATGCAATCATGATGGTGTAAATATATATGAATTTGCATGTTACACCTAGCCTGTAAACCAGCAAGTTGAAGATACTTAGTCCTTCAAGTCGAAACTTTGTGGCGGTTAGTAATCTATGCGATGTTGTGTGTTGTGTGTGTATGTGTGTGTGTGACGCTGCTAGTAAACACAATATCTCAAGAATGGTAACCTTGACTGGTCTCATACAGGTGTATGGGATGGCCATACTAAGTAGATGGTCCCTATTGGTTTTGATGGAGTTCAAAGGTCATTTGAAGTCACCAGAGGTCAAAATGTGAAAACCTTGTAAACATAATATCTCCAGAAGGGTAACTTGGATTGATCTCATACTTGGTGTGTGGGATGGCCGTACTAAGTAGATTTTCTCTATTGTTTTTGGTAGAGGTCAAAGGTTGATTGCTGTCATTAGAGATCAAAGTGTGAAACCTTGTAAACGTAATATCTCCAAAAGGTTAACCTTGATTAATGTCATGCTTAGTGTGTGGGTTGGGCATACTGAGAAGATGATCCCTCTTGTTTTTTGGTATATGTCAAAGGTCATTTGAGGTCACCAGAGTTCAAACTATAAGAACCCTGTAAGCACAGTATCTTCAGAAAGGTAACCTTGGCTGACCTCATACTTACTGTATTGTGGATGTTCCCTATTGCGTTTGGTGGAGTTCAAACATCATTTGAGGTCTCCAGAGGTCAAACTGTGAAAACCTTGTAAACACGGTCAAGAAAGGCAACCTTGACTGATCTCATACTTATTGTGTGGGTTGTTCATAGCATGTAGATGATCCCTCTTCTTTTTTGTGGAGGTAGGTCATTTGAGGTCACCAGGGTTACACTGTGAAAACCTTGTAAACACAATATCTGAAGGAGGATAACCTTGACTCACTTCATATTGTTTAAAGTGGTCTTTTGAGTAGTTAATCCCTATTGTTTTTGGTGGAGGTCAAAGGTCATTTGAAGTCACCAGAGGTAAAATGGGAAGACATTGTAAATACAATATCTCAAGCAGGGAAATCTGACTGATCTTATACATGTAGTGTGTGAGTTAGCATATACTAGGAAGATGATCCCTCTTGATTTGGTGGAGGTCAAATGTTATTTGAGATCAGTGACCCTTGACCTCCGCAAAGAACAAGCTACAAAAAACCTTGTCAACACAATATCTCAAGAAGGATAACTGTAACTCATACCTAGCATGTTGATTACACTAGTTCATATTGGATGATCCATATTATTTTTGGTGGAAATCAAATATCATTTAGAGTTACCAGAGATCAAAGAGTCAAAATTAGGTATTAGAAATGGTGAGAGATCTCATACTTTGCATGTCTTTTGCTCATATTCAGTGGTTGTGCCCTTTTGGTTTTGCTTGAGATCAAAGTTTATTTGATGTCACCACTAGTCAAAATCTTGTGGACACTTTAACTCAAGGATTTTGAGGGATTTCATACTTAGCAAGAGCATTGCCCATATTGAATAGATGATTTCTATCAAGTTTTGTACCTATTGCTTAAAGAGAATGTGAAAGGTCATTCTTGGTCAAAAGCTTGTTACCATGATGTTTCAAGAAGAGTAAAGTGTAATTGATCTCATACTTGTCACATGGGAAATTCATATTTATTATAAGATAACCATATGGCAAGGAATCACTAAGCGTTTTGGCTTTCTGGTTCTTGTGCAGTAGTCTTGCAAAACTGCACTGAAAAATTTGGGTCAGCAGGTTAAGTGGGCTTGTGTGGCTACAGTATGTCTGTAAATGTCTGAATACAGTGGATATTTCATATCTTTTGAAGATGGTTTATCAAAAGTTTGTGGTGGCAAAAACAAGGGTATTGTTAGGGTATTACAATTGGATTAACCCCACATCCACCGTCTGGCCCGCTGAACTAATCCGTCCTCACAGAAATGTGTTTGAGAATAAAATGAAAATCAAACCAAAATTGTACATCTTTTATGGCTTCTATTAAGCCTACCGAGTGCCATTTCTGGCAATCTGAAATGATTTAAAGTCTAAAAGTTCATGGCTGTACACTCCACGCCAACCATGGTGGTGCTCTGCGTAGATAGAAAATGGGAGCCCCCACCTAGTATTAAAACTTTAGCCTCATCATCTCTCCCCCCCCCCAACAAAAAGTCCTACCCATGCCACTGCTTCATGTAAGCCAGGTGATTAGACTGAAAAAGCAAGTATCTATTCAAGTCAGTTGGAGGTTGGCTTACATGAAGTATGAAAACTAAATTATTGATGCCTTGTAGGTTCACCTACGTATTTAGTCACAGTCATTTAAGTTCAACAGGGATTAAATTAGTGACAACCTTGTACAGTAAACATTCTTCCAGAATGGAAGCTTGGATAGGACCCTGATATGTGATACGTAGGTATGTCTGTAATATTTGGTGGAGGTCAAAGGTCTTTCGGCATCAACGGGGGTCAAATCACTCAGCCAAGAAATTGCTCAAATGAGAAGCAAGAAAGGCACGTCTGAGTAGGTCAGATGCTTCCAAAGTGTCCTCAAGTTCACGTACCTACAGTAGTTATTGTTTAGTTGTTCAGGTTTTCTTTGACACAAGCTCGGCCTAATTGGGCTCTGTTTTTTGTCTCAGTTGCTTTCTAAGTACTGCCAGTTCCAAGAATTCTGCACTGGTGCTTCTTTTATCCATATTGCCATTCTTTCTTGAAGGAGTGTAGCATCTCACAAAATTTGTGTAATGAATTGTTTTTGTAAGTATAGCAACGAGAGGTGCGAGCCTGATGCTAGAAATTAATCGGTTGATACGTAGTTCTGAAAAATAGGGCTTGTTCATTGTTATTGACTTTGTGTGCCACACATGATGAAGCCATACAGTTGCACAAACCAAAACTACAGTATTTAGCTGAGGTCTCACAATCGCTGACTGGAAGCAGTGCTGTTTCTTGAAACACAAGTGCAAGCAAAGTCGAAAGGAGTCTCACATTACGTTAAGATTTCCGTAGGTGGAGAATTAAATTTAGAGGATTTCTACCACTGTTTCCTAGAACCTGTTTCAGGTTCTGACCAACCGGCAAAGGGAGGGACCGTACACTCTCTGTGTGCTCATGCTTATCGAATCTCCACCCCCCGTCCCTGTCCCCTCAGTGTAAATGTCAAATCTCGCCAGATAACTACTTTAAGGATGGCATTAGAGGGACTTAGAACCTGTTTTGAAACCACACATGTCAGAGCTGACACATGTCAAATTTTGGACGTCAGAAAAGACCTCAAGAGTTATTCCGTAATTTCCAGTTTTCAATGGCCGAATTGACTTAAGGATGTGAAATTTTAGCCCTGGGACGAAGGTTCACCACTGACAATTCGTTGAATAAGAAAATTAAGAGACAAAAACAGCAATGGAGAAAGTTGACAAAAAAAAGGACAGAGGGTCTGACGGTAAATTCAGTCTTGATCAAATTAGAGGCGCGACGCAAGATTGAGGATAATTTGATTTATGGAATGTCTTTGTGACCCTACAGAATTGTTGACAAGTTGGATTTAAGAATGTGTTTCTTTTTTGTTTCTTTTTTTATTTGAACTTTATTTGTAAATGATATACAGACTTTGGTCAAACAATGAAATAGCACATATAAATTCTGTGGTGATGTTTGCCAAGGTGAGGTAGCTAGGTAAGTTCACAAAATGAGGAATTTTGCTGGATTGTGTGAATACATTGCTTTACAAGCAAACCATTTAAAAGATTAGGGGACAGAAAGCAGCTCAACATTTCTTCTTCCATTACATCATCAGATTTGGTTGTAAATTATCCTTTCATTTCTCCCTAGGCAAAACCTATTTTTTTTCTTTATCATTTGACCATTTTTTTTTTTTCTTTTTCTTTGAGGTCCATAGAGATCTGCAGTGTTGTCTTCCAACACGAGTAAAGGGCAACTGTGCACCTGGTCATTGACCCTAACCTAGCCCCCACGCTAATCCTTAGGACCTCATGACTGGTCCTGCCAGTAGAAGTTGTGATTCCTTGCCGAAGGGCGGGGGGGCAAGGAATCTGTGCAATGTTGATGGTGTGTTTGTGTGTATTGTCTGCGTATTTGATGCCCTGGTTTGTAAACACAATATCTCAAGAAGAGAAAAAAGCTTGAACTTCAAAGTTGGTGTGTTGGTAGTCGATTTTAAGTAGATATGCCTATTGTTTTCATGGGGGTCATAGGTCATTTGATGTCACCAGAGCTTGAAGTATGATAACCAGTCAAAGGGAGATATCTCAGCAACCAAATGTTGCTGTAACCATTGGTGGCACTTAATAAGTACATCATGGCTGACATTGTTTATGGAGGTCAAAGGTCATGTGACGTCTCTAGAAGAACTAGTTTTAAAACCATGTAAAAACAGTGTCACAAGGAGGGAAAGGTGCTTGAACTTCAAAGGTGTTTCGTTGGTAGTCCACTATAGGTAAATGACCTCCATTGATTTTCATGGAGGTTAAAGTCACATGAGGTCACAAGAGGTTAAGGTATGAAGACATTAAGAATATCTCAGCAACTGAATGTAACTAGCACTTCAAACTGTAAAAATTGGTAGCAGTTGATGAGTAGATGAGCTTCGTCATTTGAATTGCCCCATGGGAGAAAGTCATGTGTTCATACTTCTTCAAATGTTAAAATCGCAGTTGTGATCTCAGAGATTTGTCCTTAGAGCAAAATCCGACATTTGTGGACAGATAGATAACAATTTGGTAATATTTTGGGGAAGTCAACTGTCACACTGTGTCACCACACATGAATGGGTCATTCCCAACCCCCCTCTCCTTGCTCCTTGCCAAAAAGTAGATGTTTAATGGCAAATAAATGTTGCTAAATAAAATTTGGTCTCATTGTCTTCAACATACTATTAAAACTTTTAAAAGCGCATTTTTTGGGGGGTAACCCTTTCTGAACATTCATTTAACATCACATAACAGCTTTTTAGATTTATCAGTAATTAATTTGCCAGCAACTCCCTGTCAAGATTGACAATGTTCCTTGTTTCAGTCACCTTTTCCCAAGGGAACTACCCTTAAGCAGGGAAATATTTTTCAGGTTGCCTTTGCAGACTTTTAACCACATTTTTGATGTCAGGAACTCTTATCCACTTATGAACTACCTTGCTTAAAAGATACTGTATATGTCATCCTTCATTACCACAATTTCATATGTGGTTTATATTCTTAGGTTCTCTTTTATGTTTTGATTTGGTCTCTTCTCCATTGGCAACTTTTGTTTGAAGTGATTATGTGTGTTTTGAAAAAAGGAGATATTGGCAAGGAATCGCAAAGTCCTTTGACTCTCTGGTTAAGCCGAACAATTTTAGCAAAACATACTCCTATGCTAAATGAAGGGGAACGTTTGTGCCAATAACAGCAACATGTGGATTTGTTCTTTTCAGGCAATTACACTAGGTGTATACTCTCTTTTTTTGGCCTTAGATTCCTTCAGAGCCTGTCAAAATTAATCTGGAGACAAACTGCGAGCTGAATCCCGAAAAGTTACCATCGGCGTTAGGAGGGCAGTCTTCAAGTACATCAACAAGAGGTGCTCCAAGCAAAGGGGACAAGGCATCAAGGTAACTGTTTGACAAATGGTGAATTTTACTGTTTCCTGTGTGTGTGTGTGTATGTGATATATTTGATTCGAGGAAGTTAAAAAAGTACGGGCAGGTAGCTGCTTGTTGTCCATACACTAATTTATTTTGTGGACCCACTCTCATATTGTTTAAATTTTGCAGCATAAACATGAAAATCAAAGCCATCGAGAGCAAATTGAAGCAGATGTCCCAATCAGCAGAGGATTTCAAAGTCACCCCAGTGCACCAGACTGGTTCGGCCACTCGAAGTGTCAGACAGCCTTCACGGCTAAGCAAGAAACCGTACGTGAAAAGGTAGCAGTTGTAGATTGGGACATAGTGGGGGCGTAATTGCCTCAGAAGTATGAGCTTCTCCTCTGGAGACCAAGGCGCGGATAACAGTGCTCTGACGATGAAAGGAACCAGTGGCAGAATGACCTTGCCACTCAGTCGTAACTAGCTGGGAGTGGTTGGCCCACTCTTGAGAGTGTGTGTGGTAATTTTGGATCTGGAACCTGGACCAAGTTAATGTCATTTTGGTGGAATTTATCGCCAGAATGCATTGAGGTCTTGATGAATGCTTTAAAAAGCTTAATAGTGGTGACCCCAGATGGCCTGATCAATGATGCCCATTGTATGTGATGGTGAGGTGATTGTTAGTGTTTGACATCTGATGACCTCAGATGACCTTTGCAATATGTCTTGTAGCCTTTTTGTAAACTGTCATTTTTGTTAATGCTGACTTGTTTGCATGGCTACAGACACTCTGTCTTATTCAGTCTTATTTGAATATTTAGATGTATTATTTTTTTTTCCATTCTTTCTTTTTGTCTAACGTCTTTTGGTCGCTTTTCTTGTTTCACCATTTCAGTGTTCCCTTGTTTCCTCTGAATTGTTTATTTTGGGGTATCCACGCTTATAAGCTTTGCTAAGCTTCCTGTGGATCGCCCTCGGTCTATAATCTGTATACTTGTGTTTATGTATATTTGAAACTGTTTATATATAGTGAACTTGAACTATATTGCTGATCCTCACCTTCATAATGAGCCAGCTCAGAAAGTTATAACATCTAAGGAATAGGAGTGCAATATCCACGACCAGGGTTGTCACCAGACCATTTTGAGAGCCGGGTAATTTGTGATCACCATCCTGGGGGAGGGGCCGAAGGGGACCTCCCCTTTGAAAAATTTTTGCGGGTTGGAGAGTGCTCAGATGCAAAATGGTGCACTCTAGATTATGAATTCCGTACTTTGGTTTCAACCAGTGCAGAAATGTTTAAGCTTACTTTGCCGTTTTGTGGTCAAAAAAAAAAGATAATCACTCAGAATTCTAAAGAAATCTAACAATTTTATTCAGTTAAGGTACAAAATTTGTGCTGGGCGGTGATGCTGAAATTGATGGCAAGTGCCGGGCGGAGATTTTGAGAGCTGGGTAGCACCGCCCGGCGTGGTAACAACCCTGTCCATGACAATAGAGGCTACCAAAATTTGTGCTTTTGTCCCAAAAGACTATTATGGTGGAAAATATTTGTATCTTAAGAAAACGATCAAAATCATGAGCATAGAGTAATATTTTTTGTGAATCATCATACCTGATTAATGCTGTGATCCAAACTGACTACTTTAGGGCATTTGTGTTGAATGTAGAAGTCAACTTCTACCTTTTCTCATATAGTTTGTAACATATCCATCATCCATCTCTATGACATTACAAAGTTTCAATTTTTTACATATCACAAAGTGTACCACACGAATCCCAATGTAATTTTACTCCTAGTCCTGATGCCATACAAACTGATAACACTATTCATATCTCTTGTTCAGTAAAAAAAGTATTCGAGCTTCAGAACATGACTCTTGATGTAACGTGAGTCATCTTTGACATCTTTAAAAGTATGTGTCTTCTGTTACTTCTACCTCTTTATTTCATTTGCATGTGATCCCTTGCTTACAGCAAGGATAACTGTACTGTAACTGAAAATGTTGGCAGCTTAACACCTGGGATCAAACCATTGTTTTAAGCAAGCTAATTGTTTAAGGATTAGTCTTCTTGTTAGGTGAACTAATTGAATACCTTTCACCTACTTGAATAGCTTATCTTCACTCAATTTGGTGGGTCATATCAGTTATTAAATTATGATAGTGTGGTGGAACAATCAGCAGTGTGATTTTTGTCAGGATGCTCAATTCTCACATTATATGGCACAAGTTTATGCCTTCTCATAGGAATATACCCTGACCATTATGGTATATCTAGATACCATTTCATGTTGTATCATGTATTAAAGGTCTTCTCGAGACATGGTTTTAGCACATTATGTGTATTTTAATAGTGAGAACTAGGTGTTCATGGTGGGTTACAGTGGTATTATATGGTATATTTAGGAGAACATAGGGTGTTTGTGATGACTATTTTCATTATAAAAAGTGAGGAACAGTACAGGTTTGGCAATTTGTAGATAACTCAGGGTGGTCAGGTTGGAATGTTCAGATGCACCAAAAAGAGGCATTTATGATGTAACATGTTACAAAAGCTTTGATTTCATATGTGGCTGCTGCATTTCAGTGGGGGTATGAAAGCTTTTTTTACAAAGTATAACAGGAGTTATGCTTTTAACATTTACACCGGTTAATGTAGTGTGTAATGCTTTTTGATGCTCACTCTGGTGAGGAAGCAGGTTAAACCTGCAAAATTCAAAGAACAAGAAAGGAAAAAAGACAAGAATCAGAAAGAGCATGTAAATAAATAGCAAAACAATCTGTATTATATAGCCGTATATGGGTAGAAAATTGTTTTCTCTGAAGCCAGGATGTTCATTCATGAGGACACACAAATTTATCCACCTATAGCTCTAAATAACAAGAATGTATAACCAATTAGACACATATTCATTTGATTTTTGATGCCATTTTCACAGTTTGACCCCAAATGACCTTACTTGCCACCAAAAACAATCAGTGCAGTTTTTGTGGTACATCTTGTTCACACACACTTATATCACCTGCCTGCAGAAAATTATGGCAACTATTCACTGCACTCCAAACAAGTGGCACACAATATTTTGGGCATTCTTGCCATTTTATAATTGCTCTGTCATTCCATGATTGTTGAAATTGTTATTACTGCTGTTATCCTCGATCATCATTTTATTCAAGAGTCCACTCGTCTCTTCGCTTTGGCTTTCCAGGCAGACCTTGCTCTCTCTCTCACAGGATTCCATTTCCTCAGAACTTAGGTCCACTTTACAGAGGGTCTCTGTGTTGATAGCTTGCTCCTTAATGTCATTCTCCCCTTCACCCTCCTCCTCCATCATAGTTTCCTCCTTTACATCTTCTTGTTCTGTTTTGCTACTACATTTGACTTCCGGGTCACTGTGTGCTTCCAACCTTTCATGGCTGGTGACTGTGATGTCCCTCTCTGGGCTGCACCTTTCACCATCTTCTCCATCTTCAGATAGACTTTTTGTACTCGTTATGTGGACTGAAATCTGACTGGCAGGTCTCTCCGGTTCAGAGAGATCATCTTTCGTGGCGTTCCTGTTTTTCCGAGTGTTGTTGTTTCTATTGATGTTTGCGTGCCCTCCGGGGGTAGGGACGGAAGCTCGTGGTGATGTTTTTACAGTTCTGACATTTTGATAAAGAAAATTAGACCTGGGAGCCGATGGGATGCCATCTTCAACTTCCACTTTCCTCCCTGTCGGGGAAACCAAACAAGAGACAGGTTGTGACATTTGAAGCATTGGTTTGAGAATACCAAAAATAGAGTCCTGGTGTATTCACCCTCACAGAATTGTGTCGATTTATACGTCAGTGGCAAAGCTGTACTTCCTCACTAGCAAACAGATGTCGCAGATGTAAAATTAATTTTGCACTGTGTGTTTCTCACTTAATAAGTACAGTATTTCAAATTCACCTTTGAGGCATATTTCAGAGTGGTGGTGATTTTATGGCATGAATCTTTAAGTGAATGCACTGTAAATGTCAACATGGGCTTATCTACCTTTGTAACAATATACTGGAAGATTCAATGGAGTGTATAGTACTATCAAAGTAATGAACATGCTCAAGGCACCTCAGAGCCCGTTTTCCTTCTTTTAATACTTATGTGAATGATCACAGCCACCCTTAAAACATCAAGGCAGATGTTTCAGGGGGCAAGGTGTCCTACATTTGACAGCAAAATTTAGGGTCTGCTTGCACTTACACATGTGACTCAGGAAATTGAAACCCTCATTGAGTTTTACCTAAACTCCTCATTAATGAATAGATGCTTTAAGGAAAGCTGAAAGCATTCTAGTAAGACCCTCTTCAGCTGGAGTGGTATTTTATTCCCATTCAGCAATCATCTTCAAAAAACCTGTCACATTCAATATCCACAACAGTGCGTGAAAGTACTTCTTTTTTACCGGAAAATGTCCATCGCTCCCGCTGCCATGTCTTCATAGACACCTTTAAGGGTCAGTCTGTTTAGCCATAAACACAAAAACCAGAACATGCGCAAAGGCACAAAGATTTAGTGATTTTTGGGTTTCGCATCTCATTGACAAATTGATATTATGGGACAAGAATGCAAAAATGCATTGAGGTTGATGTTTACAAGAAATGACATCAGATGACCTTTCAATTCCACGAAAAACCAATACTTTTATTCTTCTTGATATAATGCATTCACATGTTAAGTATCAAAAGCTATCATGAATCCTACCTTCAGGTATAGTGTTCACAAAGTTTTTAGTGTTTGACCGCTACCAAAACAGTAGCATTCTTGCACATTCTTGCACAGTAGCATTCTTGCACAAGTATCAAGAGTTTTCATTATTCCCACCTACTGCTGTGGAAACAGTTTTCAGTGTTTGACCTTAGATGACTTTTGACCTCTACCAAAAACAATAGAATTTTCAACTTGATGTAATGCACATTCCACATTCTGAGTATCAGAAGTTTTCATGATTCCAGTCTTGAGATACTGCCATAACAAAATTTTCAGTATTTGACTTCTGATGACCTCAGATGATTTTTGACCTCCACCAAAAAAAATAGGGTTCTTCTACCAAGTATGAGAACTTTAGGAAGTACCTTTCCCTAGATATCACGTGAGCATCACAAACACACACACACATACAATAATGACTACATAGGTTTCTCTTATCAACAAAACCAAAAGTTGCATGTAGTCTAAAATGGAGCATGTAGCTATGACCTCTGGCAAGTGGGGTCAAGTGGGCAAAGCTTTGAGGTTTCTTGGGGCAAATCTTTTGGGGAAACATTATTAGCATGTAGCTGAATGTCGCACCGCTCGACACAGAGATTCAGACGCCAGGAAGTACATGATTATCAACAGTTGCTATTGAAGAAATCATGTTAACAACCTTGCACACCATGCCTGCACAAACACAAATAGATGGTAATAAAGGATTTAACACATATGCCTTACCCATAATCCTTAAATGGTACTGTTGAAGTACCATCTGTTGCACTTGTTTGGGTACATTAGCCACTGTAGGAGGTTCTACACTCCCCTCTCCTTTCATTCTGTCGTTGGCTTCATCTTCTGTGGTCCTTTTGCCGTAACCCTTCTTCCTTCCAGACCATAGCCTGGCAGGGTTAGAGTTCCTTCTCTCTGATGTAGACCACGCAGGGACGCTTCCCTTACAGAGAGTAACACCAGTCTCACACAGTACACAGCCATCCTCTTGAAAGCTACTTGACGAAGATGTCTGGTCCTTTGATTCCAGACAGCTTCCGTCTATGACTTTCACTTTCGTGCAGGGTTTCGACTGGTTCCCCGGGGAGGATTCAAAGCTGTTTCTGCTGTCAGTTGGGGATGAGCGGGGTGCAGAGGCCCATGCTTGCTTGGACTTGCTACCAACCCAGGCACTCTTTGGTCTCAAAGACGGACCTTTAGACCCACACTGACCACTTCGGATAGAGGACAAACTCTGGGTCAGTTTGCCATTTGACAAGAAGTCTGCAAGGTAATGCAAATTAAAATTAATCTTGCTCTCTGATTTCTGACCAAAAGTCACATTTCTATCAGTGCCAGAGATGTAATAATGCTACCATGCTGGTAATAAGAGGGGCCCAAGAAGTGCTACTTCATATGCTAACACCTCTCCTTTCATTTTTTTTTTCAATCCTATCCGGTTGGCTAATCCTATCCAGCCAACCTTCCCACCTTCATAGCTTGTTCCAGCAAAGAAATGAATTTCTACTGCAACAATAAGACTGGATATATTGCCAATTACTAGCTTACACAAAGAAACTGAAAGAATTTGTTCAAATAGAAAGGGTTACTCTGGAATCTTGATTCTAGAAGTTTTGTAGCAAACAGGACTCTGTGCTAGCCATTCCAGTTGATCACTCCTGCAAAAAGCTAATTTGGTCTGTCTGTGGACATGTAGGTGCAAACATTCTAGAAAAACGTGATTACCCGAAGGTTGTGTCCTAGGTGATACATGCTGATGGCTTGAAGATGTTCGCAGGAAGCATTTGGTGGTGTCGTCTCTACAAACATAAAGTCCTAGATCGGTTAAGCATTTCGCATCTCGGTAGTGACCCCTGAGATAAAAGGAGACAAATCGTACATATTAATGTACATGTCATACAAAATATATATAACACTTAATGCTGCCATGATGTTTTTCCTTACACCTCCACATCAGTTCAGGGCTCTAAACAACCAATGGCACCAATTGCCATGGCTGTTGGATTGCTACAGATGGGTGATGGTACAGCCTATGACATACAGTACACTAGCAATTTGCAGAGTCATGCATGTGGGGCACACTTGTGCCATCGCAAACAAAAAGACCCAACGAGTCTCTCCATCAGAAGAGACTGTTGCCATGCCATTTTGGGTGAAGACTGCGACGTGCCATCCAGCGGGTGCAATTGCATGATAACAATGTGAAGAAGACTTTTTATTTTGTTTGCAGGATAAATGCTGCCAAGATTCTTGCATGAAAAATGAGGTTCAGGTTATCTGACATGGCAAGCAAAGCAAAGAGAAGACAAGAAGAGCAGAATTCAAACCTGCGTACCATCAACACAGATCATCATTATGGCATGTGATAGGAACCACTTACAGACAATTGTTATGAAAAATCATCACCATTGTATGAGAGAGTCTGTAGGACTATGTGACTTTCATAGAGGCCGTAGTGCCCACATGGAGTTTGGACCAAGACATCCAGAAAACCATGAACAGATCACTACCCAAGGGTCATTATGACAGGCCTTTACAAAATGGACCCTACAGCATATAACTAATTGAGGGGAAAAGTACTCTGCATGTCATCAGTCAGAAAGCCTGAAGACATTGTGGTTTCCATGATTGCAATCATGAGCACTTTGAATCCGGCATATTGCATGAGGTGAAAATATGTTGACCCCAAACGACCTTTTACCTGCACCAAAAAAACAGGCTTATTGTACTCAATAAGGTACACTTGCACACCAAGTATGAGATTTGTCCAAGCTTTCCCTTTGAAGATAATGGGGTTTTCACAATTTCACCTGTCTTGACCCCAAATGACCTTTGACTTCCACCCACAACAATAAGCTTCTTTTGCTCAATAAGATACACCTACAGAACAAATATGAGATCTGTCCAAGCTTCCTTTCATGAGATATCGTGTCATGTTTATGAGGTAGGGCGTCATGTACATACGTACCCACACATGCACACACATGTATGCATGATAACACAGGTAACAATTATCATCATAACCAAAATGGGCTATATTACCTACATGGGTGGGACCTTCGACCAAAACACCTAGAAAACCATAAACGGATCACAACCCATGATGTCAGATGACAGATTGTCAATTCTGTTGAACATGGAGAGGTTCACACTTTTGCAATATTTTACACACTGGGCCATAAAGCACACCTCTGGTCTAGAACCAAAAATTCCTGTACACACTGGAGGTACCAGAGGTACCAGCATCACCATCAACATATTATGTACAAAATCTAAAGGAGTTCTGCAGAATTCCATGCAATGGACCAAGGGCCCACATGGGATCTTAGACCAAACCAGAATGGAACAGAATGTCATGAAGTGGTTCATAAGGCCCACTTGGGACCTTCGAGCAAAAATTCCTGAACACCCGGAAGCACAAACAACCAATTATACATAGAGGCTGAAGTTTTACTTTCAAGGTAGGAACTTTTTCAAAGCAGTAGCCTAAATAGGGAATTCCATGTTTTCAAATTTTTCCTATGCATAATTGCACCACAATTATATTGAATAGAAAATAGCCTATAACCATCACTACCTCAGTAAACAGGGAGGGACAGGCAACTGAAAGTTTAATTATCCTACTAGATTTTCTCTGGTGTGATACAAGTTTCAATTTTAAGTAGTGAGTTGTATGGCTTTTTCACTTTTGTGTCATACAAATGACTTGTTATCTCTTCCAAATCAAGATAGACTGGTGTATCAGAACAGGTGTTGTTGGATGGAAATATTAACAAAGTTGAAGAGACAGAAGTCTGTGTATTTTTTTTGACAAGTAGATGAGATGATTCAGGAACTTTCCTAAAATAGCCATATGTAGATTCTTTTTCATGTTTTGACACCCAACTTTGATGATATAATGTTGTACACGATACCAACTTAGCTACAAAAATACAGAAAAATTATCTCACTGATGGCTGGCAATGCTGTGGCAGTTGGAACATCTCCTAGACTTTCTGTCAATTGTAACAGACAACAAAAACAGTATTGTGTTTACTATCTCATTCTGTATAAGTCTTATAGAATTGCCAAAACATGATACAAAATTCAGATTACTGTGTGACCTTAAGGGGTGGGAGACAACCATACTTCAAAGCATTTGATATCTTCTTAGGAACAGCTTCCTGAAGTAACTACATGTAAATGCTACTACACTACAAGAAGTACTGTGCTCTGCAAGAGATATCAGTCCCTGATACTAACCTGTTGTACCTAGCCCCAACGAGGAACTGATGAACCGTCTCCCCATTGTCTGTGACAGGTAATAGTCTGAAGGGTGAAACAGATTAACTAGAATGCATAAACGCATTGTGGTTTTGATGATTTAATTTGCAGGATTCGTGTAATCTGGTATATGAAGACCAATATGTATCATGTGCTCAACATGCACAACTGCATATTACAATTTCAGTGATGCAAGACCTTCAGATTTAATACACATGGGATCGTCCAAGCTTCCCTCCTTCAGATATTATGTTTACTAGGCTGTCACCCTTTGATCCCTCTTGATCCCAAATGACATTTGACCTCCACCAAAAAAACAAACGGGTTCTTCTACTCAATGTGATGCAAATACACATCAGGCTGTATGTGAGATCTGTCAAAGCTTCTCTCCTTGAGATATCCATTTCCAATATTTTCACAGTTTCACTCTTGTTGACCCTCAAATGACCTTTGACCTCTACCAAAAACAATATGGTTCCTCTACTTAATGTGGTACACCAATATACCAAATATGAGGTCTGTCCAAGCTTCCTTTCTTGAGATAACATGCTTACACAGTTTTCACAATGTGACCCCTATAGAACCCAAATGACCTTTGTCCTATACCAAAAGCAACAGGGTTCTTATACTCAATGTAATACATTTACATAAAAATATGACATCTGTCCAAGTTTCCCTTCTTGAGATACCATATCCACAATGCTTTCCACCCCTGTTGACTCCACATGACCTTTGACCTCCATCAAAAACAAAGGGATTCTTCTACTCAATCTAATTATTTACATACCAAATATGTGATCTGTCCAAGCTTCCCTTCCTGAAGCATTATGTTTTCACAATTTGACCTCTGCTGACCCAAAATGACCATTGACTTCTACAAAAAACAATAAGGTTCTTCTACTTAATGTGATACACACACATACCAAATATGAGCTCTGTCCCAGCTTCCCTTCTTGAAAACAAAAAGGTTCTCACAAGTTGACCTGTTGACCCCAAATAACCTTTGACCTCCACAAAAAACATACGGTTCTCCTACTCAATTTGATACACCTGCATACCAATATGAGATCTCTCGGAGCTTCCCTTCTGAAGATAGCGCATTTACAACGTAGGGGATCACGCACATACATTCACACACACATACAAACACACATGTATGCATGATTACAAACGTTACAATTTTCATCAAAACCAAAAAAAGTCACCCTATCAAAAATATTGCTTCCATTTTAGTTTTTCAAATACTGCATTATACTTACAACAACAGACGTTTTTGTCATAAAATGACAAATTGCACTTTACGTTGTTGTGCTTGGAAATGTCAAATTACTTGCTAAAACCCCTCAAAAAATAAAACAAAAAACACTCACTCTTCAGGAACTTCCACAGTCTTGTATTTATCCTCTCTCTCTAAGGAGGAAAGTGTTAAAAACAAAAAAAAAATGTCATGAATCTTCGGACAAGTACTTGCTGCAGACTACAGGACTTATTCAGTCCTCAGTCATTACCACCATTAAACCACAAAGAAATTGTCAAGATGAACAATTAACAGTCATGAATCTCTGGAGCTGTATCCCTGCCCTGCTCCTACCCCCTCCAACCACCACCCCTTCCTCTCCTGATGAAAGCCACATTGCATAGCTTTTAGTATCTTCCAGATTCAGTCATTATAACTAAAAGGAAATTGTGAAAAACAGCCATAAATTTCTAGAATGAGAAAATCCCCCCTGCCCCTCATCTCTCCCTCTCTCTCTCTGACAAGATCAAACTTTCACTAATTTGTAAGAGATGGTCATCCATTTTCTGTCATCTTGACAACTCCAAAAGAAATTTCTACGACATGAAGCTTACTTCTGTGTTTCAAATATTTCATTTTTCTTTGCAGTCACTGTATCCCCCACCCCTACAAAATTAAGAAGTTCAGTGTTAAGCTTTCTTCAGAGGAACCAGTGATTTTCTGATGACCCCCATAAACGTGACAACAAACTGATTTGCGAACAGTATTGTTTTAAATACATTATTGTGATTCATCTGGATAAGTTTTTCTTCCACACTGCATGTTCCACATAAATAAACCACAAAGTAATTAATTTTTGATGCCACAAGTTACATTTTAAGAATTTTTCCTTTCTCCATGCACCTTGTTTGTCGGTGGGCTCGATGTTTCAAATCTTGCAGAATCTATTTAAAATGGGTGAACTGGGTATAAAAAAAATCAGGATGCAAAAAGGACCAGTCACTGAGAGGATTAAAAGAAAACTAGGTATCAAATCAGAGGAGGAAATACTAGAGCTCAGCACACTGAAAGACCAGAGGATTACGGAGAGTAGAATAAAACAACGGTCACAAAAGAAGAAAGAAACAGCAACAATAGGCGGGAAGAGTTGGAGAAATCATAGGGGGCGCTGTGGGAAGAAGGAAAAGTAAGCTGTTTCTTTATGTCTAACCTACATTATGTAGGGAATGAACAGTAGGGGTATTAAATTCACATCCAAGGTTCCTACTAAGTTTGAAACCAGCATTTCCATTTCCCTTTATACATTTCTATCCAAAGGTCGCCTCTACTGGAGAACTTTTACGTCATCCCGTGTAACATGTTACATGCACTTTGAGGAAAGTATAGATGAATTTAACGACCAAGTTGTGAATTGTCAATAAGTAAAAAGAAAAAAAGGTGTAACAGCTCATTTAGCCATTATCTAACGGTTATGTAAAAGTAGTGAAGCCCCTTTGAGCTGAAATAAGAGAGAAAATGTTAACTCCTAAGGAGCATTCAACACCGATCTTTATCTCATTTGTTTATTTTCTTTTAATCAGTTCCAAAAGCTGTAAGCTAGACAACAAAGTACATCAATCAAGGATCAAGCACACGTATACAGTAGTAGATAAATGAAGGGGCTGGGACGAGAGGGACAATTCGATATCCGATCTGCACCTTATCAAATCAGCAGTTTTAATGAGTTGTTTTTACACAAGAACCCTGATATCCTTGTCAACTGTGTCAATATTTACCTTTTTTTCTCTAATATTGTGCTTTATAATTGACAAGTTGACAGCACCTTGAGGCCTGACTTACAATTTTGTTTCTTGTTTTAGTCACAGATATAACATTTAAAGCCGGCCCTCCATGACTTTATCATTTCCTGGCATCTCTTGATATTACATTTACATTAACCTGTTAGCTTACAAAACTGAGACCGCTGGGCAAAAATGCAAATGAAGGAAACTAATTTCCCCCCAAACACAAGGGGAGATCAGTGTTTTAATAGCATATACTGTACAGTACAGTATGTATGTTGAGACGGATTGTATGAATCTTGGGACTGCAATCAGTTGAGAAACTATTTCAAGCTAGCACATGTGCTAACCAACTACAACTACTGTCCCTGTACAGCTAAAACGAAAGTGGGCCATGGGAGGTACTATGGGTCACTATAAAATGTCAAAGTTGTGTGATTTAGAATTACTTGACACTGCAAAATTGCCCTCTAAAGGGCACACACTTCAGCAATTGCTACAGTTCCCTCTGCAATGATGTTTGGAAGGCCTCAAAAAAAAAACTTACTTGCGGCAAGACTCTGCTGAAGGTGAAGATTAGTTTTAAACTCGAACGTAGCCTTGACACCTGGAGCCGAGGGGATTCGTCGTCTAGCCCTCAAAAGGCTGGAACATAAAAAAAAGTGTGACTAGTGACTCTAGAGTGAGGAAAGCATATTTATCTGTTCTGATGTAAATCAACAGATTTTAAAGGGAAATAGAGTGATTGGAATGTATACCTACATGGCATACAAAGAAAATATTTGTAATTATTGTTAAACATTCAGTCTCATCAAACATCTGCAGTCAAACTCTTCATCTCCTCAAAACATTATGCACGTGACGATCGTAATGAAAGATGCGTCATTTGAATTTTGAAAAGTTGTGGTGAACAAATTATTGGTGAGCCACAACTAACTGATGATCTGTGAGAAACTTACTTCTTGAAAGGATGGCTACTAGCTGTCTCTTTTTATCTTGTATAGTCTATCATTCTATGTCCACAAACAATGGCTTCAAAAGTATGGTTATTTTCTGTAAAACAAATGCCGTATTTCCCTTTACAGCTCCTGCATGACTGCAGTCACTGTGTCATTTCCATCCGCTTTCTTTTTTCATTCTAAGTTGTCAGTAAAACTTGTCAACTCTTTTAAGCCCTTCCATAGATGATCGCTGCAGTGTTCAATAGGCATCCTTAATTTGGCCCAATAACCATTTTACTTCATGCTGGTTTTGCTGAGCTTTAACTAGTCTTGCAAAAAGTTTCCCATTTCATTTCATGTATCAAATATCTAGCATGAAAGCCTTGACATGTGGAGCAGGTGTTTGGGCAAAGGGACGCGCTCATGTTCAACCATTCACAAAAAAGGAACAACGAATTAATTCTGGTCTTGTTTCTGCCCTGCAGATAATGACATTTCTTCTCTTGGCATTTTCCGTGTCGGTTAAAAACTGCTGTGATACCTCACAGATCAAGTGATACAGTACAGATGTATCACAGTCGATGAATGATAGTGTGTTAACTACAGTAAATGGCCAGAAAAAACTTTTCTTTAAATGAAAAGTAGATCCACCATAGTGGTCAATGAAACTACTGTATGTTCAAAGCCTGAAATCTTTAACCACTGCATTGTACATATGGTCTTCAATAGTATGCATCACTAGTGTGCATCACTCTTCTAGGATTTACAGAAGAGTCACATGCATGGTTAAGTGCAAAACATGACACAATATAGTTTTTGAACCAAATTTTTATCTGTGCGACTTTGTATGTTTGTCCAGCAGTAATTACAGTAACAGGCTGTGGACAGAGAGCGACAGCATCACCATTCATGGGAACGGCTTGTATCTGAGTCCACTCACTGATGAAATTCTGTAACATCCTAATTCGTCCATAGATATGTAGCACCCACCAACTCAGTTTTGTACTGTAGCAGAGATTAGCATGAACACTTGAACTTCAGGATCTCCCAGTTATAGGTACTGTATACTGTAGTTCTGAGAGATTAACCGTACAGTGGCCATCTGCAGGTGAAATTTAATTTGTGGAACTTTACTCTGTTCAATTTTAAAAGAGAGGTACTGACAGGAATATATACTCATAACATCGAGAACAAAATTAGTGTCCGCCTGACTGTATCTCACTCGTATGTAGGTGAAACCATTCAGAAGAATCCAACAAATATACAATGAGCTTCTTCTGGCAGAGAGAATGGTGTATTCTTCCAGTACTGTGATTGGATACTGTCACTGTATATTCAGTACCAAGTTTTGTTCATCAGTACTGCATGTCATTGTCATTTGCAATTGGCAACCCAAGTGTGCCAGTGGTACAGTATAGGAGGAAGATTTGTTAGAAAATTAAAACAGGATCTTGACAGACGGTAATGTCGCCAGTTATCTGTTGAAGGTATTTTAACAGTAATTAACACCTCCAGCTCTATTCACATAATACTTTTCCTTTTACTTTTCCTATAAGTAATAAATTTCAAATCTCTGTATAGAGAGTCGACATGAACAAAACACCATAACTCCCAATGCAATGGAACTAACACACAAATTCAAAGAATTGATAACACAATCTCATGGTACATTCAGCTGCCTGCACTTCAATTACACACTCATTGTACAGTAGGTTCACTGACACAACATTGCTGGCCTTCGTAGCAGGTAACGAATACGCACCCTTTACGTAAATATTCCAACACAAGCAGTCACCAATAACCCCATGAGACACAACTTGCCAAACTATTAACAAATAAGCCAGGCTTGCAAATTAGATACACGCCAGTGTATGCAGACATTAGAAAATCATTGCAACAACTTATTGTCATACTCAGTGGTGGTTCATAGTGGAACAATGACATACAAATGTTATAAATTTTTTTTTTCTGTCAAATTGTTCAAGTACGTGTGATATACATGCAGGAGCTCAAGTTCACTCTGTGTTAACACAGAGGCAAAATTGTCAATATACAGTAGCTAATAAAAAGTGTTGACCAGAGTCCAGAGACTAAGTCTAAAAAGTATGTCTCCTAGCTATCCTGAAAGATAATGTTAACAAGGTTTTCAGCATTTCACCTCAAATGACCTACAGTGATTCTTGAACTACTGTTTAAAAAACAATATGTTCTTCACTTGATATTCACATGCTAACTATTAAGTTTCCATGATTCTTATCACAATCACGTTTTAAGTATTTGACCTCTGGTGACCTCAGCTGACCTTTAACCTTCACAAAAATCAATGGGCTTGTTTTAGTCAATGGATCAAAAATTTCCGTGATTTCTGTCTTGAGACATGGTGTTTCACAAAGCTTTCACTGTTTAACCTCAGATGAGCTTTGAGTTGATGTACAGTAATGCATTATCATGCCAAGTATCAAAACTGTCCATGATTCCCAATATCGTGTAAACATTACAGTGTTTGACCTCAGATAACCTTTGAACTCTCCCACAAAAATGATAGGGTTCTTCGACTTAATGCATTATCATGCAAAGTATCAAAAGTTATCATGACTCCTATCTTGGGATACCACATCAAGAAAGTTTTCAGTGTCTGACCTCTTGTTGACTTCCCATGACCCTCTCATCAATGAAGGGTTCTTCGACTTGATATATCACATTCACATGCTATTTTTGAGATAGGGTTCTTGTACTTGATGAACTGCATTATTGTGGTTTCCATGAGATATCATGTGAACAAGTCTCACCATCTGACCACTGGTGACCTCATATGACCATTGACCTGCACCAAAAATGATACACTTCTCCTTGATAGCAAGTATGAGAAGTGTCAGAATTACTCATGGTATCATGATAAACTTGAAGTAATCATGACTCCATAGGGCTTCTTGCTTCTAATCAAAACCAAAAACCAATGGTTGAAGGGTGGATGCCATACTCAGGACTGTCATGTGGAAGTTCCTACCACATGCTGCAATACCACTAAAATTGAAACGATAATGCACTGCATGAAAATGTGATACCTCAAAAAAAATTGACAAAACAAGCCTACTTGTTTCACTTTCATCAAATTTCTTTACCATGATCTGTCGCATTTATTAAGACATAGCTGTTGTGCATTACAATTAACTTCAGTGTATCATCCATATGGCGTAAAAATGATTCGCTGTATCGCTTCCATTAAATTTGTTTCTTTTGAATTTCCTTTCCACCAATCATGCAAACAGCCGCACACACCCATCACGATTAAGCCAATGGCTATCTACAAATTGCTGCAATTTGAAAAGAAAAAAAATGAGTGAAACAGCTTTGCTTGCTAACATTTGTATCAAAACAAGGGCAGAAACAAAAATCGCATGGCCCCCAGTGCATTTATATTAGCAAATAGAGTGTAACACAAATGGTTATTTTGAGGATACATAGAGATATATGTACATTTTCAAAAAGAAAGATTTCTTTGTTAAAGGTCAAAAGAGTGGACTGACAGCTCGCAGAAATATCACGCAAATGGTCAAATGGTTTGACCTTATTCGTAAGGGAAACTTTACACTGAACAATATATTCCAACAGAAATTGCATACTGTATAAACATGTACATGAGGTATAACCTTGGTAGATGTCCTCTTTCATTAACGGATGAAACGACATATTTCGAACGCAAAACATCATCAACAACTTTTCAAAGTCACGGTAGGATGGTATGTCGTCAAAACATTTCGGCCAATTATCTACTACATCAATGGCAGTAAACCTCTGGGGATGCTATGTCCCTTAAAATTGGATATTGCTGTCAAAGTATCTGGAAAATGATCCAGTGTTAAACATTTGCCAGTTGGCTGTAGATTGCACAGCACAACACATGTAGGCTAAATCACTTTTTTTTGTTTTGTTCGGTGTAGTACCAATACATATTGATTTGTTGACAGCAGTTTGCTGCCAGAAATAATTCCGGAAATGAGTCGTGGCATCATGGGATATGAGCAAATTACAGTACCATAAAAGAGGGTGATATCCTCGCTATAATGTTTGTGAGTGCGAAAGTCTAACTCGATGCAAAATGGCAGACCAGGACATCTGCAATTGTAATTTGAACACAGCTAGTGGGAAGATTTACAGACGGATTCACTGACAGATACTGTACAACAGAATAAAAACTCACTCTGATGTAGGGCCTACAGTAATGCTATCTCTCTGTCTTTTTTCTTTTTTTCTTTCTTTAAATTTATCACCTGACTTTGAAATCTGAAGATACAGTAAATGGCAATGATGGAGACATGTATCAGGAGATCTGTCCAATGTGACATATTAACTTTGTTGACTGCACAAAAGTTGACTGCACAGGCCAGATATGGCCTGTGCAGGATGGCTTGCACAATGGGATGGCCCTAGGGTGTATAAAATCAGTTTGTTGAAACGTTTCAATTGCCTCAGTTGCATGCCACGGTCACCACGTCACCTTTTCCTCATAGCAACATGGATTAATGAACAAAGCTGCTCCATTGCGGACCTTGTTATAGCAGTCCACATCACGCTCACTCACATGATAGCCAAACTGTTACTTTCTTACAATACAAAAATAATGTAGGCCTGCAACTTACATAACACTGTATGTGTTGTGGTCAAAAGCATGAAGGAATAGGTTACTATTAACACCAGTTTCTATTGTTAGGTGCGCTCACTAGTTCTGTTTGCAATTTCGGGTACTACATTTGTGCTGCCACCATCTTCCGTTACTGATGAATTGTCAGAAACCGAATGAAAGTTGACTCATAAAATGTACGTCACTGTGAACTAGTTTTCAAAATCCCGCAGATAACAAAAGACACTCTGAATTTCGTACTGCCTGGCCACACTGAGAAGTGGGACTCTCTTGAAATACAACAGTGGCACAGACTGTATCATTTATTTACATTTAATGAAAATTGATGAACCAAAAATGAGTTGCCTTAGTGACTAGCACTAAGGAAAATTCTGCATTGATGGGCTTATAGTAACTGCAATCTGACCAGAGCCAAGACAAGTGAGGTTAAAGAACTGAACATACCTTGTCCTGGTTGGCCTTCCATGTCTATGGTCTACAATCTTCTCCGATTCGTTGGGCATTTCAGTGGCGGTGAGAAACTGGTGGGCAGTGATGGAGAGTTGGTATAATTTTGGGCTTTTGTAACTTCCAGCACTGCAGGACAAAAACCTTGGCCTATGTGGTTGTTTAACAGGTAGCACACCATCTTCTTGTTCTCTCTGAAGATCAAACATTGGTGAAAATTTTATGTTTCACTTCTCGTCAATTTTAAATCGTCTCCAAGCACTGTCTCCAAGTATAGCATACTGTCACTACTGAGACATCTGTTCAGAAATTTATAAAAATTAGCCTCAGTTCCTGATCAAACATTTCTTCTTTAAGTGAAAACAATTTATTCTTCACCTACGAACAATTTATCCTTGACCTAAGAACAAGTCTTAGCCAATAAGAGCATTCAGAAGTTGTAGGGTTTTTTTTTTTGGAGGGGGGGTCGAAAATTACTACCAGTCATTTCACAGACAGCAGAAAGAAACAGCATTATACATAATGAAGACTGATTTATAGCACACTTCACCTACCAGGGGTAATAGATATCAGCTTTTTCAAGTTTGAATTATCTGAGCATACATTTTCACAATTCATCTAATTCAGATGAAGTAAAATGTTTCTACGCCATCCTCAGCAAAAAGTTGATCATGTTATACTATGCTCAAGTGGTTCAAATTGAAGTTGAACTTAAGCAAAATTTCCCAGTTCTTGTCACGGTACTAGTGTCGCAATCACTGTCATCAACTTGCCATGTATACTTCACCCAGGAGCAATTCGTTTTCCTCATAGAATTTTGATAACTTTCTCGTATGAACACATACATTTTTGACAATTTGAAATGAATGAATTTGGTGTGACTTCATGCTAAAACAAGTAACAAAATTTTTGCATGAAAAATCATATCTTCAGGCATTGGCAACGTTTTAACAGATTAAACTACTATCCAACATTTCTTTTGCACAGTTACAATTTCTGACCCATCGGTGTTAATAATAACTTTCAGAGAAGCTCTGTTACTATGCTTCAATTTTAACACAAAAGTTATGTTCTGTGGGATATAGAATATAAATGAAAGAAATACTGTGTATGTAGGGGCCTATGCAGTTGTACAATGACTCGACCATATGTGCATTGGCTATTTTATCTCCAGCATGCAAAGGTCACTGATCTGAATATTTTTATCCCCAAGGACAGTCAGCACAACACTACACAGACAATTTACCTTTTACAGTGTTTGTAATGATGTCGTAAACTAGCACTGGGTGATAAACTTTCGCAGGTTGGTGGGTACTTGTATAGACCCATAAATACACAAATATACCTTGTTGGATGAGAGATACTGCTGCACTATTAGAGGCTGCTCTCCAGTATGGTTTAAATTCTCCTGAGCCTTCCAGACCCACGAAGGAGATCCCAGCTGCCGTTTACTGTCTTCTATCATTTCAGACACGGCAGTTTCCCTGACGTCATCCATGAAAGATTTCGGCTTGTCAAAGTTATTCAAAGATGGAGTAAAGGCCTCTTGAACACCTGTTAAGAAAAACATTTGAACATCCTAGTTCTGAAACTGTAATGTAGCCTATATTTCAGAATGGCAGTTACAGCACATGAGGGAACTCGGCTCGGGCTGATGCAAATGATGAACATCTATCAGCACTTATTACAGAGTCATTGCAATACTCGAAATGCTCTTTCAAAAAAGGCACTTTCGGAAACATGTGCAGAAGCTGATCCGTCCAATAATTTGAAGGGATTGGCTTCTGAGCAAGTACAGTATTTCAGCTAACTTTTTCATCAAAGTTCAGAATGGTTATGTCACCGGCCAAGAGCCAGACAGTTTTGTGTGATACATCCATGCAGTACATGGATATAAGGTCTGTATAATGTGAAAGAGGCTTTTGTTCCAAGTTTAAATCTAGACCTCAGTATTGCGCTATAGATAGAGAAACTTGACTGCTTTGATAACTGGTGGTCCTTAGAGGAAAGAAAATTGTGCATGATATGTTTACACAGTTGATAAATGTCTTTGCTGCACTGCTCAAGTGCTATAATTATAATTTCTGGGAAGAAGTTCAGGTTATACATTTTTGCTTGGCATTTGAGGTCATTTGTCCTTAATAAGCAATAGCCTCTATAAATGAGGGCCTCTCTAGTATTTTACAGTTTAAGACATGAACATGTTGGAATATCCTACCTGAGTAAAAATCAGAAAATGATAACTTATCAAAACCATGAATGATCTTGTAGACTATAGATCTCCACGTAATCTTCTCACCTCAAGTGAAGGGAGACTTAATAGATATAACCTACTGTTATAGGGAACACCCTTGAAGGCAGATATCAAGCTAGTAGACCTGCACTAGACTTTCTCAAGTAGACCCTTATGTTTAGAAAACATGGGTTCCAATTAAGCTTGAACAGCTGCATACTCTAAAAGAGGCCGACACAACTGCTTACAGAGCCTAATGTCTTGCTTCAGGAAATGAAAATTTCTCTTAATCATACCTAAAATCCTATTTGCTCTTTTAGCTGTTTCAACATACTGCTTAGATGGCTGTGCACAGGAATCTATGTGGATACCTAAGTCCCTTTCAACATAAACCTTTTGCAGTGACTGTCCATTCAAAGTGTATACCTAGAATTATTACTGCCAATATGCAATACCTTGCCTTTATCAATATTGAACAGCATTTGCCACGTCTGAGACCAAACAAACACCCCCGCTAAGTCCTTCTCAAAACTTTTTGAATTACTTTCAGAGGAAACCTAAGAATAAAGTTTAGTGTCATCATCAGCAACCTTCTTGGCTCTACACACAATATCAGCATCCATGTCATTATTGAGAGGAGCCACCACAGACTCCTGGGGGACCCCACCAGTAACCTCCTGCCAAGAAGAAGCATAACCGTGTAAAACCACATTCTGTTTCCTAGTACATAGCCAATTCTGAATCCAGGTCAGCAAATTACCGCAGATGCCTATACTCTCTAATTTAAGCAGAGGACTTGAGTGGGGACCCTTATCAACAGCTTTCTGAAAATTCAGAAAAACAGTATCTACATACTTCTGCTTATCTGATGAATTAGTAACATCTTCCATAAACTCCATACTATTGGTGAGGCAGGACCTTCTCTGACAAAAGTCATGTTGAGACATTCCGATTAATGAGTAACCACTGGGGAAACTAACCATAAACTTTTTTACAATATATTCCATGAACTTACAAGGCTGTGACTTACCTCCCTTCTTAAAACTTAGGGTGATCTTTTTTGTCGTTGAATTGCTTTGTTTTGCTGTGCAACCCCATGAGAACAGAATTTCAAGCTTTTGATTATTTTCAAAATCAAAGAAAGGCCTAAGGACTACTGAATAACTTTTACGGTTTGGGGCAAGACGTAGGCGTAACGTTAGGCCGCTTAGCCTAAACTAAAAGTCAAAATTAGGGCAAAAAAACCTGGTAAGTTTCATGAATAAAATGTCGCCCTAATTCCCTACCCTGTTTCGTGCCTTCAGGACCGTGCAGACGCCATCCGCCTTCTCCGGTTGGAGATGCCAAACTCATAAACCCGTTTGCATCAAAAGGCTTTCCCATTGCCTTCGGCCAGGTAAGGTTGATTTTTCAGTCCTCCATTGGTGCTAACGTCGTTTCATTTTAAATGACAAAACTCACTTTACACCTGCTTTCCTCTGACTGGCAAGCGATTTCCAACCCTTGCTTAGGACCGGAGGGCATGGACTGGATTGGCTACCGTTGTATTACTGTTAGGCCTAACTTTAGTACAATAAGCTAATTACATTCATATGCTTGCTGACATAATCGCATAGCAAGTTAATTCATGCTACATGCCTAACGTTAGGCCAATTCAATCCCATCTGGCCCTAGCAACGACAGGATTCAACATGGATCAATGCGCCACTTGCAATTGTCTCCTTTTGTCACCTCGATCGATTTTCTGGATCATTTGCTTCAACTGTGTTTACGTAAAGGTTGCAAATTTCTCAAGGTTGTGAGAATCGATACTAAGTCTTAGAATGCAGCAAGGGAAGGACGATTGTTGTCATTGTGCCAAACTTCTGTAACTGTCGGTGATTAATTTTTTTTTCTTTCTTTTTTTGTTGTTGTTCTACCGTAACCCTTAACTGGTACGTAGGCCACGGGCTGCAAGTACATAAGTACGCACATAAGATCAGATACTGTACAAGTACAGCCTAGTGCAGTGATCTAAGCCGATCATCTGGCGCAGCCTAGCGCACGCTAGCGCTTATAACTTGCGTGTGTAATTTGCGCATGCAATGACCTCAGTCAAGTTGCAACTGTGGTTATCCGAGGTTGTGGTCCCAGCCCCGGGATTGTGCATGTACGTGGTAGCATAACGGAGAAGTTGTTTTAATGAGTCTTTGTAGGAGTAAAACAATTTATACGTCGAATTATACGCCGCCTCATGATATCCTAAAGATAATTCAAATGAATTATCTTAGATGATATCAAACTTGTGCGCCAATGCAGACAACATAACGGAATTTAAAGGGTAGTATGCAGTCGCCCCAATTTGTATTAGTATAGTCCCCTATTCTAATCTATGAATGGCTCTTTGCATTAAGTGACAATATTTTTTGCTATGGGATTCTTAAATTTATGAAAGTCATTTGCTTACTTTAAATATGCAGTAGGCTTAAAATATCCTGAAAAAATAGTTGTAAGGTAAAGAGGAAATTGGTAAGATCTACAGTAGCTGGTGCTTCAGAATAAAGTTGGGGTGACTGCTTTTTCCCTCTAAAGACAAAACTTGCGTCATGAGATTTCATATCTGTCCTGATAAAATCAGACTATGAGTCGACACTTTACTTAACTTTCCCTTTTTTGCGGGGGGGGGGGGGGGGGTGATGTGCATTTTTTTCAACAAATGCCTTGTACATTTGATTATTATTAATGGTGTAGCCTATCGGACCCACTGGCGTCGACTTAATATTGAAATGGAGATACGAGGTGTGGGAAGTCTGGCCTTAGACTAATTATCTCCTAAAATGATACAACCAGACTTTTCATGGGGACTAGGATTGGGGAGAGGGTTGAAGTGGGGAGAGCAATAAAAACTCCATCAGAGCCCGTACATCTTCTCTAGACTCTATAGGCAGTCAACTATGTGGACTCTAGAAGGCCACCAGTCGGTTGGTGCGTTGTGTAGCGAGACATTTTTCTGTATGTATGCCTCTGTCTTAGATCGTATCGAATGGCACTTCCCAGTCTTTTGGCTTCGATAATTTAGCTAAACTTGAACTTTCTTTAGTATTTTGAACGCAGGGTTGGAAGAATAAACTAACACTTAAGATCAATGCAGTTTTTCTTTTCATTTCGGGTCACTAAAAGTGTGTGTGTGTGTGTGGGGGGGGGGGGATCTGTTAAGTGTCGCCTTTGCGCAATAACGTCAACTCGTCTCAACTCGCTTGCCAATAATGGGCCAATACGGAGGATGTGTCTTTCATGCATGTCAGAATTAACACACTCAGTAGGACACCCTCAAAAGATGAACACCCCCCCCCCCCCAGTGCAAAACCACACCAAAGACCTAAGCATGATGAGCGATGAGGCTGTTTAATGATTCCACCGTTGTCAAAGTTAGTGTCTAAAGATCCCCATCAAATAAAGAACGGTCTCAGTGGGAGGGCCTGAGTTGATCATAAGCAGCAGAGACGGGATTCTGGGGGTGGGACATGGCCGTCAATTGGGGGAAGGTGACAATTCCCCCCACCCAACTTTTTGAGAGGAGGGACACATTTGTCTCACTCCTCTTTCCACTTTGTGTATCGTCATTCTTAGTGGAATTGTAAATTTCCTAACTTGTGTTCTGAAAATAAAGAAAATCTAACAGAAATTTACAAGGCCAGAGATCCTGGGAAGTGCGGCAATTTCCTGCAATCTAAGAGGTGTTTTTATCACAAATTTTCTGGTGGCGCTCCGCTTGGACAGTGCTTGGACACTCACCCTCTCAAGATACTTTCTATCAGTCACGCTAGCTTACCTTTTTCAATAAAAGAATAATTTACCCCCCCCCCCCCCATGCACACACACACTTCTAATAACAAATCGACGCCCATGGGTGGAGATGGAAGATATATCGCCTTAATAAGAACAGGTAGAAACGATGTAAATCATACACGATACAAGATCTACTGGTCCAAGAATGTTTTTAGACTATATCTACACATCACCATGCATTTACATGCTCTATGTAGGTATTTCTAGTCCACTGTTCTAAGGTATCTCTCATGGTTATGTTGGTTGTAGAGTTAATGTTGCTACTCTGCTGTAGTTTTTTGCAAAAGCAAAATTTTTTCACCTCTCCTTAGAGGGGGTCACGCCTCTGTAATTTCCCATCGTAAATGAATGGCCTCTCACAAGCAGCTTTCTTAGTTTGTCCGAGAAATTCAGAAAGTGCAAACGGTGGGCGAATCCAAGACACACAGAGCTGGGGGGGAAGACTTATAAGCACATGTAGCACTGTTATTGTTTTTTTTTTTTCGCGCCTTGAGTGCTAACAGACTTTGCCAATGGGTATAGCTACTACAGTAGCCTGTCCTAGTGGTGAGTTCAACAAGTTCGACAAGTTATACAAGACCTTCAGATGATAAAACTCAGTGTATCGCTTAAGCTATCCATATAAACTTAGTTGGGCGGAGATGACAGGGTCTCAGGGAATTACTCTCAATTCAGCCCCCATGCATGCAAAATGGTGAACTTATTCCGCCCGTCATTTGATAGGCCTCCGTTGTCTTCATTATTGACTGCTTGTCTCAAAGTTCATCACAAGTCGTTGTCGGCCATAATTTCGTACTAATGAGCAAGCGCCCTTTGAAGCCATATTGAAACACTTGAGTCGCAGAATATAAGATTTCAACCCACACAATACTCGGAGTAAACTATAGTGTATGATTACGAAAAGACTCCCTCAAGGCTAATTGGATGTATTCGTGATCTCTGCCTTTTATAAGAAGTCAAAATCGATGATGATGAAAGATGCCATTCGACACGCATCTGTTCTGATACTTGACGTCACCATTTTAAAATAGCTGGGAAGACTCAACCTGTGATGTAGTCTGATAGTTTCATGTTAGTGACACACATACACACACACACAGTTTCAAAAAGGCCAACATGAATTCATGTATTCCCAGTGATGAATTTAAGATGCAGTCCCTCTATAACTCGATGACTTTGACTTATAACGAGTTAGCATGAAACAAGAAGGTCTCGCATTTTAATCTTTGGATTTCTTTTCCTGTGATATTTTCATCCATGACTTCTTCACTTCACCAAATTTTGAACGTGACGTTCCATCGAGAAATGCGGAAAACACAAATGCGGAAAACAAAACCGCGTCGGTAATTTGTTTTACCATGTTTACCGTATAGCCCATTGGTCAGGGTAGCTAAAATGTCACAGAACTGGAAATTAGAGAAAAATGCAGTGAGATAACGTCAGGCTAAGGCACTTCGACACATTCTTACTAGAATGCAATATCCAGTACCGGCCTGGATGAACCCCCTCCCCTCCTTCTCCCTCTTGCCTTTCACCGTGGCGGTACTTGGACACAATCGACAACTTTTATATTCTGTTAATGTCACCGTATATGTTACTCAAATTCATACTGTATTCCATTCTTTGTCCAGTGAGTTTGATGGCCAGGATGCCAACCACGACAGGGCGCTTCCATAACAGAGCAAGCAAACACTGTTGGTCAAAATGGCGTAGCCACAAATTTGTTAAATTTTAGGGAGGAGGGTGGAGACGAAGCCTGTATCACCAATATAGGTTGTCGCTAGGCGTATATAAAAACTTTTGCGCAACGTACTCCCCCCCCCCCCTTCCCAGATCGCTCGAAATGGAACTTTCCAAGCCTTTCAGACCAAAACATAATGTCACATGAAAATATTAAAAGAAAAAATCCGCTGATATGGACGTCTGTTCCCCTTCCCTTGGCTATGGGCCTGGTAAATCGTTGTAATACTTTCGACCGTAACTTGACTCTCTGAACTCTCAACTCTCCGAAAGGTTTAGTGAAGTATATACAGTCAAATTATATCCAAAATGAACACTCTTCTAGACATATGTCTTCATATTCATCTTTAAAGTAAGACCACGAGTGCCACGCAAGTAACAATTTGTTCGTACAAATTAATAATATCTAACAACAGATTAATAATTTTTAACAAAAAATTAATAAGTTTTAATAGCAAATTAATAATTGATATTTAATTAATAAGTGTAATATTAACTTAATACTTTATAATAAAATAAATTCATTTGTAATAAAAATTCGTAATATGTAATGAGAAACTTGTAATAACAAATTACTATTTGTATTAACAACCTTAATTTCTAAAAACAAATCACTATTTTTTTTATAATAAATTAACAGTTTGTAGTAACAAGCAGTACCGTGTTTAAAAGGGGGCTGGATGGCACAGCCGCCCCCCCCCCTCACCTCCGAAGCCAGTCACCGGAAAATCGCTTCGTCGAGGGATTTAAGCGTAAGGGGAAAGGAAAAGACTGAAGACTCTCAACAGGGGTTGGGCCAGGTGTGGGTATGGGGACCCCCCTCGGCTGATGCTCCCCCAGTCCGTGAGTCTAAGTCGATACGATACAGAATGCAGTCCGCCTCAAAGGCCCGTTTTCGCTCTCCAGAGGAAAATTTTCTGATGAGAACCAAACATTTTCGTCGCGCCACGCGCGCTGTAACTCCAGAGCCCCTCCAGGTTCTGCAGAAGTTCCATCCCACATTACTAGACAGCACCGGCCCTGCAAACCTTATGAAGTAACATATGAAGGCAGACTGCATAGTTTTTGTAGGCCTATATTTAAATTCATCCCATGTTGAAAAGCCTAGTTGCTGCTGTTGTCTCATGTGTTGGCCATGCGGTATGTCCATCGTAACTGGAGGAGACAACTACAGCGTAGGTAGCAACCTCAACAGGACCCAACTGCCAGCAGAATTATTGACCTATGTAAGAGTTTAATCTGTACCGATATTCTCATATATTACTGAAGGATAACTAAAAATTTTGCTTTCCAATTTTACACTTTAGATTCCAGGGAAAAAAATAAATCAGCGTTAAACTATGTTCCTCTAGTACACATTTTATGAAAATGGCATGAAACAAGTACTGTAAACTTTCGAGATCATCTCAAGCAGCCATCTTGACCAAATGACTGGCCTCATAATGTTAAAATGACAGTCCTGTCAATGTATGTGACACACTGTAGCCTACCACACATAGAGGATAATCTGAACGCTATGTCATTGACATCGACTTTCGCAAAATCTGCAACGAAAGAAACCTCATCAATAATGCCTCTAAAACAAATTTAAGGCATTCGTGTAACCCTATATTGCTTGAGGTGCCGAGGACTTTGCCTCCGGACCCCCACCTGGGCTTGACCCCGCTTGACTCCGCCAGGGGGCCCTAACGCGGGGCCCCTGGACCCCACGCGGGCACACTCGTGGTTCGCGCGCGCGGTGCACTATCCATGTCAATCAGGGATTCACAGGTTGTGCCCCCCCCCCCACCTCTGAAATCCTGCACACACGACTAGTAACAAGTTAATACTTTGTAACAAGAAAATTATTAACGTGCAATAACAAATTGACATTTTGTAAAAACAAATCAACATTTTGTAATAAAAAATTATAAACTTGTAATAACAAATTACTACTTTAAAATAACAAATTAATCATTTTACTTGCATGGCACTACAAGGCTTTTCGTAGTGTCTTGGTAGTACAAAATGATCCCTGTCACATAAGTTTGGCCGAGACGTTTTTGTCCAAGTAACCCCGGAAAGGTGTTTTCGTCATTGGGTTAAGTTTGTTGATTTTTTTTGGGGGGGGGGGGTGGGGGGAGGTTGTATTATTACTTTTTTTTGTTTAATTATTTTGTGCGTCTGTGTGTGTGTCTTTTATAGAACAACGAAACATTTTGGTACTTTTCATGAAGTAGGCTAAGTATAGTTTGTCATTAATGGAGGATGCCATTCGGAATAGGAGAAAGGTGACAGCATTCTTCCGGTGATCACGAGTTGCAGTTTCAAGAATTTCTTTAAACCTTCAGTTTAAGATTACGTAACGTTTGCGTCCAACTCGCAGCAGCCCGAGGACTTATAACCTAAGCACCGCGTAGGACATTAAAGGGTAATGACTTTCGCATTACCCTGCGGGTACAACGTATAATAGCTTCAACCTCTGATAGCCGAAGTTATTCTATTTTGCCTACATGCATCAACTTTTGACATTTGAAATGAAGTAGATCTATAACACGAAACCGAGAAGTTGCACTATATATGGATCCAGATACCTCACGTCTCCCACAGCACGTACTCCCTATTAGCATTCATGTGAGTCAAGTATCAACTGTATAAAAACAGAACGCCTGTGCAATAATTGAGAATAATGAAGGTGGTGTGACATGAATGTGACATTTTGGATTATTAGCTGTATTATCATGTGGAACATAGCCACCGACATCATTAAAAAAAAACATTAGCTAAGTATGTAAATTGCAAGAAAGTGACTCACATGATATGCCTTATGGTATTCTTTGTTCGAAGTGAGTACTCATTACTGCGAATTGAAATCGGTTTTTTTTTAATGCTACACACTTTGCATCCGCACACGCTTAGGATGCTGGTTTCTATCACTGAAGTTGTGGACCACAGATGCGAACAATGTTTTAATCCGCGACCGATGATGCGCGGATCCTCGTCGGTATTTCACCCCCCGCCCCCTCCCCACCCCCGTATTTCTTCAGGGCCCTGGTAACTTGAGTTGATCAAAAGTTCCAGTCAATCGTTGCGTTTTAAAGTCCGATGTCGTACATGAGGCCGCATTGTGCTTCCGAAATGTGAGCACCACGTGCATCTTATGTACTTCAAACAACAACAAAAACATTTCATGCCCATCCCCTCATGGTAGCATAGGGTCCAACGTCAAACATACATGCAGCTATTCGTTGTCTAGAGATACAAAGGGTTGACGAAGTACACAGTGCGATACAGCGACTGCATGTCACAATTTTTGTTCGGCATTTAATGACTTTAGTCTTTTCTTCTTTTTTTTTCTTGTTTCATTTGAGGAAACGTTGCAAGGTTAACTTTGGAGACAGATTTAAAAAGAATTATGCACCACCTTAGCCGGACTACATGATACAACGTAGTTGTGATTTACTACACGGTCGATGTTAAAACGAAATAAATAAGGCGTTTGTTTTTCAGGAAACAATCATGTTTCTAAAACCGATGTTTGTGGACGTAGAATGATAGATCATTCAAAGTAAGGAAGAATAATAGCCTTCCTTTCAAGAAACACGTATCTCACAAGTGGAAATGTCTAGTTATTTGCTGCTGAACGATAATTTGATCGCCCAAACTTTCCAAAATTCAAATGATACATCTTTCGTTACTCACCACATAAATAATGTTTTGAGGAGATGAAGCCCTTGCTGACGTTTATTGGTGAAACTGAATGGTTTTAGAATGATTGAAGCTATTTTCCTTGTATGCAAATTCGGTGCATTTGAAACGCCATATTTCCCTTTTTCATGTTATCGCCGAACATATATACCATTCAACTTGGGTCACCATATTACTCTCAAGTTTTCTAAAGTGACTAAGATGAGAGTGAGACATAACTTTTGTAGACCTGATCTGGGAAGGGCCCCATTTGCTGGGAAGGCTAAAGTATGCCACGTTTGCTAAATGGGTACTTCTCGATTTGTGATGCAGATACGTTATTAATGCAAAGGTATTCTCCCGCAAACGCAAAAAAAAAAAAATGCAGACTGTAACCAACAGGTCTATATTCGTTTTTGAGAAAGTCGGAAGGAGTTATCTCACTGGCTGGAACTCTCATTTCCCTTGAAAAAAAAAATAGGCAATCCTGATTAACCAGGACAGATTGTTAACCCTACATTCAAGCTTCTATCCATTACCCCACGAAAATTAAAAAAAACTACAATCATATCAAAATAGAAAATATCGTACTATAGATGCCGATACCGTATAGTATACCGTTGCCTCAACGTTGCCTCAACGTCGATATAGAATCACGGTATCCTGATGGTCTTCCCATACGGTGTACAGCACATTTAATATAGATACCACAGAGGTCCTAACTAATTCTTGCTTAATTGACTGAATTATATTAGGAAACTCACCTGTAGTGGAATAGTCTCATAAAGAGACAGAAAAAAATCAGCTGTATTGGAGCTGTATTGACTTCTGGAGCATCCAAAAGTAAAAATACTCCCTTGGGAAATCTATTTACTATATTCTGACTTTTGCACAGTCTATGTAGTATGAAGTTTCGTCCAGTGGAATTGTTAGAACAGTTAGGGACTAATTTTAGTTGTTTTCACAAAATTCTGGTAGGATGGATTCTAGGCCTTCTTGTTTTTAAATATTTCAATTTCGATCAGATTTTTTCTGTAATTGTATAAGATATTGATGTTCATGGTTTTCACACCACTACCCACCCTCTCATAAGTTTCAATTTGTCGATGGAAATGCATTTGGAAAGAATTGCAATTGTAGTACCTGTGAGGTAACTCATCTTTTTCGAAGTTAAAACTCAAACGGGTCCATAATTTGTGCTGATTGCAGCTTCTCAGCTATATTCTCACACAAGTCCCTGGAATATTTTGCCCATAATTCTACTTAAGGCCTGTACATGGCCGCGTTTACAAGAAACCTATTGTCTTCTTCTTGATTAATTAATGTACCAGTGATTCAATGTTTGGTTTTTCTTTGTTTCTTTTGATTATATAGTAGGATTATCAGGAAACTGAACGTGCCTGTGGTGTGAATGACACGTACATATGTTTATCAAATATTTAGTTACGGATTCGTAGAGGGAAGCTGTCTCCAATACTCTCACTGTTGTAGTCTTACCCGGATTACAAAGGTCTGAAAAGCATGCAGTCGAATAAAGGGGATATGCTGTCATAACGCTTGCATTTATGGTGCATGAACATAAAACAAAAATGCTTACAAATTACGATGCGCCTATGATGCAAGATGGTCTGGATGCTTTTGAATTTATAGGACAAGGAAACATGCTCATGTACACTATTGAAAAATTCAAATGAAATTTGACATATTCTTGAAGTGTTAGTTTTCGAACTTAAAAAGACGAGACATAATTTGAGCTTATATATATAGGCCTAGATAACTTTCATTTCTTTCCGATTCCCTTCCTGCACTTTCCTTCTCTTGTCTGCTGCTCCAGCTCACTTTTAGTCACTTCACTCAGTTTTCCTTTTCTACTCTAGTTCTCGTTTAAGGCATTTCCTCAACTTTCCTTCATGTCCCTTTTTCTGATTTAGATAACGTCCTGTCAGTTTCACTTCCTTTCTCTTTCTGCTGGAGTTCACATACGTCCCTGTACTTTGTCTCCTCTGTTCCAGCTTACTTTTCATCACTTCACTTCCTTTCCTTCCCTGCACCTCCTTCCTGTTCATCACTCATTCCTTCATTTTCATCCACTTCCCGTCTCTGTTCTAGTTCACGTCTTTACTTACCTTTCTTCCCTGCTCTCGTTAAAGTAAATCACTTTACTTCCCTTTTCTGCTCTAGGTCACTTTCGTCACTTCACTTCCTTTCCTTCTCTGTTCTAGTCTTCATGTATCACTTTACTTCACTTCCCGACTCCAATTCACATTCATCACTTCATCTCCTTTCCCTTTACTTGACTTCACCTCTTAATTTCACCTCCCTTCATCCAACCCCCTCTGTTCCTTCGTTCACATCACTCTCTTTACTCACTTCATTTCCCTTCCTTTCTCTTCCTTAGTCTCACATTTTGACTCCCATATTATTTTCTTTTTTGTTTTTGGTTGTAGGCCTACCTTTCAGTTCTAAATATAACTTGGTTCAATTTTAAATTCGACACTAGATCAGGCCTTACCAAAGGTGACGTTATCTGACCTGGTTACCGCGTACATATAGTATACTGTACTTATGGGTGTAATTACATAACGCGGTGTAGTTTCCCATTGACTTATCTGATGTAAACATTTCAACTATATCGCCTCTTTTTTTCACTTCGATTTGTTTTCAAATGCACGTATTTTGTGTTGCGATGATGAATATCATACGAGTAAATCATTGTCATCCGTGTGAATGTGTAGCTATCATTTTTTTCCCATGATTAGCATATATAATCCTATTTCTGCATATGAACGGACGTTTAATTTAGAAATAAGTACCTGCTATGTGATATTCCGAAAGACTGTATAGCATGTCACTCAAATCATCCAGTCACATGCATAAATAATATTCTGTGTGAAATGATATAAATTGGCCTAGGTAACGTTATCCCACTTCAACTTTAAGGTACAGTATAGCTCATGTAGACAGCACCATGACATTCTCATATAACGGTAATAATGTTAAAATTGTACATATGTTCATATACGTTTATTAATGTATGTCATGATCGTACTTCTTCTCAAATTCAAACCCGAGCCATGTATCCCGGCATAAAGTGAAAGGAAAATGATACTAGACCGATAAAAAGATGTTGACACTTTGTTACATGTATGGTGATCAATTTGACCATTTTACATAAGTGGATTTTACTCATTTACTGGCAAATATTGTTCTCCTGTATGCAGAAGGCATGAAAATCAACACAAACCATAAAAATAAAGGCAAGCTATATACTGGAGACTCACGGGTAAGTATCGGGCAACTATTTTACAGGACGTTTGACAGAAATCCGGGATGAGATCTTTGGAGAGGGGAGGGAAGGGGAGCGGTGTGGCGTGGTGTGGCGTGGTGTGGTGTGGCGTGGTGTGGTGTGGTGGAGGGACTGAAGTTTCCCTTGTTATGTTTTTAGTCTTTTGAGAAAAGGATACGTTTAAAGGATCTTTGCATGCGGGTTTATTTTATCCACTTTAAGTTAACTGAGTGAGGGAAGGGGTTGGAGAAGTTATCGGAGAGGCGAACTGTGGTTCCGTAATTTCCTGGCTAGTACCGTACACCTTCCAAAAATGAACGATGAGAAGAAATCAATTTGCAGAAGAATAAAAGTGCCAGACGAAGAATAACAAGAGCGTTAATTGTTATATAAGAGCAAGATAACAATAGACATTGACAACAACAATATTGCTCACTGTCTGTGGTTGTTCTTTCTAATAACGAATTTTTGAATGAAGATTTGTCAGTTAATTTTATTTTATTTTTATTTTGTTTTTACAGCAGCGGTAGCATTAACGACAATAACGCGTCAACGTTTAACGACAGTAAAACAACAGTAACATTAACACCACGTTCCTGCAGGCATAAAGTATGTTGGTTGTTTTTGTCAAGTGCCCCCATTTGACAGTGTTGTCATGTAATGCGTGTCTGCGGCATGTGATGTTATGGACCAAACATGATAGTGACGTGTGTGTGGATGTTCTTAATTTTGGTAAAGAATGTTATCATCACAAACAAGAGCATTATCTGAACAAAGTTACTGCGAATCACCTTTACTTACAGATGGACGAGAATTGTAAATCCTTAAAAAGCTCGGACGGAAGTTAAATCGCGCAATCAGGAAGATTAAGCGGCCTCCGTCTGATTTACCCTTCGTTCTAGAAATTTCCATCTTGTCATTCCGGTTTGCCTTCTCGTATATGATGATCACAGGTCTCGGTAAATCTTTCAGAGCAGTCTATGATCGTGCTATTTCAGGGAGAATTTAGACCATAACATGTATTGAAATATGATCACCGAACTTTTCTTTCATGGCACTGCACGGTACGGCACAGCATGGCACAGAAGGATGGTTTCATTTTACATGACAATCAGTTCATTTCTGTCGCAAATCATGGTTCTGTCATACAGTGTCACATTATAATGTAACAGCAGTGATTATTTATTTTTTCACTGAGATGGATATATACGACAAAATAAACTAGTTCCGGTTTTTAGGGGAATGCTTGAGCGGCATATGTTCCTGTGGTAAATTAATGCCGACTACCGGATATCGGATACCGGAATATCATTCTCGATACATTGCAACAACAACTTCCCTCAAAGACGGATGAATATTTTGTTACCGCATCGCCGTACAGCTGTGCAGTAAAACGCAACTGCAGATATGTGGAAAAAACAAGAAGTATATATTTAGACTTATGTATTGTGACGTATGACACTCGCGTAGAAAATGACGAAATATATACACTCTGGTAATCATTCACCTGATGGCTCAGGGTTACGAGTCCTAAGTTACCAAAATAATAGCATAGAACATGCTTGAACATTTCATTTGTTGGGAAAAGAAAAATTATATACTGATACTAGCACCCTTTCAGTCTGCAAGTTGCCTAACACAGCACCTCTAAATATTTAAAAAAAAAAAAATCGCCTGACATTGGACAGAAATCGTCTCAATAACGTGGACATGTTTGTGGAAAATGTCCCTCATTTTTTGGAAGGAACGAAACGTCTGCTGCCCTTCAGTTTGCAAGATAAACGTGTGACTGTACAAATACCAACCCTAATTTATTTCAAGATGTATCAACGTTGCTATGCAACGTGACAGCTCTTCGGTGCATGCCCCCTTCTCGAGTCTCTGTTTCGACCGCAGTTCGCATAGGATTTTTTTTTTGAAATTTTTGTTTTCTGTTGTTTTTTTTTAAGTCTGTTGGCGTCAATCATACTATTTTACTTTATTACCTATGACGTTTTACGCATGTATTAATCATTTGTGAATCTCTTTTAATTATTTCGTGGTTACCCATTGATCTCGTAGTACACTATCGTAGGTATTCTAAATTTTTCTCCGTTTTCTTTGAGTGCAATCGATGTCAGCCTGTATAATTTAATTCTGATGTTGAAGAAGTCAAGAGATGAGCACGGGCGTGGGCTCGGGGTTCATGTGATGTGACCCATCCGTTGTAAAAGGTGACCTGATCATACCCCTAGTGCTAGCGGTGACTTGATGACCCGCGTGATATATTCATGAGTCGAACTAGAGATACATCGAAAACACTACAAATTTGTGCGTTGCTGGGAATTCCTCATAATTTTCAAAATCATCGACGAGGAATTCCCAGCAACCCACAAATTACATAAAAGAATCAATAGGAACAATTTCAAACTTAGTTATAGCTGTATGCCTAACATTAAAAACATAATTGACTCCCACAGCAAGAGCATCACCAGCACACCAAGGGAAGAACAAAAGCAATGCAACTGCTGGGACAAAGAGCAATGCCCGCTTAGTGGACATTGTAGAAGCAAGTCTATTGTTTACCAAGAAACAGCCAAAATAAAAGCTCCAAATTAGAAACATACACCAGAAACTGCAACAGAATGTAAAGCGAGCTATGACAATCATAAAAGTTCTTTCACTAACGACCACAAAAAGAACAATACCGAACTCAGTAAGAATATTTGGTGGCTAAAGAAAAAGGAGACTGAATTCCAAATCAAATGGCAAATTCTCAAGCGAACACAACTACACAGCAACAAAAAGAAGAAATGCAATCTCTGTCTTTTTGAAAAGTATTTCCTTATATTGAAACCGCAACAGTGCACCTTACACAAAAAAACCCCCGAATTTATATCCACACGCCGACATACCAGCAAATCCCTTTTCAACAAATACAAGTAACTCAAACACCGACCAGTCCCTACACAACACCTGAATAGTATATATATATATATATATGTGTGTGTGTGTGTGTGCATACAGAGGTGTGTGTGTGTATGTATGCATACAGAGGTTTTCATAACTCACATACTGTTCCAGTGTAAACTCCCAAAATGTCAGGCCAATGATGACTTTCAGAATGACATCGGTACCAAAATCCATTAAATAAATTTGCATGGTGACGCAGACAAGACCAATTGTCTTGTTTAGAATGTATAATTTATTTGACCATTGCAACTGACTCTAGGTCCGAGTCCACGGTAAATATCAGACTGTTGTTGTATCTGATGCGTATAAATCATGTCAATGCAAGCACGAACAGCAGTGGCGACGGTGTGGCTTGGAAACGGGCAGAGCGTGGAAGACAGGGGGTGGGGTGGGGTGTGATAGGCCACGAAACGGCAGACAGGTTTGGGAGATACAAGGTGCAAAGGAGGGGTGAATATGATTAATGGATGCCAGTAACTGAACGAAATTGTAGGAATACAGAGACGATAGACTCCTCACCTTTACATGCTGGCTAGAATGTAAATGCTTATGAATGCCGTTAAAGTCTCCTCCCCCCCCCCCCTCTTCAGAAAGATACACTTACGTCACCACTGACTCACACAGTCGCAATGACAGTCTGAGACGACAAACCTAATCAATCCTCTGATATACCATCTTCTCAAGTTTTACCTTTTTGCCGTTTTAATGAACTGTGGAGTAAATTTAATAAGTATAGAGCTGATTAATGAATTATAATTTAACATCGAGGCGTGTACCTGCATCTTCCATCTTAATATCCATAATATCATAAATAAATCAATCAATAAGTAATAAAAAGTATACATTAAAAAATGCACTTTTACCACCTTAGTTCGAAATGCATGGATGCACAGCTTAACAGAGCGAAGAAATGGCCTCCTTTCCTTGACAGGAATCATGCAAGTTTTGTACGCCAAAAAAAGTTACAATTCTATAATTTTATACGGTAAGTTGCCTGAAATAAGTTGTAAACACATAGACGGGGATATATTCCCCGTGTATTGACTCATTACTCTCCATCTTTTAAAAGATAAATAAAAAAAAATACGTGACTTTGATATTCCCATGATTGCATATATTAGACCGATTTTAAAATGATGGTGTTATAAGTTGGTGTGAATAATGTTAGGGACTATTTTTGATTTTTATTTTTTTTTAGTTGCCATAAACAATCGTATATTTTGATACCCGATTTACAGTCGTTGAAACATGAACGTTTTCGGAGTGACAAATGTAACCTACAATCGTCCTCCCCCCGCCCCTCCCCCCAAAAAATAGCCCATTGAATATAATGTCAGCATATCAAATAATAAATCCAGTGTATCCAAAATAAATTCAGGAACGTTTAAAATAACTTTAGCAGGTTGAAACAGAAATCAACATGTTACAAAAAAAAAACATTCACTGTTTTGTAACAAACATAATTTTGTCACTCAGGTTGGATGCTGGCTTCATCATGTCATTTGTATCTCCAACTAAGTGTATATACTAAGAGTATCAAAAATACCCTGACCGAATTTCAGCATTTATTCACCGTAAAAGCAGAGTATCACAATTTATTATGGATATGCTGGATTTTTTTTTATTTCATATGTTGTGGATATGTTCGATGCCCCAATTCTTATTTCTTGGCATTGGTGATAAAACTTGGCACTGCTATGTACGATCGCTCTTGCGAAGCCCAACCACTACGAGCTTATGATAAACGAAAGTGAGGATTATCGGGGTAAACAAAATCTACTTAAAAAGAAGGAAATCCCACGTCAAACTATAAACGTCGAAATTTTCCGATCAACCGTGTCGTTTGCAACCCTTTAAATCTTCACTGAATACACAATTTTTCGATATAAGTTACATGGTCGAGCGAAACTGTACCGACTTTTTTTTTCATATCCTCATTTTCATAAACACCTTTACCAGGTACCTCGTGAAGATTTTGACACGAATCATCCATCGGAAATTCTTGCAAACAGGCTTTATATTTAGACGTAAACGGGGATTACTTTATGGGCGAATGGTGCAAGCAGCACACAGTACGCGATAAAATTAAAATTTGTGAACTAAGCGTTGATGTGCTTATTTTCCTAAGTTATAAGCCTTCATTTCATTTTGACTGAACTAAACATCAAAACATAACAATTTACAACGTCAGAAGTATTTCTTTTTGCTCACACTCAATGCAAGGAAGAACTGCGAAGGACCTTTACTACGAACGTCCTGTTTGCTCACATCTACGTGTACCGACATATATAGTTTTAGCTTAGTTAGGTTAGGCCCAACCCAGGGAGCGACGATCATTTGCGATGACCAGTATGCAGAGTGCTGTGGTTCTATACAGCGTTAAGTTCGTTGATACTAGCCTGCAACAATAACTTAGTGATTGGGCAAATACGAGCACACTTTATTCTTTTTGAGGGCAATTTGTAATTTTACAGTTAATTTATTACGTTTTTTTTTTAAATTAATAAAAACAAAATGTCAAATTTTTATACCATTTTGAGAAAAATTTCAGCCAGCTGCATCGCTGAGTCCATGTAGGACTTCTCAATTAGTTAACTGCACGCAAAATGACGTTGTTCCAAAGATTTGAACGTCGCCACACATGTGGTGACCCCAATGCCTGTAGCATTCGGTGTCTATACGGCTAGCCCGATGAGCCACATGGGAGATGAAATCGAAGCGGACTTTGTCTGACCTGGTAACGTGTGGAGGATGCCGCTCGGGAGGGAGCCGAATTCTGTAGTCACTTGGGGTTTCGCTCAAACGGGGGCAGTGGCCCTGGGGGTTGTTTTGGTAGGTGGGAGGGGTTCCAGTGCTCACAATGCAATGCAGAACTCCAGTGCCGCACAGATGTAACATCGGCGGCGTTTTTACACTTCTTACAGTGCCCAAGCAGCCGAAAGTATATGACACTATAGGCTAAAGGGCTTAGTCGTGTGGCCCCAATTTTCAGCCAAAAACAGGCTATTCATTATTATTAATGTACTAATTACGGGCTATTAATTACTATTTATTAGCCTATGAACCAATTTCTTCTGTAATTACTGGAGGATCAATACAGTCAAAGACATCCCTTTGCCCAAGTAGGCTATATCTAAAGCCCAGGATACACTAGCGCGATTTAACACGCGATTCAATTTTCAACTAAAATTTCACAACTTGAATTGCCGTTTACATTAATAAACGCAAAATAGGAAGCAAGAAATCGATTTTTCTCTTTCAAGAAATCCAGGATTGAGAGGCATTATGACGCTACTTTATTCTGAACAACTTTTATGATCAACTAAATTTGCACTAATTTAGTTGAAAGTTCAATTGCGTATTGAATCGCGCTAGTGAGACCCGGGCTTATTAAAACTTTCTCTCATATCGGTCATGAAACTTCAACGAGAGCAATTTCTCCATACAGCCAGCTTGCAGTTGAAGTAGGCATTTTAAGAGATATTTCTTTTGGTTACATGTTTTTACGTTTCCCTTATTTTTCATCAAATGTAGTGTTTACCATTTTTCGTTTTTTGTTCGTGCAATCTGCTGCCTCTCCGTAGTTCTCATACTTTGAAACAAACGACGTTAATACTTTTTTTCGGTTATTTTCACTCAGGGCAAAAAAATGAAAAGACACTCTACAAATGCCGGCGGATGCAGGGGAAGTTGCACGTGGTTGACCACCCCCACGCTTAATTCGACCGAGAAAAATATGAAGAATAATATATACATATAAAAAATTCAAAGATAAATTCAGGTCTAAATTACACCTTTGTTCGGAACATTCCCCGCATATACGGGATACATTGTAGGGCACTGACCTCAAATTGTTCTAATTTTCTGCCTTCAAATCGTACATCGGGAGAGCCGAGACTTCCACCTGGGCTCTGCGTTGGGTCCAACCAGGGACACTCTTAGAGGTCCTTCAAGGGTCCCACGCGATAGCCAGGTTGCTTCGCGCTCATAATTCACATTCGCTGCGCTTCGTCCTCCTCCATTTTTTAACCGCAATTGTTGGATTCTCCCTCGGCACCCTACGAGAGTAAAAGCAAGAGGACAAACATCACACGTGTCGCTGATCAGTTGAAGTCATCACTTAATTTCATTCATTTCAGCTATTAAGAAACATGAAATTTCAGTGGCGTAGGTGATAACTGATAACAAACTCGTAAACTAAAAGGGCAAAAGAATATGTATATAGATATCGCCGTATAGTTTTATTCAGCAGCAGGTATCTGCCGTTCTGCAATTTAGAAATAGCCTATGTCACTACCATTAAGACTGACATAGGTTTGTTCGACTTATGATCAATTGAACTTTTCCAGATGGCAAAGCTTTATTTGAAAGCGTAACCATCCCCTCCCCTCCCCACCCCCTCAGGTACCCCCTACTCTTATTTAGCCCCACATCATGACTGCGTCTAAGAAATCTGTCCCATATATGTAAGTCGAGAGTTCATGCCATACAAAGCAGTTCTCAACGAAGTATTTTTACATTGAAGAATTCATCGATAATTCGATAGCTGTATTTGGTTTTTGCCCTTTTCTGTTTTCTCTCCTTATTATTTATCTTTTTTCTTTCCCCGGTTCTCAGTCTCTTTTTCTTCTTCTTCGAATTTTCGGCTCCTCGGTCTCTTGTTTGCTTTACTTTCAATCAAGCCAATTTAACGGAAATTCCCAAAGAGAATTACCGCCGCTGTAAGCTCATAATATCGAATCTCGCCGACGCAATTACCATTTAGATATTTGAATGTTGAGGGTTTTTTTTTTCTTATTTTCAGAATGAATCGATGATAAAAGAGATTTCAGATGGTGTGTAAATTGGCCGTTCGAAATGTTGTATATTTGCTCATGCAAATGAATATCTTAATTGAAATGAATTTTGCTCTGGCGAACTAGGGTATCCCTTTCACTTCCTGTTGTGTCACGGTGTATTTTTCATGTTCTGAAAAAAAAAAATGCTTCATCTTGATTATAGTCGGTGTTGAAATGTGAGAAGGCAATTGGAAATATCGCAGATACGGCGTCATTAGCGAATGAAATGAAACCAAAACTAGAAGTCTCTTATTCTTCTCTTCTGATCTCCTTCATCTCCCCCTTTATTCCTCCTTCCTTTGTCTGCCATCTTTGTTTTGTCGTCACTTCCTGCTACGGGAAGTGGGGTGGGGGGGGGGAGATATTGTTAGCAGGCTATTATCAACTTTCAGCAGCTATGTAATGTGTAATTCGAATAATTAACAGTAAATGCGAATTACATAATTTTGAAAGGTATGCGCAATTGAGAACTAAATTTTGGCTCACTTCCAATTAGAAATTCATTCGGAATGACAACTCGCAGAAACTACGTCGAATGTCGATAATAAATAGATATCTAATGTTTTGATGTAATGTTTATGTATAGATATCTAATGCTTTTGATGTAGTATTCACGTAGATATGCTTCCTTGTAACTCACACCTACAAAGAACACAGTAATCTCAAAGGGTTCACCTGATTGTCGAAAAATATTTTCAAAATATGACAAAATATCAGTTTTGCCACTTCGGTTTTGGGGTTTTTTTTTGTTTTCGTAATGCAAGTGACATCGGAGGCCCATCCTCACTAGAACATTCATAGAACATTGAAATGTTGAACATATTATAACGCAATGTTATTTTCTCTCAAATCTCGGTGACATTCATAACATATTATTATTATTATTATTATTATTATATTATTATTATTATTATTATTATTATTACAAAGAAGCACAAAATCCTCAAGGAGTCATGATGTCGAAATGTCCGGGGACAGAAAGTCATGAAATTGAGGCCTGAATCATTGTCCACGTTTACGTTTTGAAATAGCAGGTCTCTACACTGCTCTGGTCTATAAACATCAGTTCCATGCATAGTAATGTTTGGATAAAACGTAGGTTACCTCACAGAAGGGATCCAGGGCCTTTGTTTCGAAGCGGTCATGGAGAAATGGGGGAGGGCACCAGGAGAGGGGATGTCCGAATTATAATCGGATGCCCTCATACCGTACAATTTTAAAGGTAATTTACCTATATGTAAAACAGGGCCTTAGCTAGGGTAACATTTTAGGGGGGATGTGAAATTAAAAAATTCCGACTGGATGGATGTTTTTTCCAACTATTGGAGGCCCCCCCCCCGATAGTTTCAGACACTAGGAATACCTTCTCAGGAGGGGTGAAGAATTACAAGGGGTACAGTGCTCACAAAAAGAGCATTATCAGGCGAAACAAATAAGTTGTCCACGAAACAAACAAAAGGAAAAGCTTGGAGAAAGGGGGGGGGGGGCGGTGAATAACGGCAGGACTATCTAAGCGGATTGCCACCATTGGCCCGGAGCTTATGGCTATTCACACCTCCAGATGGCAGGGAACGACACTTTCCGGGTGTATTTGAGCTGCACGGACCCAGCCTTGAAATATGGATATCAATCATGTATGCAATTCTTAAATCCATGTGAAAAAAAAAATCAATCTATCAAAAATGATAATATATATCAGGTGGTTTAAGGCGGCACTTGAATCATAATAAAAATTACGCATCCCTTTATTTTTTCTTTGTTTAGTACTTGACTAATCTTTTTCCGTTGAACACATCGGAACGTCAGTGCTTGTAACTTTTTGGGGGAGAGTTGTTTCCCCGAATTATGTTTGTGATTAACTAGCAAGGTACTATCTAAGCGGAGCGCCACGTTGGTTGGCACGAGGCGTACAAAAAAAATTTTGGCTTTTCAAAACTCCCAGATAGCAGGAGACGGCACTTTCCGAGTGTACTTGAGCTGCTGTTTAACACATCGGTTCTTGGAACTTTGATTTTTTCCTAAGGGGGGGGGGGGGGTAATTGTTTCCCCGAATCTTTGGTTTGGTTTGGCGCTGAACGCGTAAGAACATGTTGGCTCTTCAAACCCCCCAGATGGCAGGAAACGGCACTTTCCGGGTGTACTTGAACTAGATGTGCACAGTCTTAATGGGTATTACTGTCTGCATGCAGTTAATCAGTTCACGTGAAAAGAACAATCAGTTTATTAAAAATGGTAATGCAAATCAGTGTTTTTAAGGTGATACAAGAATCATAATAAGCTACGAATGCATTCTCTTTGATTTATTTTTTTTATGAAATTCTTGACAAATGTTTTTTGATGAACACATTGGCGTACCTGTATTTAGAAACTGGACGGGGCCGATTGTTTGAATTAATCATGTTTGTCACTAACTAGCATGTTACTATCTAAGCAGAGCGCCACTTTAGTTGGCGCGGAGCGCACAAGAAAACTGTGGCTTTTCAAAACCCCTAGATGGCAGGAAACGGCACATCCCGGGTGTACTTGAGCTGCATGCACCCAGGACCTTACGTCTGCAATTTCTCAATTAACGTTAAAAACATTTTATGAAAAATTGGTAATAATTTGGATTGATCTTATCTAGAATATTTACGCTATTGTCATTTCCAAAAAAGTTGATTAAATATAGCTTTTACTTTCTAACGATGTCAATTCTTTTTCTTTCCAACAATTTTTACTCTCTGGCGAATAGTTTTTTTATTACTTTGCTACAACCGTCGATGATTGCATAATAAAGCATACAACTAGTTCTTGAATCGATAAATTTGTAAGTGATACCCAGCTTGATGAGAAAAAAATATTATGAAATAAAGTGGGGGAAAGCATGAGATGAGTGATGGTTGGTCTGGAAGAGGGTTGCAACTATGGAGGTGTTTTCCGTCCCTTTTTGAGATCACTTTCACCTCTCAGGTAATCTTGATGCAATCTAGTACAATATTTGGCGCCTTTTGAAGTCATAAAATGAGACTGAGATATGAACAATTCCAACTGGTGTTTCACATTTTTTCCGACTATCATCGCTCTGACAGATTTTTTTCTGGGGGGGGGGGGTAAGACACCCCTACATCCCTCGGTCGCGACAGCCCTGATGTAAAATGTAGTCACATGTGTACTGCACATGCAAATCGAAGCCAAACTGATGTGCAGATACATTGTGGAAGTCAATGTTCGTACCAGGGAACTTCAATTTTTGCGAAATGTTGTAAAAACCTGGATAGGAAAGAAATGTGCATGCAGGCTAACCTGATCTTGTATCATATATCACTTCTCTTCGCATCTTAGTATCGCCTCAAAATATGCCTCACCGGCAGATATTTCAAAATATTGGAAATTGCATAACTCTTGTCACGTGCCCCCCCCCCCTTCCCCTCTGAACTGATATTTTAAGCAAATCTGAAGAAACTGAAAATCTTGAAATCTATACTTACCGGTACTTACTATCTGTATTTCAAGATGTTATTATCTACCTTTGAGCGTGGAATAGAAACCTCTCCCTCTCAATGGTGCTGACATTTCAAAGCACAAGTTTAATCTGCTAAAAATAAAATATGGAAAATATAAAAAAAAAAAATTCCCAAAGAATGAAAAATTACCGAATACTTACGGAAATTAATGCTTTCTTGCTTATTTATTACAGCCCTTCGGCGAAACGGAACATGAAAACAATATATAGAGTAGACAACGGACGTGCGTTACTCACGCATCAGCTCCGACTGCATTCGTAACACCAGGTTTGTAGGCCTACGTTAAAGGGGCTCATTCAGTTGATATCAATAAGTTTGTGATAATTTTGAAGGATGTAAACACCTGACAATACTTAAAATTAGCATAATTATTCAAGTTTCACATCCAATAGTTATGAAAACTTTTTGAAATTTTTGACCCCTCTCTTACTGGCTGTGTGCATGTGAACAGACATAAGTACTAATATGAAAAGTGCCTGTTAACACATTTTCAACAAAAAAAAAAAAAACTCAATGGTTAATTACTCACTCATTAATGTTTCTTTGCATGTGGAACATTGGGATCCTCTTAGTTTGACAACCATTTGTCATTAGCATGTTAAGGAAACTTGATGGGTTTAGAAAAATTGAGTTAATTTCACGAAACAACTCACTGAGCGGTAGTAAATACCAACACCTGCTAGCAAGGTTGCATATATAGAGCAGTGTCCACTACACGAGCCGTGCGCAGATGAATCTGGCATAGACCCAATATATCAAATCGATTTTGCTGGAGGGGTGTGTTTTAGTAAAGTAAGGGGGCACCCAAAATCCAAGAAAAGGAATGAAAGGAAAAGTTACATTGTTTTATGTACATTGTGTACAAGTAAACATGACGATCGCAAAATGACAGGATATTTTATCAAGCATTTGGCATTTGGCCATATGAACAGAGTAACAATGTAAGTGAAATAAAATAAGAAGCAAGAAAGAAAAAAAAGTAATAATTGGTAGTGAAAATAGTGGTGATCTTTCGACATCTGGGTGTTAACGGGAGAAAGGTCGGGTGGATTGTCTGTGAATAGATGCGTGCAGGAAGGAGAGTGCGGAATGGTCTATCGATCGATTATAATAGAAACGATACACTGCTCCCAATATAGAAAATTTAAAGTATTTCGTGTCGCTATATTTTATAAGTAGGTTCTTCCTTCGTGCTCCCCGCAAAAGAAGCCTTTCCCCCAAACGCACAGTCTTTTCTGTAATTGTTTTTCCCTTGAGAGATTTAATAGTCTTACCTCGTGTGAAACATTTTTTTTCACTGAAAAACGGCTTGGCATTTTACCGAATGTCCGGTTCCAAGTTCAATTTAGTTTTGACATTCAAGAAATCACATGCAAGACTGACATTAAGGAAAACCCTATACTAGGATGAGATCTGAAAAGAAAGAAAAAAAAATGGAAAGAGAGAAAATTAAATTGTCGTATCAAGACGTGTATTTTCTCCGTGTTGGCGGTTTGTTTTTGTTGCATTAGTAAGGCACATCTATGACATCATGAAACGTGTGATGACGTCACTAGCTGTATTATGATTTAACGGGTAGAATGTTCCTTTTTTGGGGTGTGTTTTTTGGAGGTATCCATGTAAATAAAGGAAAGATGTTGTGGAGATTATGCAGCTGCGCTCAGTCATCCTTACTACGACCGACGTCTTTTTTCTTTCTTCGTCTTTCTCCTTTTTTTTTTAATGGGGGGGGGGGGAGAGAGGTTGAATAACTGGAGCGTATGGACAGACACACGGTGGCAGCGATAAAAATACTTCGAATCCATGCAAACTCATACACGGTACAACGATAAAGTGACATATTCCAAGACTACCTGTGCAAATATCGCTCGTACTTGTTATCATCATTATAGTTAAAATTTTGATAACCATAAAAGATGGAAAGGGAAAAGAGGTGGAATGATAGCAGAGGGATGGAACCGGGAGTGGGAGGTGGGAATGGGTGGATATTCGCTGTCGGTTGAAAACAGCGGTATAGTTGATACAAACCTATACATACAAGACATCGATTAAAGTGACAGATAGTGCTATACTGTGATCCCTTCACGGGTGAAATTTGGTCACCCAGGGTCCCCACAATCTCCGGTTGTACCCCCCTCCCATACCCCTAAAAAAAAAATTCACGTCCTCTGCATGCTTCAGTTGCATTACATCAGCTAAAACCACATAATACGTACCATCTCCAGAAAAAAAATTCTCTTTTCCTCCTAACGTCTTACATATTATTCTCTGACTTTGTATATTGCGTAGTAACTATATGAACGAGTAGAGGAGCCTGGCCCGTGTTACAACTCACTAAGGAGAACACATGATCGAAGAGATTGCTACTTCTTTCAATTAGTTCGATACATCGATACAAATAACATTCCCTATCAATCAATGATATATGAATTGATAATTGAGGGGCATAATCCCAGAGGGGCATAAATCGAGCAAGGGAGTTGTATCGGCTCCCCAATCATACTACAGCAGCATAGGCTGTCTACGATTTTCCTTTTTTTTAAAAAAAAATCTAAGTCGGTGCTCTTTTTTTTCCGCTGACATTGGCTGATACACCCACCTTTGAAAAAAAAACACACAAAAACCGGATTACTTGATAAAAAAGTGTTATGTTTAGGTGACCAGCTGGATCGTATAAAACATGTTTAATAATTTCAAGGGAGGTTCGTCTCGCCCCCCCCCCCTCCTCCCCACGGTGACACTAGTATACTGGAACTTCTTCCGCAGACACACACGTTTCCTCGGAGTTAGTAAATAATCATGTACGATTTTTATGAATTACGTCGGTCGTAAAATCCCCTCTAATAAGCCCCTCTTTTTTCTTTTTTTAATAAAAGAAAACCCCCATGGGTCTGCATTATGAAACACCGCAAACTGTACGTATATAATTTTAAAACCAGGTAGATATTTATTTGACACTGAAGTTCTTTTGGGCATGAGATAAACAAACGGGACAGCTGGTTTGATTGAGCATCGTGTTTGCCTCTGTGAAAGTGTGGTGCATAGGTAGTAAGAACATCAAAACATATGAATATTTTACATGAATTTACATCTTCAGTTACATGCAGCCGAAAGAACCATCCACCCCCACCAGTTTTCCTGGAATGATACAAACATTGCTTCCCTTAAAAAAAAGAAGAAATTTACAAATTAGAAGAATTAGTAACGTCATATTTTAAGATTCGATTGCCTCACTCATTTCCTTGCCAGTAGGAAAGTTACAGCTTTACGAGGACATTTGGACTGCCTGGCATGGGCATCTTCTTATGGAAACATTTGGCACAGTTCAATTTCATTTGTATTGGTAGCTTTTTTTCATGAAATGATAACCATCGTACGATGTTGAACAAAACCAGTCCCCTCCCACCCTACAGCACACCCATCCTCCCCCACCACAAAAATACACATGCGCACTTTCAGTAGCGAGAACGGTGAATTGGGCAGTCATCCCTGGCTACTCAAGGAGAGAGAGTGACAGTGTGTTCGAAACGTAGGGCTTCTTATGCATGGCGTGGTATGAATTTTTAAATTAACATATGAGGCACATAACAGACATCTTAATTGGCATGACTTATTCATTAGCCAATTAAATCAGCGACTACATTCAAATTAGTCAACCATCTTTAAGTCTCGGAGTTTCTTCGAAGTAAAAAAAAAAGAAAGGAGGAAAAAAAAAAGAGAAGCAATTTGCTTGAGTTCGGTCTTGCTGACGACTTCACTGTAAGAACGCTGATCAGGTCTGCGGTAACGCAACAATGTAGGCCCGCATATAATATTTATAGTGCAACAACCGCTTTGGAATCTCGTTTTCGATTTAATCAGGAGAGAGTTTTCATGGCATTTGACTCACTTCCAGCAGGTTCAATGGGCCGCTTGTAGGTTGCGGAAAATAGATGTAATTGTCCGAACGACGTTCTCTGGTAACGTAAGTAGGCCGTATAGTCGTGTAGAGCTATGATACATGTGTCAGTTTTCGAGTACAATCTATCGCAGGCCTCTAAAATGATATACGTATCATTTAATTCTCTTTTCTAATGTATGATACAAACTCGATGTTCGACATTTCCCTGCTAGGTTTGGAGACATCTCCGCCGTCGGGAAGGACCAATTAATAGCATCTCTTGTCTCATTTAAGTTATTTAAAGACTCTCTTTTCGGCGTAGCGATAAAATTGTGTCGGACTTCTTGCTTTTAATCGCTCGAGAAATTTCATCAGGATTTCTCTGGAATTCTCCTGAACACGTATTTCTCACATATATTGCTCACTTTCTTTCCTTTTAAAACGTGTTATTGCATTAATTAGATACAACACACGCTAGCGATCCAAATTAACGATCTTGATTGGTGCCCATGAGGCCACTGGCTACATGAACACGGTGTTACCACTGAAGGTCTAAAGGGTTAGCTTTCAAAAGGATATTTACCGATTTCTACCTGACTTCCTTGGCCTTAAAGTATTCCTTAACTCTGTGGTTTCTATACAGTGCTATAGTAAACCAATTCCAGCAGTCCATAGGCCTACTTTCCTGTTGGATGGGTCCACTTCGGAGGTCTCATGCACTTGCTAAGCTGATGTAAACAAAAACCAGTTTTTGGTTTAAGTGTTGGAACCTCCGTTAACCCACCGGCAGTCAGAGTTTCAAGTAAAGCTTAAAGAGAAAAGGGCGTTGACAATACCCAACATGGCATACAAAGAAAATAGCTCTTTTAGTCATTGTTTAACCGTTCTCATGAATAAACATTTACAAAAGATTCTCCTCCTCAAAACATTACGCATCAGAGGAGTTACGGAAGATCCATCATTTGACTTGTGGAAGTTTGGGTGAAGAAATTATTCTTGAACGACAAGTGACTGACTTTCTGTCTGTGAGAAACGTATTTCTTGAAAAGGAGACCACGGTCCTCCTTTGTCTTTAACAATTTTTCTGTGTCTTCAGATCTTCGTATTAGAAATAAGATTATTTTCCTGTGAAGCAATGACATGCGCGGTACCTCTTTTTTCCCTTTGGGGAAGTTCCTTCTATAATATCCCTCAAATATCGGCTCAAATACCGTTTGGTGCAAGACTTTATGCAATTGTAGGGTGAAATTCCTTCTGAATAATTTTTTTCGGATATAATTGTGCATTAAAAAGAATGAAGTATACTTATTTTTCGACCATGGTCCGTATGCCCACATGAATGTGCCATGATGAATGTAATAGTCTTGCAATCCCTGCATCGTCATACAAGCACGTGCACAAACCCTCCAGATGAGCCACCAACTTAAGGCCCTGCAGAGCCTACTTGCACCTGCCTTTTTGAGGTACAGGATCAACGCTGACACACGAATGCATGGTTCTGTAATTACATGTGACGTTATCTCTGGAGTCGATTCGTAGGTTTACGTCATTACTCACTACCCAAAATTGGTTTCAAGTTCATTCAAGTTCAATTAAATAACCGTAATTAGCGGACATCGTAGATAAAAGCTTGAGTCGCTATAGATCTTCCTAAATACGTGACCCGGGGTACATTGTGTAGCTTTTCCTTAATAACTTAATACACGAACAAAATATTTTTCACAATACATCTTATTTGCGTAGTGTAAACTGAACAGTTTTCTCTCCTTGAAAAAAAAAACTTCTGGAAGAGCTCATTTTAAGAGTATGGTGCCGTGCTATCTCGGTTCAATATGATGTACTTCGAAATGTATCCCATTTTAAAAGAGTGATATTATAAAAGGGTGCCAAAGTGTGGACCATCGGTGTGTCTGAGGGACTCAGCAACTTTCTGGATTGTAGGTTTGAAGGGTATTAACTTTGATCCCCCCCCCCCCCCCTCCCTCTCTCTCTCTCTCCCTCTCTCTCATCACTGAGTTGATCCTATTTGCCCTATAGCATGTCTTCCCTTGCTTGGACTTACTTTCCAAATGTGACTTTAGTCTTTGTCTTTTTTAGTGTTTACTTACCAAACAGGCATTTTCAAAGCAATATTTATGAAAACGAGTATTTGTTGTCAATGCAGGCACTTTCACTCAACTCCATATCTTGTTCATGACCATGGAAATAAATATGTTGTTTTCTGAAGAAAGACAACGCTGGTCTCGAAAAATTCAGAGGTTCCCCAAGGTCAATGAAACACCAGCAAATTACTACAAACAGCTTCCATTGTTCTTTGAAACTGAAAAGCGTATTTTATGAAGTTGACACCAGTCAGTGACTGAAGATTAAGTCTAAAATTTTATGAAAAGAACTATAAAAGAGTGAAATTTAAAAAAAAAGAGAAGAGTGACTACAGTGATAACTCTTGCTTTCGATGACCTTTCACATTCCGTCGAGCGAAACTTTGTCACTCAATTATAGTTAATAACCACTTCAAGAAGAAGTGGTCTAAGAGAGACTAATCATAATCGAATTCCACTCTTTAAAAAGAGTGGTCACTGTAGTCACTCTTCTACATTAAGAGAGACTGAAAACACTCAACATAACGTTTATCGTGATTAAGCAAAAAAAAAAATAAAAACAGTAGAGATTTTGAAAAAAATATATGTTATATCGCAAAGATGTCATATAATGCAATGCGCCAACTTAAAAAGGGGTTTGTTTAGAGATCCACAATTAACTTTCAAACAGAACATGCCTGCGTTGAGCCATGGTTTTCACCGATAAAGAGAGTAAAGCTTTCCTAATTTTATGAGATTTCATTTTTTGCCAAAAGTAATTGGGAACAAACATGAAGACACCTAAAAAGTTCATTAATGCGTACATTCACATGACCCACGAAGATGACACAAACACAATAAATTACATGCTCGTGTATTTCACTTATTGCACCAAAGGAGAAAGTCCGATGTCAACCTACAACTGAAATAAATAAATGTCCTGAATAGCTCAGATTTGGTTTAATCGGTTCTCCTTTTATATTTTTCTAGGCCACTTGGTATTATCTCTTTCATATGACCTTTTAAACACAGATACATATACATACATATATATATTCACACGTATAACCGGCATATAAGTTGATAATTAGAGGCAAAAGAAGGAGAAGAAAAAATGATGATCATAACATATCGATCACAATTGACTCTCCCAAACTTAAGTCGAAATGGTGTTCCTTTGCATGTAATATAAAATGGCGTCGAAATAGTTCAATGAATTATCCCGCCTTCAGTCAAAACTGTAGTACATTTTGTGGATTGTAGGTTAAAGGAAACGCTTGGGGCGTTTTTTGGTTGTTTTCGTTTTCAGACCGAGAGCGAGGCACCGACGAACGGATGACGTTAATACTTTTGGGGCGTTGCACGCCAAACACAAATATACGCCCGTAAGGGCATTAGGGTATCTCATTTCTGTTACGTACGCGTTGCATCTTCTGAGGTGGATTATGAGATGAAAGTTATTTATCCTCCTGACGAACCATGCACCGAATTTAAGGAGGTAGACGAGAAAACGAAATCTTACTTCCACTTTATTTTGTGGAAAGAAATATGATGTTGAAACTTTGACGGAGAGAAAACATGTATGCGACAATATGCATAAAATAACTGTCGGCTATTTCGCAAAGGGAAACGTGTGAAATTTCACGGGGATGATGGATGATAATCGGCGATTTATCCGATATTAGCAGCATTTCAAAAACATAATTCTGCGAAACTTTTGTTTTTTGTTTTTGAAAGTAAAGCGAAAATAGATTACACCCGATCAGGCGCAGACAATTCGTCACATTTTTTTTCAGACAGAATTGAGAGACTTTTGACAAGAATAAGTCACGGCTCCATGGATTTCAAAGTTTGGTTACGTGTCAAACAATCTTCTGCGTAAGTATAAAACACGTGCTCGTTATACTTACGCTGAATTGCAATCTCAAGGGGGGGGGGGGGGGGGAGGTGTGCATCATGAATATTGAAAGTTGATTTTTTTTTTTTTTTACCGGATTCGCAATGTTGGAAGAAACCTGGCTTGGAACGATAGGGTTAAAAAACAAACAGATGTTTTCTTTGCTGACTCATTGCATAAAACACTCACATAGAGAGCTTTACCCCTTTTGACCCCTCCCTATCATGTATTGGTTGCTCCCTCATATCGCTCTATCCTAAGTTCCTGATCTACCATCAACAAATATTAATAGGTTCGACAAAAAAAATGCCAACCCCCACTGCCATGACACGAGCACCTATAACGTCTAATGTTACTAAAATATCATTCAAAGTAGTACTGCTCTCCAGCGTTTCAAAATATTCCGCTTAAGTCCTACCCCGGGCCTTATTTTCAATTTTCAATCCATGTTATATATATGTATATATATATATATATATATATATATATATATATATTTATCCACAAAACGCCCCATCAAAAAGGGTGTTAATCATCTGACAAGATGCTGTAATGATTCATTTTGTTTTGGACTCATTGGTCAATTTAGTATCCAACCACAGTCCAGAGACTCATTATGGCTTCAATGACGGCAATTAAGACCAAGGAACATGCTGAATTGAAAGTTCAGATTACTAAAAATAAAAGTTACATGCAGTTGTAACAATGACACACATGAAGGAGCTGACTCTGTCAAGGGGAAAAACTACAGTAGGAATGATATAATGGTGACCTCAAATGACCTTTATCCTCCCCTAAAACAATAAGGTTCTTCAACTTGGTATGACACATTCAACATATTGCGTATCAAAAAGTTTCCGGCCATGATTCCTATCTCGATGTATCGTGTTTACAAACTTTTCAGTGTTTGACCTCTGGTGACCTTAGAAAACCTTCGATCAGGACCAAAAACAGAGTTCTGTTACTTTATAGAACACATTCACCCACTGTGTATCAATAGTTTCCATGATTCCTATCTTGAGACACATTGTTAACAACATTTTAGTGTTTAAAGTCTGGAGACTTCAAAATTACCTTTGACCACAACCAAAAACAACAGCATTCTTCGACTTGATATTCCGCATTCACATAACAAGTATCTACAGTTTCCATCATTTCTATCTTGAGGTATAATTTTGCCACGTTCTCAGTGTTTGATCTCTGGTGACGTCAGGTGACTTTTGACCTCCATCAAAAACAGGGGTCTTTTACTTGATGTAACACGTTCACGTTTTAAGTGTCAACATCTTCTCTGAATCCTATCTTGAGATATCGAGTTGACAAACAGTTCAATGTTTCACCTCTGATGACCTCAGACGATCGTTGACCACCACAAAACACAATAGGGTGCTACTAATTTGTATGACACATTCCCTATCAAGTATCAAAAAAATTACATGATTCATATCCTGAAATACCGTATTCACACAGTTCAGTGTTTGACCTCTTGTGACCTCAACGGACATTTGACCCCACTAAAAACAACAGAGTTCTTCAACTTGATGTAATGCATCGTCGCGCTGAGTATCAAAGTTTCCATGATTACTACGTTCAGATATTGTGGTAACAAAACTTTCAGAGTTTGACCTCTGGTGACCTCAGATGACCTTTGAACACCACCAAAAAACACAAAAAAACTCTTTCACTTTATGCCATGTAAAGTGTCAATGGTTTCCATGATTCCGGTCTCGAGATATCTTCTTAAAAAGTTTTCAGTGTTTGAGCTATGTTGACCCCAGATGACCTTTGAACTCCACCAAAAACATTAAACCTTCTCCTAAGTTTCCATATCATGAAATATCGTGTTAACAATTGTGTCGGTTACCCATCCCCTCAGACCCTTTCCCATGCCAGTTTGGGTAATCGGATACTCTGTCCCCCCCCCCCACCAATCGAAACATGGACACGCCTGCACTGGGGGAGGGAGCAGATGCAGTCAGTTTGTACGTGTGTGTGGTGTGTGTGTGGGGGGGGGGGGGAACGAATCCAGCTACCCTAAGCTTAGCATTTTTGGATCCGCTCTTCGTGCATTCTATGTTATTTGTAATTATCCATTCTCTGATTACTCGCCAGTTTGTTTGAAGTTATGGAGAACTATTGAGTTAATTGTTTTCTCTTGTATTTTTAAAAGTGTCTGTCATCATCAGCACGTACATTTCACTTTGTTTTTTTATTTTATTTTAATTTTAAGATTTAATCGAATATGAAGTTATTCAACTGAATGATCACTTCTTTCCGGTAACTCAAGGACACTTTAATGTAGCTAAATGGGCTCTCGGACTTCCATCCAGAGCAGGACGTTGTTCCTTCAAGGTGGGTGTTAACATGTGACAACTCTCTGATCAAAATCTGTTAGATAACGTTAAAAAAAAGTAACAAACACCCACAAATCGTTTAAATTTAAGCAAATTCTGTAAAAGCCTTCTCGCCTTCTCGAACAAAAATTTTTGTATTTTTTTTATTTCAATTGCCTACTTTTGTTATTCTGAATGTTTTCTGCCGCCTAGGTACCTCTGTTGTGACCCCCCTCACCACTACCGAGGGCCCCATCTTCGATCGGAAGAAGCCGAAGAAAACTCCTCGCTTACTATTCTAAATGACCCGCTAAAGCTTCCTTCTGTTTTTTCTCCGTCTCATTGTTTCTGATTCGCTGCCATCTACCTGTTACGTATCGATACAAACCCAGAGCAGAGAAAGATGAGTTTTAATCTATCGGACGAGAAGAGGAATCACACATCGTTTTCAGAAAATAAACTGTCCGGGATAACGTAGGATTGCTGGGGAAAAAAAAAAGAGAAGAAAAATAACAACAGATTTTCCCGCGTGCGGGGAAATACTTACTTCGTTGGAAGATGTTCGCACTTAAAGTAAGTACACCTGTAAGTAAGTACAGTTGTTTTTGTCTCTTTTTTGTTCCATCCTTTTGTTTTATTTTTGAAATTTTTTTAGTCTTTAGAGTTCGATGACTTAACGTTTTATGATCGTTTGAGTTTGCCGTTCATCTCAAATGATTTTCACAAAAACTGCAGATTTTTCGAATTCGAGGAGGTGCCAGTCGCTTAGAGGTTGACTGTTTCGACACTTCTAACCCTTAAAATGAACTCGAAAAATTCTAGGCCTCTCGGTGAACGTCAAATTATTGGGCAACCTTTACACTATTAAATTGCTGCCAGTATTTTCGCATTTCAGATCACTCTGCTGCTCATTTTCTTATTATTGTTATTTATGTGTTTACCTTTTTATTTATTTATTTTAAGTTTATTTATTGCTGCTATTTTTTTTTTTTGCATAGTGCAGATCGCGGTCAAAGAAGTCCCACGATACTCGCCACGTTAAGTGCATATAACGTAAAGGAAACTGAAAAAAAAATGACTATATGTTCAGGTCACAAGTCCCCTATAGAAGTAGGCTAAGTAGATCTTCAGTGATGATTTTCCACAATGACAGGAAAAAAAGGTCTTGTATCTGAAGAGACGTAAAGCGATAAAGCAAACAAAACGCTGTCGTTCAGGCGGGAAGAAAAAGGACACACACACAAATGCACATATGTAGGTCAACAAATTAAAATCGAAATGAAATAAGTGAGGTCACGTGACGAGAAAACATTAAAGCAATATAGGCCGACGTGATCGTAAAATTGTGTTAAAAGTCGAATCCAACATAGACGGTAGGTTCAAGAATTGTACGTCCGACGGTCTAGCTCAGCTTCACTAAAATGCCAGAATTATGGTGATGAAATGCGCTAGTGATCATCATCTAGGGGATGGGTCCCCCCCCCCCTTCCTTTACATTTTTTCTTCAGTTTGTTTCAGGAATCTTTTTTTTTTTTTCTACAAATGGTCAAGAGTTTGCAAATGTCTTGTTTCAGTTTCAGAACAAAAACCTTCAAAAATGGGGTTATGTTTTTCAAAACTAATATTTTCAACATCTTTCCAGTGATTTTTGTGGGCGACAGTCCAACCCACCTCCAACGCAACAAGTGTTGCGTGCGTCGCACTATGAGGAAGCCAAGGTGTGTCGGTCGCATGATAAAGTCCCCTACCAGATTCTGTGTAGCAATGTACGTTCCAATTTAGTTCGTGCGGTCACACAGGATCAAGTCGAGAAGAGAAACGAGTTTCTAACGTTGTATAGGTCTCAGTACAGCATTTTACAATCCCAGGAAATGCCACGTCAGACAAAAGCATAGTTTTTGAGACTTTAAGCCGAATCAGTGGCCGATTAATCAATCTATCAATTTATTAAATATAGATAAAGAGTTACGCTTCCAGCAATATCATGATTATAATAATAATACAGTTTTGTTGGCAATATTAAACGTAGGTGAAACTCCATGCTTCCGGTTATACATCCACGAGCTTTCAACGGTTTTACCACCTGAACTGAACTGAAATTGTGAAAGAGAAAGATATTAAATTTTCATCTAAATTTGTTGAGTTGGCAGCCATCCCTAGAAGATATGGTAGGCAATATAAAACACAGGCTTCCTCCACACTTGCATGATTGCACAAGCAACTGGTATTCGAAGCCTGAAGGTAGTATACCGCAGTCCACAGACAGGAAAACCTTGTACTGAACTGCTGTGGCTGAGTATTTTAGCAATGTCTCAACTTGTCTAACCTACAGGTGCCTTATCGAATCTGCCGCCTTACATCAACCGTCTCTGGCAGCTGCTTGTGATTTTATGTTATATGTGACATGTATTATAGCTTGCATCGATTTAACTTGGTCCAGAACCTAGAAACATAGAAGGATCTGTCGCTTGATAAAAAAAAAAAACTCCTTTATCGTTAATCTAGTCTATCTATCTCGCTTGAATTCGTTGCCAATCTGGAAAACAACATATATGTCAAGTTTCTTTCAGGAGAAATTTCACCACTTAGAGTGTTAATTACGGTACACGGAAGATTCATGTATTTATGTTTTGCTAGAAAGTTAGCAGAACCCATTCCTGTGGTAAATATACGGGATATAATATATGCGAAGAACAACGTAACCATTACGTTAAAGCACTTCTTGCGAAAATTTCACCCATTTTTTTTTTTTTTGGGGGGGGAAATAAAAAACTATGGTAAGGTAGTTTTTTCCCATTTGTTTTTAATTGTAAGTATAACATTATAGCCAGTCCTTTGGTGCAGTTGGCTGAAAACAAGGAATAACAGCACGTCCGGTTTTTATTCAACCATTATGCCCCTGACGTTAATGGTCACATTCGTAAACGCCTTGATGGTGCTTATGTTTGCCCGTCAAAACTGTTATCTCATATCCATCGGATTTTGCAGAAACTTTATAAAGACACTGAAAATTGAGTTACCACAGTACAGTGAGGTTACTGTGCCCTATAGCTTCCGGTTGTACAATTCTCTTTAACGTTAGGTCTATGTCATTAGAGTCATCAAAAAGTCTGTAAAAAGGCTTTTACCGCTGAGTCCATATGTTATCATGACATGATGATGCTAAAACTATTTCTTACGTTGTAGTACCAAATCACCCATTAATGAAATGTTAATCGGTGTCTACTGAACTAGTGGCACACACACAAAAAACAAACACACACACATGCATACACACATACAACAGTAATATTTAGTGAATGAGTATGTTGTGTCATAGTTGTTTCGTACGTGAATTAATGAAGTCAAATTCGCATTTTTCCCCTTGATGTGAATATTTAACTAAAGAGAGCTTAGCCTAATTAGCACATTTCGGCAGACAAAGCTGACTTTTAATTGAAGATATAAAACAAAAATGGTAAAAAACATGAGATGACACATATTACCAATATATTTTAACTCTATTGCGCTTCCCCCGTTGTTAATACTTTAGCTGTAGGCAAGTTTAGCTGTTCCTACACCTTACGGAACTGCGTATTCAAAGGACGTACTTTTTCTGTTCACTTTTTCGGCCAACTAAGCAGTAAATTTGCATTTTTCAAAGATAATTAGTGACCATATATGTACGGCTGTAATTCTAGTATCAAACAGAAAGCGAGTCACAATAAAAATTTGAATTTTGCCCCAAGAGTGAGACTCATACTTCATGAAAATTCCTGAAATACCGAGTCCGATCGGTTTCTGATTTTAAAGGGGGATATTATGCTTGTTTTACAGAGAAAAAAACACATACCTTTGAAACCAATATTTATGTACACAAAATGATAGATTATTTAAAATAATAAGGCAGGAGGGTAGTTTTCTTTTCAATAAAATTTGTCATCACATGGAGAGAAATTCAGCTGCTCAAGAACATTTTTTATCCACCGAAACGTCCAAAATTCAAATTGGTGCACTTTCGATGACCCTCACATATGAATAAAGTTTGGGTCGATGGAGTTTAAGTTGATGTGTTTTGTGGAGAGTGAATGGTTTGGCATTGATTGAGATGAACAAACGCTTTGTGACATGAACGGGGGGGGGGGTGGTCACGTTAAAGATGTGCAGCACTACTTTCTATACTTCTTCCCCCCCCCTCCCCCCCCCCCCCCCCCCACGACCTGTAACTATCCTCCTTTAAAACAGCAAATAAAACCATAAGACAGGGTCAAACGGAGACCATTAAAACCCCGAATGCTCACTGACATGATTACGAAGATCTGACAAAGCCGAAACCGTGAATCTACCAAAAATACGAAAGAACCGGATTGCATGTTAATAGTACTATATATATCTATAAGCTTAAGAACGTGTATTTGAATTGATTTTTTTCAGTTTTGTATTTGCTCTGAATTTTTCGTTCCAAGCGATGGCATGACAAGACTTTGAAGTATCGATATATCTGATCGATATTAAATTATCCGGTCAAAAAATATGTACCCACTGTGTGGCTACGACTTCTTCAAAACCGTCTACAAAATGATATATGTCATTAAATTTTGAAGCACTTGTATGTATATTTGGCTTAGCATTTCAAAAGAAAAAAAGTAAGTTAAATGCGACTATACAGTAAGTATGGTACAATGCAATAATTAGAAAAGTATGTGGCAATTTATAAACTAAATAATTTATTGGTGCATGGACTCATCCTCAAGTGATGAGGGTGGGGGAGATTGGTGTTATTCCTCACTCGTTTACTCACATCACTGTTTTGAAGTGATAAAGTTTCCAGTATGTTTAAACATCTGGATCAGCAGTCGGTGGGAGAAGCGGGGAAGAACTAAATTTAAGTACTCTGTGCATCGCCAACTCTACCGACATGAGACGAGCTATGCCCGTTATTGAACAATTAACGAATAAACAACTAAACACAAACACTTCAACACACGGACACGTTTGTAGTATATAGAGACGTTTAAGAAAATTAATGTGTAAGCGTACGTGATAGCGAAGGGGAACTACATCGCCGCCAAAGAGATCCAAAAGCTATAGCTGTAGCTGATGTGAAAAAACACAAAGGCACTGGTAAGAAAAAAAGAAATAGCCCCCTAACATGCTAAAGGAACTTTATCATAAGGTGGATTCCGCAAGTCATTTCTTTTTACATTTAATGTACCCAATATTAAGTATCTGGAATAACATATCTGGATATCTTATGCTGAATTTATTTTAATTTAGACATTTGAATGGATTAGAATTAGGGGTTCCAGATATCTGAAATGCAAATTTGG